>JADLZN010009663.1:0-300174 GCA_018155175.1 Sinocyclocheilus anophthalmus | reverse complement strand
TAGTGGGACAAATCCTACTACTCTATGTTACATATAGTTTTGCAAAGTAGCTATTAAATACAATTATTGCCACCTTAAAATAGTTATTCTACAGGAATAGACAGGGTTATAATTATTAAATAGAACTAAAAAAAAGTTAAAAGAAATATTAACTAAAATAAAAAAGCTGCCAAGACTTTAGTTTCAGTTTAAAGAAGTACGTACTAAAATAACTAAAACTAAATAAAAAAAGATTAATAAAAACTAATAAAAAAACTGTAAAAAAAAGAAAGAAGAAAATTATAAACTAAATCGAGTGAAAACAAAAATATCAAAACTAATTAAAAATATAATAAAAACCATAATAGTATATTTATGACACTAAAATAAAAAATAGATAATAAATAGACAAATAATCTCAATAACCGATGTTATAAAAATATGTAAATGTGTAAAAGTAATATCTATCTATATATAATGAAAATATTTTTTTCTTATTAAGAAAAATATTTGCACATATTTAAAAAATGTATACTGCATTTAAACTGTATATTACTAAAGTAACATTTGGTCCCAAACTATAATGATTGACAAAAATGTCCAACCCTGTTATTTTCAAACGTGTTATCCACTTGCAATAATTGCTCGTGTAAAATGCGTACCCATTCTGACAAACTCATGAAGCTTATTTATATATTTAATGCAACCTCAGTTAAAACATTATTTGTCTGATTGTTAAGCACCTCCTTTCACTGATCATTTGCTGAAAAAGAAAAAAATGACTTCATTTTTAAGGTCCTGTTTTGAACCGTATGTGTGAAAGTGCCAGCTATTTGTTGTTCTGCGAGGACATTTGGCTGTTTAGACTTGTGAACCTACCCTAAATCCATTAAAGAACAGGAGAGTGAGAGCGGATGAGCGCTGGGGTGTGTGTCGTGAGATCATGTTCTTTGGCAGCACAAACCGATATCAGAGGAGCTGGTGACGGTGTGTTTATGTGTGGTGGATTAGTTCGAGGGTGGAGTATCAGGACCAGCAGTTTCACAAACGACATTATGTAATGGCACTACGTGACATCACTCACAAGTCTAAGCCTTTATTGTTTAAAAAATAATGTTTAAACGGCTTATATGCATTCAGAGAGTTAAATGAGACCGAAGTATGTGTGCATTTTTGAGTTAGTTTGGTGGCAAAACTATCCCTAGTAGTGAGCTAAATCTGACAACACCCTCAAATGAACAAAAATGGTTTATTATCTATGAAGGAATTATTTTCTTAAAATTAATAATAATAGTCAAAAAAACTAATAAAAATATAAATAAAAAACTAAAATATGTCATTCATTAATGGTTAAAGGGTTATTTCACCCAAAAATGATAATTAGGCTGTGTTTTACTCACCCCAAAGCCATCCTAGGTGTATATGACTTCATTCTTTCAGACAAATCCAATCGGAGTTACATTAAAAATTGTCCTGGCTATTCCAAAGCCTCTATCATTGCATGCTTCAGTCCAAAAGAGGTTAAATAAAAAGTGCCCATCCATAATAAAAGTGTCTCACACGGCTACGGGGGGGTGAACAAAGGCCTCTTGTAGAGAATCGATGCGTTTTTGAAAGAAAAATAACCATATTTAAAACGTAAAAATCAATTTAATCTAGCTTGCGTTCACTGTTGTAAAACAGAAGCAGTTCCAGGGGAATTACGTATAAGGTCAGCGTTGTGCATGCGCCGCTCAGAAGTGACACACGCGGAAGCCCGCAGTGGAGAGATCAAAACAAAACAATGGTCAAGAATTAGAAGTACAAAATGATGATTTGTAAAGAAGAATGTCGGAGGACCTCGATATAAGCCAAGAGGAGACTCTTTTTCCTTTGTTTAAGTAAGGAAACTTTGCTTCCTTTAATCCTGTTAACAAACGTTGGTTTTCAAGAGACTCACCGGCGCATGCGCAACGCCGACCTCATACATCATCCGCCCGGAGCTGCTTCTGTGTACAACTGTTGGCGCAAGTTACATTAAGTATGAGTTGACGTTTTGAATATGGATATTTTTCTTACAAAACACATCGATTCACTACAGAAGGCCTTTGTTAACCCCCCGGAGCCGTGTGAGACACTTTTTTTTTTTTTAATGGATGGGCGCTTTTATTTCACTTCTTTTGGACTGAAGCAATGCAACACCCCCTGACTGCAATGGATAAAGCTTGAAAGAGCCAGGACAATTTTAATATAACTCCGCTGGATTCGTCTGAAAGAAGAAAGTCATATCAGCCTAGGACGGCCTCGAGGGTGAGTAAAATACACAGCATATTTTCCTTTTTGGGTGAAATAACCTTTTAAGCGGGTGTTTGGAGAGTCTGTGTATTTTGCGCAGTTATTATTGCTCATTTGCAAGCATATGCATGATTATGCTCTCACACTGTCTGCTTTGCACAGAGGAGTTGCAGGATGAGGAGGTGCTTGAGGAGGTAGAGGAGCAGGGGGAGGAAGGTAGTGTCGCTTGTTCTAATGCTATTGCTAAAGCCACAGCTAATAATGAATGAGATTTGTATGCAAGCTTTTTTTCTGCCATGTGATGAAAAATTTAAAAAAAGGTAATTGTGACTTTCTATCTCACAATCAATTTTTTTCTTGCAATTGTATATTTAACATCACAATTATAAATGGTTTTCTCAAAACTCTCAATCTAAACCTTGCAATTCTTACTTTTTTTCACAGAATTCTGAGCTTACATCTCACAATTTTTTTTCTGCATTGGAGTAAAAAAAAGAAAGATTGCAAGTTTATATAAATACAGAATTGTGCGAAAGTCCTATTTGTGAGATAAAGTGTCACAATTATACCTTTTTATTTTTTGTGATGAAAAATGTTTGCCATTATGGACTAATAAAACAGATGAAGTTTGTCAAGAGCATGTCCCAAAATAAAACAAGGGTAAATTATATTTGAATAAACAAATCCAATGTACCTTTAATTTATGAATTTAAAAGAATGAAAATAATGATTCATTTTTAAGCCATAAGGCAATTTTTCATGCATCATATAATTTCTTAGTTAGCCTATTACTTTTGACTAAGGACTGAAAATTAACACTCTTAGCTTCATTTGTGTGCTTTAATAAAATGGATAATGCATGTTAATATTAATAAAAGTAAAATATTTATCATTTTAAATATACAGTATTTGTAGTTCAAGTTCACTATCTTTCTTACTTTGATTCAGTGTGTTACTTGTGATTTCTTTGTAATTATTTGTGAATTTTACTACCAATTTCTTAGTTCAAATTGTTTCAATGTAACTCTACACCATTTTTATTTTAGTATATTAGTACTTCAGAATTATAATTACTTAGGGTTAATAATTAAGTAATGTAGACTACACAAATAGTGTATAATGATACACAGGGCAAGACTTCAAATTGATCATAATGTGTTTTCAGTTAAATCCTCCTGTTTATGTGTTATTTTTTAGGGCTTGTAGAGGTCAGTGGGAAGCAAACACCCAATCCACTTCAAGCAGGTAGTTAAATACAGGATCATTCAGCAAGTGCTTATAATCCCATCAACAACACCCAATAATTATACTTTCACAAAATCACTGAAGGGTGACACATTTGGGATGAACTTTAGAACAATGTCAGCTATTGTCAGCTTAATGGAATACATCCATCATATTTAAGAAGTTTCAAGCACTTCCAGATTTCTTAACCTGAAATACTCTGAAAACAATGGTGACCACCCAGATTTTTTTTAGACAAAATACCTTTTAGTTTCTGCTAACAGACGTCTTCAGGGCTTCTCTGTATCTCTTGGGTCTTGCGTCATTGCTGTGGATCTTCACATTGCAGTCATAGCTGACATGGCTGTCTTTTCTTATTTAGATGCTGCTGAGGAACCTGGGGAAGAAGGTAAAGTGATAACATCAGACTCACTCAAAACTGGTTTCACCCTAGATCACCTTTGACCCCCTTTAAAAGAAACAACAGTAAAATAATCAGCAACAAAGTCATACATTTGTAATTTTTTCTTTACTCTCCTGCCAACCGGATGATGCAGGAGAAACAAAACCAAAGCATAAGTAAGTAAAACTTTCAAATTTATGCAAAATAAAATATAAATAGCTTATATATAAAGTATAATGTATAACAATGCATTTCCAAATGTAAGACCATTAGCATGAAAAAAAAATACTAATGCATTGTTGTTGATTATTAGACCCTTTGTGCCAGCTTTAGTGCCTCCCAAAATTCCTGATGGAGAGAAATTAGATTTTGATGTGAGTATTTTTTTATTTTATGGTGCATCAGATTTCTTTTAATTATTGTAGTATACGCTTCCTTCATTTATTTACATTGTATTAATTTGTTTACTACTGCAATTTTGCTTTGCGGTGTTGTCCTTGTCAGCAACAATGCTGCAAATGCTTTCACAATACAGATATACGTTAATAACTGTTGTGCCAATAAATCACTCTGTTACTAAACTAAACAGTGTTATATGACCTGCACTGTCTTAAACATGTGCTACGAGTAGTTTATACCGTACTGTACATTATTACATAATTACCTTCAAACACGTATCCTCAGGATATTCAACGCAAACGTATGGAGAAAGACCTGACGGAGCTACAGACGCTCATTGAGGCTCACTTTGAGAGCAGAAAGAAAGACGAAGAGGAGCTGATCAACATCACCCAGTGGATTGTAAGACTTTTTTTAAAATAAAAATTAAATGCATTTCTTCATAACTATTGTCACATATTACAAAATAAATAAATAAACCCTCACCACAGCAACTATGATAAAACAAGTGAACCCTTGTGTTGAAATCACCCTGCTGAAAAAGGCTATAGACTAGCTATACTGCTCTACCAGCTAGACCAGCAGCAAACCAGGTCTAACCAGCATGGAAACTCATGCTTGCTTTACTCTGCTCTTTCCAGCAGGACTGAGACTGGTTTCACAGAGCCAAACTGTTGACCACATAAATAAATACCTTCAAATAAAAGCATGACTCCTTGAACATCTATACAGAGAACATAAAAAAATAGAAAATAAAAAACAAAGCAAAATATACTACAGTCAGTGTTTAATTTGTGTATTGTGTAAATTGTAATTATGTTAATTATGAATGCATGGCTTAACAAAATATAAAACAACATCAAGCTACATGTGAGTTTTCTGAAAATTACTGTGTTTGCAAATGATGTGAGTGTATTTGCTAAGATGTGATGCACATGGAAACTGTGATACATCACCATTGAAAACTTTGGGATCAGTATGATGTTTTAAGAAATTAATACTTTTATTCAAAAAGGATGCATTAAACTGATCAGAGGTACCGGAAAGGATTTATATGTTACAAAGATTTCTCTTTCAATAATGCTTCTTTTGAACTTTCTATTGAGAGACCAAAATATCCTGAAAAATAAAAAGTCTTATCATGGTTTCACAAAAATATGAAGCGCACAATGTTTTACTAATTTATTAATCAGTGTTGGGGAAAAGTTCCTTTTAAAAAGTTAATGCATTACAATATTGTGTTACTTCATGAAAAAGTAACTAATTGTTACTTAGTGACTTTTTATGGAAAGTAATGCGTCACGTTACTTTTGCGTTACTTTTTAAATCTGGACAGGGTTGCTTGTTTGTTTTTAAAATAAAAAAAAAAAGTTATATTTTTGGCAAACATAAAAGCCTTTTCACACCAAAAGTGAAAAATGAAAGCCTCAGGCTGAAGGGAAAGTACAGTAGAATGCAGAAGAAGAATTTCAACACACTTCAGCAATAAAAGACACAAATGTTTTTCTAGAGTAATTTTTGCTTATTAGTAAAGTTGAACGGGATCATCGAAGGTCAGAAGCAAAGACATTGGTTAATAGAATGGGATTAAATACATAAAGCTTATTTGTGTTTATTTAACATATTTAATTATTGCAGGTTTGCATCATATTATGAGTTGCATTATTTTTATTCATTTTAAGGAATAATGAATCTGTGTTTTTTTTTTGTGAGTGAGATGAATGAATGCATATTCATATTATTATAGAACTACATTAACATCTTCTGATTTCTCTCAACATGAAGACAGGAGAGCCGTCAATCAATAAATTTGAAAAAAAAAAACTTGCATTACTATTTGAAAAAGTACCTCAGATATTCTCTTGTAAATTAAAAAGTAAAGCGTTACTTTACTAGTTAACTGAAAAAAGTAATCTGATTACGTAAACTCACGTTACTTGTAATTCGTTACCCCCAACACAATATAACAAATAATACATATCTTGAGCAGATAATCAGCATATTGATTTAATCACAGGAATAAGTAACATTTTACAATATATTCACGTGTAAACAGTTCACAGCATTACTGTTTTACGTTTTTTGATCAAATAATGCAGCCTTTGTGAGCATAAGAGGATTCTTTCAAACATTACAATATTTCCAATGATATTGTAGTGCCTCAACGAATCTCTGAGTATTTTCCAAGCTTTCAGGGGTGCTAAATATGATTAGTTAATCTTCAAGTGGTTAACTGTACCTGTTGTCTATGTTTGACAACCAGGAGAACCGGAGGGGGAACGAGCGGAGCAGCCCCGGGACCGCACAGAGCGCGAGAAAGAACGACCAAACAAAAACTAGCAGGAAGTTCATACATCAATATAATATATATATAACTAATACACTTTGACCAATATCAAGCAGCATAATGGTCGGTTATGCCTAAAATACGGAAGCAAATGACACTGGACGTGTCTTTTTTAAAGTAAGGGACATGTTGAAAAGTATGGTGACCATATAGGAATTAGTGCTCTGCCAGGTTAACCAGTCCAAAGTGCACACACACAGCAGTGACCACACACACACCGTGACACACACCCGGAGCAGTGGGCAGCCCAGGGAGCAGTTGGGGGTCCGGTGCCTTGCTCAAGGGCACATCAGTCATGGTATTGAAGGTGGAAGAGAACGCTGTACATTCACTCCCCCACCTACAATACCTGCCGGTACGAGACTCGAACCCGGAACCTTTTGGGTTACGAGTCCGACTCTAACCATTAGGCCAAGACTTCCCCACATTCAAATTACAATGGATCGCCCGCTTTTATATGATTATTAAAGGGGTCATGACTTTTTTTTAATTATTTGAATATATTTCTTGAGGATTGTTTATAATAAAGTTTTTTTGCACTGAAAAAAAAAGCAACAACAAATAACGACCTATTTTAAGGAGCGTGTCCTTTAAGGCTTCTCAGTGATCGGCCACTGTTATGATTGGCTAACGTCATTGCATACGCTCTAAAAAACTGCTGGGTTAAATACAACCAAGTGCTGGGTAAATAGGGACAAACCCAGCAATTGGGTTGTTTTACACAGGAGTTGGGTTTAATAATCAGAAGGATGGGTTAACCATTAACCAACCGCGGGTCAAATAACCAATTGCTGGGTTTGTACTATTTTACCAGCACTGGGTTGTTTTAAACAGCAGTTTTAGCGTGTAGGAACATTATCAAAGCCCCCTCGCTAGGCATGCGAGTGTTTGACAACATAATCTAAATAAAAGGGTCGTTTCAGACGAGCAATATGAAACATTAGGCATCCCAAAAGTACGCATATACACTATGTACTTATGCACTACACTCTAAAAAATGTTGGGTCAAAACAACCCAATTGCTGGGTTTGTCCCTATTTTACCCAGCACTGGGTTGTATTTAACCCAGCATTTTTTAGAGTGTATGTACTCAGCCATGCGGAGTATGAATTATATAAGGTTATTCTGTCATTCATAATCGGAGTCTGATAGCCCCTGCCCCTTCGCTACGTAATTAAAGCTGTGACAGTTGAGTGCATGGTGTGTCAAACATTCCACACTTCATTTAAAGTGCATTTAAAGTGCACTTTTTCTTTTTGGAACTTTCAGTGTGAACGCACTACTCGCACTATTTACTACAAAACGTCATAGAATAGTGCATAAGTAAGCGATTTGGGACGCACCTATTTACTTACAGTTAGTGATGCAGCTGCAGTCAGATCTAGTACCGCTTCATCTTTCAACAAATGTTTCTGTCTGAAAGTAAACGCGCATCTGTATACTGCATCCAGTGTAGACAAGATAGCGGCAGGGATTGTAATTTCTATTTGCTTTTGACGCGACGCGACACTCGCTTTCAGCGTGATCAAGTGTCAGTCGTTAGCGGCTGATCGGTCGATGTCTTGCTCTGGAGGCCGTGTTTATGCAAATGTTTGTGCCCCTGTGATGTCATCATGCACCTCAAATCCAAACGGAGCTTGATTAAATAAATGCTTTGTTTATAATGAGGAGGACGTTTTAATCTGTAAAACTTGCAAGATGTTTTAATGGTACAAAGAACTCTTACATGCCAAAAGATCAAGGCAAATTTGATTTCTCATGTCATGACCCCTTTAATGAATTATCATTTCTTTCAGGAGGAAAAGGCACGAAAAGAGGAGGAAGAGGCCAAGAGGAAGGCTGATGATGACGCTAAGAAGAAGAAGGTTCTCACGAGCTTCCAGTACACGGGATTCATGCAGAGGGTAATGAGCTCAGAGGTCAGAGGTCAAAGGTCACGGTGCACTGTCACTACATATGCTTATTTTCTGTTTTGTTTTAATTTGACACAGACAAGAGGGGTGGGCCTAAGAAGCAAACAGAGAGGGAGAAGAAAAAAACAATTCTTAGTGAACGCCGTAAAGAACTGAACGTCGAAAACCTGAGTGCCGATAAACTGAGGTGAAGGAGTTTACAAAACATGTCAGGACGTACCTCTGCCAGCATGAAATATAGTCAAGTAGCATTACATGCATCGTGACATTAAGCCACGGGCTGTTGTTTCACGTTCATGGACTGATTAGTCATGTTCCTCATGTGCTTTTATGCAGAGAAACCGTGAACGAGCTCTGGAAGTCGATGCGCCAACTTGAAGCCGAGAAGTTCGAGCTGCAATACAGATACATGTGCCAGAAATACGAGGTGAGGTTTCACATCCACAAAGACTGACATGATGTTAGAGGAGTCGTAACGTTAGGAGAGGATGAGTTTATGAGATGTACTGTATGGTACAACTATCAATTACACACACAAGCAGTCACACCCAGCACAGACTTGGCAGAACAATCATCCTAGCCGGTTCCCAGAGATGCTGTTTGATTGACATGAGAAGGAAGCAAAGTTGTATGGCAGTGATTCACCAAAACTGATTCATACGTGTGATTTTCTGTCTCATAGATCACCATCCTTACGAACCGTGTCAGCGACCATCAGAAAAAGTACGTTGCTGTGAAATGGAGCTGATTTATTGATGCATTATCAAAATCTACATTCATACAACTAACCAAAGTGCCAGAATTGAGATTTTCTCCTTTATTTTTGTGAGGTTGTTCACATGACCTATTGAATTTGGCCGACATTTTAGACACTAATCATCATATTTTTGTCATTATATGAAATTAAAAGAAATGTACACTAGCTTTTAAAAGTTGGGGATTCTAATGTTTTTGAACATTAGACATCTCCTGTTCTCACCAAGGCTACATCTAGTTGTTTAAAAATACAGTAAAAACAGTAATTGTGAAATATTATCATTTAAAATGTTCTATTTATATATAATATATTTTAAAAGAAATTTATTGATGGGAAAGCTGTTTTCAGCATCATTACTCCAGTCTTCAGTTCACATGATCAAGAACACTATTCGTGCTTAATATTTTTGTGGAACATTTTTTTCAGGATTCTTTGATGAATAGCGAGTTTAAAAGAACAGCATTTATTTAAAAATAGAAATATTTTCGTAACACTACAAATGCTTTTATTGTCACATCAATTTAGTGCATCCTTGTTGAAACATAGTATGAATTTCTTTAAAATCTTTTGCAAGAAAGTTATATGTGGATTCATATTGTAACATACAGTTTGTAGACAATACTCCAATCATAAGTGATTTTTTGTTCACGCCAGCAAGTACAACTCAAGCATGCCATCATGAGTGTACAGTTAGATTGACATTAAAATTGCTCTGGAGTCATGTTGCAAAAAATCTGATATTTATAAGGGCAGCTCAAATTGAATTCAATGTGATATTGTCATTATATGAGGGGGGAAATTAAAACAGATTTGACCCCGTTCAACTGCGTGAACAGTCAAAAACTTGCATAGCCCCTATAGGTGTTAAATATCAAGCAACGGTTGAACAATAAAACATGTTACCTTCTGCTCAGATATGAATAGTGATGAGCAGTAGTCCTGAAATGACATACAGTATTGACCTCAGTGTGTGACAGACCTTGGTAAAAACCAAGCTAAGACGCGTAATACCACTAGGCTAATCTAGCATAGCATCATGTTTCCAGAACTTTCTGTGTGGAATAACAGTTGCTGCTTTGGTCTAGCATGACCTTTATCCGAATAGTGAACCTCAGGCTATTCAAAAGGAAATAAACAGCTAGCTGAAGGATTTTGTGCATGCAATGTCCCAGAATTTTGTCACGTCTTATTCTAACGGCCATGATAACACTCGTAGCGTTGGTTGGCTCTAGACTCAGCTCACGCATGCGCAACCCTTGCGACCGACCGCACCACATCTACGCTTCAGCGAAGCCATACTCGATCAAATTCGCTGAATCGAAATTGACGAACACCTGACGCTCCCAATTATCAATCTAGTTGGGTTAGTGTCAGTAGCCCAGGTGATGTCGACTGGTTATTTTGATTCTATATATTACCATAAGGATTTGCCTGGCGAGCCTAAGGATGTATTAACCAGGCTTTCGTTCCTTCCGGTCTTGAATAGAGCTGCACTGGTCAGGATACTTTAAAAGACAACTGATTATAGTGATGCAGATCGATGCTAGGTCAAAAAACATGGTCTTATCATGGTTTTAGATCAGTCTTTAATTTTGATGCCAAAAATAAGACTGCTATCGTAATGCTGTTGGCCTGAGGTCAATTTAAAATTCTGTAAATCTCAGTCTTTCTCACAGTCGGGTGATTACCGGTTGAGGTCAAAAGCCTTTCCTGTTTCCACCATAATATGACTCTTCAACAGAACATCATATCCGCCTTCTTAACTCCGGTTCTTCTGCTTACGTTTGCCTACAGATTACACCAATGCGCTAGTTCATTTCCTCTAGTCGTCTGGATTAGTCCGTGCTTGTCAGAAACGATTCTTACTAATGGAACGTTGGTGACTATCTCCATCCAACGAAAAGTACGAATTGTCTTCGTTCTTCTTACACATTATATCTATGTGGTATTGACTCGCCTGTGTCTATGCTATTGTATTATTGCTTTTATACCTAAATACCCGTCCACCAAGGATCCCTCTCTCCTCCCCCCTGGTTGCTTCTACTTCTATACTGTTCCACAACACATTATGCCGTACCCTGTGGAATCGGTATATCTATACTTCCCTTAGAATATCGCAGAATACCCATCATATTATATGAATCAGAAATCTCTACACGTGTTTACGACTCACTATTTCACCCACATGATAGCTATGCTTGGTAGGTGTGTCCAGTCCTCCGAGCCTATGTATATACACACACACCATATTGATCTACTCCATGACCACCGTCACAATATCTAGACATTATATTCTGCACAGTCCCATTTTCAAACTCGTGCTCCTGCCTCTCTTCACAGTTGCTTTGTCACAACAAGCAACAGCATCGTCACTTAACCTCAATTTCGCTGTGCTTATATCAACTCAAGCAAAACGCGCGGTGATTGAAACACACTAAAAACTTTCTTCAGGGCTGCGGGATCTAGGTTCGCTCGTATTCCATTCTTGACAGCACTAGTTTCAGCTATACATTACGAGGACAGTAGATTACTCTTAAACTTCTGCCTACTCTTAATGACACCCATGCTTACTTACACCTTATGACGATCGATTTTACCTAGAGATACTGTCCTGGTCTCGTTTTGTCAGCAGCTTTAACCACACCTCCGGGATTGGTCTAGCTCCTGCCCATCGTCTCCCGCCTCCCCTTTTCATCCAGTCCATAAATAGAGACTACTCACTAGCTGCAATTTACAACATATCCTCCTAGCCTGGGATCCCTCACTCCGCAAGTCTCCGAGGAGCGCGACCAACTTGTAGACTTTAAGAGTCATAAGGTAACATAGTACAATTCCGATTGACGGAATTCAAGCCACACTTTATGCGGAAGCGACACTAACTCACCTGCACAATGGTTCGACCTGACCGCATCGAATGTTATTTAATGATGTCAACATATTGGTTTAACTGAACCTATCCTAATACACCAAAAATTTTTGGTGACCTTCTATATTTTCGCTCTGTTGGTATAACGAAAACAACTGCGCTATACTGGATTCTAGTACACTAAGGATATAGCGTAACCTCATTGTTACATTATATGTGTTGTTATAGACAACATGGCATACCTCCTTGTATTATCCTATAGCACACACATGTAAAATTTTCAAAACTCACCTTGTACTACATTTCAGTAAGGTGTCGTGTCACCTCTTCTTTTAGTATGCTATCAGAGAGTACCATTGTATCCATGTAAGTGTTCATCATCGGGGTAGGTAACGACGTGTTAGTGACCACGGCACTTGACTATCCTACATTATATCACATGATCCTTGCCAAGTATATACAAACCCTTCCAGCTTTGGAGTTTTTGATGCACTGAGAGATGACTTAATCGCGCGATACTTCCCCCTTACACTGGTGTACATTTCGCTTTGCGGATCGAATGACGAACCTGACTATATATATGAATTCAATGTGACGCTATTAAGAATATGCAACAAATAATTAATATGCAGAAAATTGTTTAGTAATTAGACGCTCGGCTTTGACCAGAATACTGAACCTGATAAGGATCCTGCACGATGGATACAGAAGCTCTGTGAACAATCCGGCCACAGAAATGATTGGGCGGAGCGTTAAGCTGGGTAGTTGCTAAATATATCTAATAAACATGGCACTTTTTTAAGCATGTGGCCATCTCCAAGACACATGTGGAAGTCAGGTAGTTTAATAATAGACCACAACCACCATAAAATAACAAACAGCTGCTATTCCAAACCCAGCGCTCGATCCCGTCATTCAACAGACTTAACAAATCCCTGTCAGACCCAGTGTGTGTCGGATAGGTGATATATCTCCTGCCTGACTCGTGCCAAATCTGTTCGGACTTGCCGAGCTGTTACGGCTAATGCGACCGACTGGTACTGAGCTGAGCCGAAATACAGCTGGGATGTTCCATTGGGCTCATCTGTGGGAATAAGTGGTACCTAACAAAAGACTTTTATAGTTATGATACTGCAGATTCTGTTCCAAGATGATTTATCGAAGAGTTTCCCTGAGGTGATCCGCATTCACAGGCTCTCCAGCGCATTTAATGGCTCTGTTATGAAGAATGAAGACAGATCCGGCAGCTGTTCAGGGGTTAAAGAGGAAGTTATAGGGGGTCAGACAGACCCGGGGCTCCTGGAAGATCCCGTTTTAAGCACTAGAAGAATGGGAGATTTGATCTGGTCTGACCTCGCTACTGCCAGAGATTAAAACAACACATGCGGAAAATCCACCTGCACAAAATAAGTCTGATCTGAGGCCGCTAAATACAGGAAGATGGATTTTGTTAACATCTACTGTACTGGTGTATAGTTTAGGTCATGCTATATTCTTAAAAATAAACAATATTAACAGATCTAAAAAGACCTGGCTAAAGCCATTGAAGTGGCTAAAGCCATTGAAGAACCTTTTTAAATCCAGCAACAAACTGTTGTATTCTTCATGACCCAAAAATGTCACAGGTCTGTTCTGATAAAAACAAAAACAAAAAAACAACCATATAATGCTACATTGATCATTTACATAATTAACTTTTATTTTAAATAATATATTTGTTTTTTTTTCCTTTTAGTACCAAAGGCTCGAGGAGTAAGAGAGGACTATAATTCCTATCAGAGACTACATTATATAGGATGTACGCTACAAGAGAGACGAACAGCACAGCAACGCCCTACCAACCACAATCAGACTACCAATCGTAATTACTCATTCGCACCTACACCTCAGCGCACTATGTATTAACTAATAATATAACTTGTGGCGTGCTCAAAATCATCTACATTCTGGTCCTCGTATAATGTTTTTTGAAGCGCTGCAAAGAATAAAAACAGCCATCTGATTGAAATATGAAACACTGAAGTTGGTTTTAAAGTGACTAATAAATGACTTGTAATTTGAAATTAATTACCCTTTTCAGTGTTAATTATATGCATGTCATCATGTGGAAAGTGCCATGATGTGTATAGCTGTCATTTATGATTGTATTATCTTGTTGATTTAATGTTAATGAATCATAATACGTAAAGTGAAAGGAGATAGAACTGAAATCTAAAAGCGTTGCATGCATTTTCAGAGAATCGCAAGCAAGATTGTAAATGTTTACAAAACATTATCATGATGTATACACGTTAGAATGAATTCGTTTTTGGACTAAGCATATGCTTTAGTATGCCCCTGTTTGGTTTTTTTTTTTTTTGCATGCATAATACAGTGATTTTGTAAATGTTATGAATATTTAACAGTAAAATGTGACACAGACTAGCGCTGTTGAAAACTTTATTGAAACTTTGCTGTGAGCTGAAACATACAAATTGATCCACACCCTTAACGCAACAGCCACAATATTTGTAATGGTGAAAAAATGTCAAAATGAGCCGAAGAAACTTACTAGAATTATTCCAATTACTTGTTGACTGACTGACATACATATTTATATTGTGATATAAAATAATATATCATACAGTATAATATATAATATCTAAAACTTGCACAAACAACCTGTAATACTCTCATAAAATCATTTGCATTTTAGAACATATTATAAAGACAAACAAAGGCATATAAAATCATCTTAACTGAATGAAAATACTACGGTCTTGAGTCATAGAAAAAAAAGTCACGTTTTTGATATTGCATTTGTCATGCATTGTTACAAAAAGCGTCTACTGCCCCAAAAGAAATAAAAGCTCATTCTTACCATTTCTTCTGCATTACGTAACCAAAATTAAAATGCAATGCAATTAAAATGCAGTTTGTTTGTAAAGTGCTTCTCTTAGTCGACCACTTGAAGAGATTTGAAAGCTGCCGACGTTATGTCATTCACAAAGGACTTCTTATTCATGCCTTGCTGCAAGATGAACACACAAACACACAGGTTGGTGAATAACACAAGTCAATATTAAATATAAGTAAACATGAGAATTTACTGATGTATGTTTATATAAAGACTGACTTTACAGCTAGAATTACATTATCGGAGTCTGATCACTGAGTGAAACCAGTGAGGCTGGATTCTTCAGGTTATGAAGACACGACTGCAGGGTCGGTGTGGTGAGGTGTGGCTGGTTTTCAGCCGTAACCACTCACCCCTCACAGCTAGCTTTCCACACCACACCCAAAATCCTCAACCGCCCGACACACACACACACACAATAATTTCCCACAAGCAGCCTCAGGAATGAGACATCTGATACTCAGACAGTTACACTGACTTTGTATTAAATCCCCAGCTGTTTTGGAGGAAAAACTGTTGTTTTTATATATCCACACTTAAAATAAAGGTATCAAAACGTTGTTTTTCTTTTTGCTACTTTTGCCTTTGGCTTGCTCAGCTGGAGTTTAAAAGACAATTAATATTCAGTAAGATTTATTTACTTATACCGACTAACTTTGCAACAGTTATTAAACTGAATTGAATCAACATTAAATGACTGGAGCTGAATAATGTCACATGCTGTCTTTTTAAAGCTGAAATTAATTTTAAAATTGGAAATGAAAATAGATTAAAAAAAATATGGCTCATAACAATTATAAACTAAATTATAATTATAGACTATTTTTCATTTTATTTCTATTTAGGGAGAACAAAATTTGAACCGTATTGAAGTGGATAAGCAACATTTATTTTCTATAAAATTATTTATTATTATTAAAATTATTAGTAAACTGGAACTATTACACTATATCTTCTGTAGGAGATGATAGCTGAAATGATAAAAATTGGAAGAATTAAATAAAATTGTAATTGAAATGATCAAATATTGCTCAATAATTATAAAATAAATGCAATTCTTAATTAATTAAAATTAATAAATGGAACTATTTTCTGCCTACATCTGACTCGCAGTCTTTTAAAAAATAATGCACTTTGCAGCATCGACACTTTTATTGAACTGAACATAACTATTATTTTCTGCTTATAGTAACAAGTTTTGGTTTCATAATTGAGCAATTTTACAATATTTACACTGTTGTTTTGCTTTTCAGTCATGTGAAGCTCTAAAACAATCTGTATTGTATAACGCACAGAGCCGCTCACGAAACGATTTGGATTCTCTGCTGCAAAGAACCACTGATTTTGAAGTATTTTTATTTGTATTAGCAAACATTTCTAGCAAATATTGTTTATGTTTGCATTCTTACTTTTTTAAGGAAACTTTGAATATTCTTTTCTGACCACAGACTGTGAAGAAGAACTCCTGCGGCAGTGCTGGACTTCGGCAGACCCCTGATATATTACAAGACATGACAAACATTTGGCACAGAAAAAAATGCATATACAAGAGAATAAAAATAAAATTATATATTAATAATGTTATTTAAATTCTTAAAAATCCTTATTTTTTATTCTGTGTGGAACAATGTGCATAGTAAAAATTGCAACAAAAAAGGGAATTACGTCATCTATTTTCTTTTGTCTTCTTAATCCAAGTATTCGGATTCATATATCAAGAATAACCCTGTTCACTAAGCTGAATGAACAGTAGGAAGTGCGCACTCACAGATTGAGACTCATGTTGTTGAGGGAGTTGATCAGGCTGTTGTTCAGCAGACTCTTGCTGATCTCAGGGTCGGCCTTCATCAGGGCGTGTGCGTTGTGAAGAGCTGTGGCCATGGTGCTGTCGTATGCGGGCGAGGAGTCGCCCTTCGTGAGCCCTGAGTTCAGGAACCCGACCAGCTGCGGGAGAGTCTGACGAGCTTCACGAGCAAAAGCATTCATTAGAACGACCGCAAAACACACGCTACATCAAATACACCACAACACTGGGTCAAAAACAGTGCTGAACCAGACACAACTGCAGAAAACAACATAATAACAACAACGGGCGATAATCACGCATAGAGACAAAAACGGCAACATTGATCCAAAGCAATCGGAAGTGATACAAAAACAAGCAGTCAAAGCATAGAACCTCACAGAACGTCAACCATGATGCAGCTCCTTCAAACAATAACACGTCAATGTTAAGCGGTCTTATCCTTGAGTGATGGCACACATTCGCTTACCCATGGTTTTGTTTGTTCGTGTGGATCTGGACAGGTTCCCGAGCAGAGCGACTGCGCTGTTCTGTAGAGCGGGATTGGGCGACTGCAACAACGGACTGATGTATTTAAGACCGTTGAGCTTCTGGACGATTGTATGACTCAACACATTCGATACCTGCAAAATAAGATGGGGGCACGTAGATTTATCTGGAATTTTCCCCAAAAATGAAAATAAATTAAACTATGGTTAATATATGAAACATTATTTAATCATAATAATTATCATAATGAAATTAAATAAAACGATTGAATCCAATCCATTAAAAGATGCACACTATACTTTTATAGAGTACATGAACAGGTGCACTCTAAAATAAAATAAAACTTCATAAATTTTTAAAAATATTATAAATATGCAAAACATAATTAAGTGTATATACTACAATACAATAAAATAATATACTTGGTTTTTCTTTGAGCTCAACCCATAAACAGGTGCATGCAACATAAATAAATAAATAAATAAAATAAAAAAAATGCATAGATATAAAACATTATGTAAATCAAAATAATTATCATAATGAATAAAATCCGTGCTGTTCTTTGAGTAAACCCGTGACAGATGCATGCACGCAAAAAAAAAAAAATGAGCTTAATATGTAAACCATCATATTTGAAATTGACTTGCCATGAACAGGTAATTCTATTAAAGAATTAAATAAAAAAATACATAAAATAAAATAATCTGAATAAATAATGTTTAAATAACATAGTATTGAAATTATACACAATACAATAAAATTAAATCCTTGATTTCAGGTTTATGTCCAACCCATGAACAGGTGCATGTTATAAATAAAATAAAATAAACAATGCTTAATATAAAACATTATTTAATCAAAATAATTATCATAATGAAATAAATCCATGCTTTTCTTTGAGTACATCCCATGACAGATGCATGCATGCACAACTAAAAATAATAAATGAAGCTTATTATGTAAACCATTATTATTTTCAAATAAACACACATGAACAGGTGCATCTATTAAAAATAATAAGTCTTAATATATGAAAACATTATTGTTTAAATATATGCCACAATCAATAAAATAAAATCCTTGATTTCAGGTTTATGTCCAACCCATGAACAGGTGCATGTTATAAATAAAATAAACAATGCTTATAATATAAAGCATTGTTATTTAAAACAAATATAAAATATAGCAGAATCCTTGATTTTCTCTGCATCCAACCTATGAACAGGTGCATGCTAAAACAAACTGATTGATGTCTTACTAAGCCATCAGTGGCTGTGAGGTTCTGCAGCGCTCCGCAGCTGGCCTCAAGTGTGGCGTCTCTTTCACTGGAGCTCAACAGATTGAGGTACATCTGCAGGGCTTTGGAGTGGAAGAGCCAGCCGGCACCTTTAGGATTGTTGTCCTCCATCACTGGATAGTCAAAGCCGCTCTGCTGCAACACAACCAAACACGACAACATGAAGGACAACTCAATAAAAACTATCATCCACAGTAATGCAATGCTTTTGGCAAATGTCTCAAATATCTCCGTATTATCTGAAGAACCTTACAGTTTCACTGAAATATTAAGATGGCAATCACACTGTGAAATGCAAGCTTTAATGAGGCGTAAAACCACAAACCTCCTGCTGCAGTTTTTGGCTCTGGGAGCTGAAGCAGCCGATCGGACCGGCGTCTGATGAGCTGGAGTGACTGCGAGCGTAACTGGCCAGCATGTTTATTTTAGTGAAGAGAGACGGCATCTCGGTCTCCAGCTGGTAGGTGAGGTTGTGCAGAATGCAGACGCAGTTCTCCAAAGACTGGAAATCAAGAGCACAATAACCAATACTGTGATAAAAACGTAGACATTAAAATAAGCAGCAGCAGTGGTGTCCAGTGGTGTGTTTTACTTGTCTATAGGTATTTTAATCAACATTTCTCTTGCTATTGTATAGTTATCATGCATTAATTGGGGGATTACAAGCAATATTTGTTTTTAAAATTCCATTTGTCACACCACAGGTCTATTTAAGTAAACAGCAAAAAGCTAAAAAGCGATTCAAATATTTAAAACGGGGCAACAGCAATAAAAATAAAACAAACATACATTGGTGGTTATATAAAATAAAAATTGTAAATATTTACATAAAAATATAAATTGTGATTTAAAAATTGAAAGTCTCTAGCAGTTTATTTTATATATACATATGCAAAAAAAAATGTTTTTATTTTTATAATTATAATTATATAGTATGTGCAAGTTTGTTCTAAGTGGCCATGTAACAATGTGTGTTAAGGAAAACTGCAACTTGGAAAACTTTTGCACTTTGCACTTTTTTTATGGCCTCTGATTAAGCACTATAATAAAGATTTTTTTGAGGAGGTTTTGCCCTGCATTTGACCGTGTGCGCATTGTTTTTTCTGCTGGCTTCATGTTATTTTTGGATCTACGCACTGGACTAACTTTTTTTTTTGTTTTTCTTTTTTTTTTTTTTTTTTTTTCTTTTTTATTGTTTCCATTAACAGATAATATAAAGGTACTGAACAAAATATAAAATACAAAAAAAGAAATAGAAAATATACAGTATTATATAAATAATAATACAGCACTGGACTAACTTTGTGACTTGATATTGGACATCTGGCGCTGCTCCTCTTCTGTGACTTTGTTTAGGAAAACTGACATGCACGGATTATTTGCATATCCAGTGAAACAGAAAGCAGATGTTGAAACATGCTCGTGAGGTTCTGATCAAATCTGTCCGTCAATTAAATGTGAGTAATGCAGCATTTTTTCTAACCACAACAATAGAGTTTGACTGCATGAGTTTAGCCCCTGGAAACACCTTGTGTCCATACACGCTTTCCTTCAGGGAGTTTTAACGCTTTGGGCATCACTACATAATAACTTATTAAAACACCATTAAATCATCAATGCCACACCAACATTCTCCACCCAGACTATAAAGATGCTTGCTTAGAAAAAAAACCTTGGCATCTCATGCCATCTTAAAACTCTTTTACTACAGAGAAAATACTGATACAAGGTTCCCACACTTTTGGACTTTTCCTATTTTAATTAAGTTACACGTTTTAAAAGATCTTTTGATTCAGACTGACTCGCTAATGCTTAATGCTTAAGTTTAAGCAAAGCAACAGATAGATTTTTGCTCATCATTTCCTGATTTTTCGTAGCACATATAATCACCAAGCGTTTACCTGGTTGTCAGGTGTCCCGGCAGTTATGCATTTCTCCACGTAGCGCATGAGTGAGTCGATGAGGCCTTTGCAGTTGCGCATGGCTTGTCGGTTCGCCGGTTTGGAGGCGCTTAGGTTGCTGTTGACAAACAGGAGAAACGGCCATGTTGGCCTTCAACTTGATCTCAGAATTCACAAAAAAAACAATCTGAAGACAGATTGTTACAATGTTTATACACTAATTTGATAATCTGAGCCTTTAAAAATTGTGTCCAATTACTTCACCGCCACCTTTACGGCACAGTCATGCAATGCAAATATGCTTGATGTCAATATTGCACAGCTAGTTCAACACCGCAGCTCATTCTGGCCAAGAACCATCCACTGATTGACACGTGAAGTGATCATCTTTACATTTCTGATGGTCCAAAAACTTAAAGGGACAGTTCACTCAAAAATGAAAAGTCTGTCTTTATTTACTCACACCCTCAAGTTGTTCCAAACCTGAATGAGGTTCTTTCTTATGCACCAAAAATAACGTTTTGAAGAATGTTGGCAACCAAACAGCTGACAGTAGCCATTGACTTCCATAGTATAAAAAAAATACTGTGGAAGTCAATGGCTACATCAAATGTTTGGTTAGCAGCATTCTTTAAAATATCTTCTTTTGTGTTCAACAGAAGAAAGAAACTTGTGGAAGGTGAGTAAACGATGACAGAATTTTCATTTTTGACTGAACTAGCTTTTTAAAACTAAACTAGATTTTAAGGCAAGACAAAAATTTTGTAAAAATGGTACAAATTTTACCTAATAGATATCACTATACTTTACCACTTGATTAATCACTGTTAAATCACACAAATGTTTTGTATTAATATACATTAGAAATATAATTAATTGATATTAGTGATCGCCCGATATAGATTTTTTTTAATAACCGATACCAATTATTTGCATGTTTATGTGCCCGGTAACCGATATGCAGAACCGATATTTATTTACTGTTATAAAGTAAATAAATGACTGAGTGAAGTAAGTCCATGCTTCACTTTGGTTTGTCCTCCTTTCAGTCATCTTAAAAAAAAGTGTTTTTCATGCTAAATTGAATCTTCATATTACAACAATAAAAACATTTTATTTATAAAAAGCACCAGCAGCAACACTAATATTAACAATAAGCAAAATAAACGTAGAAGGTCTAATGTTTTCAAATGGAGAAAATAAATGAAGGACAGGAGTCATCATTTTAACCTACAGTTTTAGTAGGTTTATAAGCTGTTTAATAGACTTAATAGTGAAGAATAATTCACTGGATAATGTTTATTCACTGAATAATATTCTCTGGAATATTGGAATATAACAAACAAAACATCGTATTTTATTGCATTTCTCAACTGGTATGTTATATCAGAACTACTAATGTTTTTGTCGTTCTAAATTATGAAATGCGTGCTGACAAAGCGCTGTTTATCTATGCCTTTACACAGAACTATACTCGACCTGTGATCGCTCGCGGAGATAATAATTAATTTCCATAGAGTTGTATTTATTAACTTGTTAAAGTTACAGGCGGTGGTTGTGCTGGAGCATTTCCTGAGCATCAACCTGGTGAGTGAACAGCAATATGAAAGAGGCTTCACGAGACTAATGATGAGCATAGACAACAGAGAGAGAATTAAATTCAGCGCTTTTATTTCCAACATGCGCTCTTTCATGGCTGTATTATTTAATTCATGCAAAGTTACGTCTTTATTGGGAGAGGACTTGACGGATTATTTTACGTGACTCAGTGAGTTTGTCTCTATTTCTTAAGCTGCATAAACTAGCTACATTTCAGGCATTTATGTAACACATCTAATATGTGCATTAATGGCTGTTATGTTAAATAAAGTTGACTAATTACAGCAAAGCAAGTAAGTATGCTTTATCTATGCATGCCATTGTTGTTGTCTCGTCTCCACTCAGATGCGCTGCAGTGGCGATCCTGCGAGCAATTCTCAAAACACCCACAAGATGACGGCGTTTATCAGTGAATCCGATATTACAAAACCGATAACCGATTATGGTAAAATGCTTAAATATCAGGAAAAATATCGGTAAATCGATATATCGGTCGATCTCAATAATCTACAATTGCTGAAAGTTACGTCTATATATATATTATATATATATATAATTATATTTATATATATATATATCTATATTAAACTTAACATTGAGAGATGAGGCATTCTCTATTAAATATACACGAATTTGCATACATTTCCAGAACAGAAATCTGAACTCTAACACCAGGTTTAAATTTTGTTAGCATATTAGAGTTAAAGATGTTTTCAGATGGGATTTTGGATATGTCTTTTTTTGTTCTGCGTTAAATCAGATAATATTGTCAACAGCCAAACAAAATAAAATACAAGGTTAATTATACATTAACAAACCCTTCTGTAAAAACCTGCAGAATATTAACAGGAATAAGACTGTAACGTAGTTTCTACGTGCTGCTGAAGTGGAGATTAAGACAGCCTTTAAAGATGTATTGTAACTGAAATCTACATACACAGATAGGTAAAGTGTAGTAAAATAAACATTTAAATGTGTATTTTGGATGTTTTCTTTCCACTAGTCTGAAAGAAGACAAGTTATAGAAACAATAGGCCAAAATATAAAAATTGACCAATGGTTTGCCTCTAGTGTCTTGCCTTAATATCAATAACCTGGCAGACTTTATCATCCTCAGAAGAGCTTGTAGAAAAGTGCACCTAAAAGGTACTGTACATAATGCCAGGCAATCAATGTAGAGCTTGCCAAATCCAGAAAGTGATTTACAGTTTTTTTTCCAACAGGTTTTGAACTCTAGGTGGTCTGTAGGTGTGCCAAAGTCAATACGAATCTAGATAAAATATTTGAACAGCTTACTGGTGAAAATATAACCAGCGTCAGATACTGGCTCCAGCAACAATAGTAGTATTATGCGTGGAGTCAGTCCTGACATTTGCCTTGTGTACACGTGTGTGATGTTACCGAAGGCATGCCGTGGCGTTGCTGAAGACCTCTGGTGCCAGGCTGGTGTTGGAGTTGTCGTCTGTACTTGCTGAAAACGGCTCGATGACTTTCTCAGTGAGCGCAGGCAAGGCTGTGTGGAGCAAATCCAGCTTAAGGTTATCCGCAGAGGAGAGATTCCACAGGAGACCTACAACCACAGAAAACCGACACAGATCAGACTGATACAAACACAGTCCAACACAGTGCAAAACACTACTGTTTATAAGTTTAGGGTTTTAAAGTTTTTGAAAGGCATGTCTTATGTTCACCAAGGCTGCATTTATTTGATTAAAAATATGGTAAAAACTGTAATATTGTGAAATATTATTACAATTTTCAGCAGGACAACATTAAATTACAAACTAAAGCAAAATAAAAACTACTTAAGCCCTATTAAAACTGATTAAAAACAAACCTAAAAATAATCCTACAAAAATACAAAAAAAAACATTTGAACAACATCCCTGCTGTTAGTTTATTTCAGGTTCAAAACAAGTTGGTTAATGGTGACACTTTACAATAAAGTTCAATTTATCAATGTTAGCTAATGCATTAGGTATCATAAACTAACAATGAACAGTATTATTAGCATTTTTATTGAATAATTTTACAGCCTTTTTTAAAACTAGGTTATAGTATTCTAATAACCTAGTATTTTGGTTATAGTATAACTAGGTAATCTAGCTTTTTACATATATTAATGCATTTTTAGCACTTCAAATTGTGTAAATTAACATTAATTCAGGTCTTTTGAACATTTTTACATACATTAATACATTTTTAGCATTTCAAGTTACATAAACGAACATTAGCCAATGTTTTCTGAACAAACATAAATTAACAATGAACAATACGTTATTTATGAATTACACTACTCAGCTGTTCAGAAGTTTGGGATCTGTAAGATTTTAAATGTTTGTGACAGTCTCTTGTGCTCACTATGGCTACACATATTTAATCAAATGCAGTAAAATTGTGAAATATTATTACAATTTTAAATAACTGTTTCCTATTTAAATATACTTTAAAATGTAATTTATTCCTGCAATGCAATGCTAAATTTTAAATTAAATAAATTTTAAAGCTTATGCAGAGTGACCTAAAAACCATCATATAATTAACTGTCAAACACATACAAGTGGAGGACACGTATACAGTAGTGTGGTCTAGTATTGTGGCATGTGCTTTGAATGGTTGTGTTGACGTATTCCTCTTATCAGCACATGTGTGTGTGACATGAATGTGACGCAAACATAGACGGTTGGCCACCTGTCAGGTGTTTCTGTGTCTCAGAGTTGGTCTTGCCGAGCAGCTGCACAACCTGTGTGATTCCTCTGCAGCGCTGCACTTCTTCTTTGTTGGCCTGGTTTTTGAAGACCAGGTTCCTCAGAGCAGCGGCCACCGTCTCCTGGACCTGAGGACTGGGGCTGTTCAGCAGGTTGACCAGGCTGTTGGGCCCTTAAGGAATGCCGCCGTCCACGAGTCCTCCGAGTCCAGTGTACGAGCATCCTGTGACGATATGACAAGGACCTCCATATGAGATGTGCTCTTAGCAAGCGTCTCCCCTGTCCTAGTTATTTTCCGTAACTGTGCGCTACCTGACTACCCACCCTACACGTATACACTGATATGCCATATTCACGATGCTGCTACGTGTTAGCTATTCTTGTTGAACTTAAACCATTTGTTTGAATTCGTAAAATTGAAATTAAGCTAAAGTAACATAAGATACAAAAATTATACGAAAAACTTTAGAAAAATAAAGAAATAAGTTGAAGTATTAAAATGACTAACACTAAAACTGAAATTATAAAAAAAATTACAAAAGCATATAACAAAATGAAATTAAAATGAAAATATAAAAATGAAAACTAATTTAATTTTTTCAAATAATATGGTATAAACATGGTACCTGTCTATATAACTTAACATTACCATTGTACCACATTACACTACCACGGGAGTACCATGGTATTCTTGGAAGTACCATGAAGTATAATATGAAAACCATGGTATATTACCATATATTTACTATGGTATTATACAAATAAACTACAGAAACATCATGGTAACCCAATCAGATGGTAGGATGATGTAATTCTTAACATTCATACACTCATGCTGTGAAAAGGTTTTTGCCCCCTTCCTGTTTTTTATTTATTTTTTTGAATATTTGTCACATTAAAAGATTCAGATCATCAAACAAATTAATTACACAAAGATAATGTAAGTAAAAAAAAAATTCAGTTTTTAAATGATGATTTCATTTATTAAGGGAAAAAAGCTGTCCAAACCTACCTACGTGAAAAATTAATTGCCACCTCCTGTTAAATCATGAAAGAACTGATTAACCACATTATTTTAGAAAGCTGAGTAAATTTCACTAGCCACACCCAGGCCAATTACTGCCAGACCTGTTGAATCAAAAAAATCACTTAAATAGAACCTGTCTGAAAAAGAGAATCATGCTTAAAGAGCAACACATCATGCCGCGATCTAAAGAAAGTCAAGAACAGATGAGAATCAAAACAGATGACATGTATCAGTCTGGAAAGGGTTATAAAGCCACTTCTAAGGCTTTGGGACTCCAGTGAACCACGGTCTAGAGCCATTATCCACAAATGGAGAAAACTTGGAACAATGGTGAACCTTCCCAGGAGTGGCTGGCGTACCGAAATTACTCCAAGAGCACAACGACGACTCATTCAGGAGGTCATAAAAGAACCCAGAACAACATCTAAAGAACTGCAGGCCTCTCTTGCCTCAATTAAGGTCAGTGTTCATGATTCAACAATAAGAAAGAGACTGGGCAAAAACGGCATCCATGGGAGAGTGCCAAGGAAAAATCCATTGCTGACCAAAAATAACACAAAGTCTCGTCTCACATTTGCCAAAAAATATCTTGATTATTCCCAAGAATTTTGGGCAAATATTCTGTAGACTGATTAGACAAAAGTTGATCTTTTTGGAAGGTGTGTCCCATTACATCTGGCATAATACCAACACAGCATTTCATAAAAAGAACATCATAGCAGCAGTCAAACATGGTGGTGGTAGTATGATGATCTGGGGCTGCTTTGCAGCTTCAGGACCACGACGACTTGCCATAATTGATGGAAGCATGAATTCTGCACTCTATCAGAAAATCCTGAAGGAGAATGTCCCGCCGTCAGTTTGTGACCTCAAGCTAAGTGCACTTTGGGTTATGCAGCGGGACAATGATCCCAAACACACCAGCAAATCAACCTCAGAATGGCTCAAGAAAAACTAAATTAAAATTTTGGAGTGGCCAAATCAAAGTCCAAACTTAAATCCGATTGAGATCCTGTGGCATGACCTTAAACAGTCCATTCATGCTCGAAAAAACCCTCCAATGTGGCTGAATTAAACAATTCTGCAAAGAAGAGTGGGCCAAAATTCCTCCACAGCGATGTGAAAGACTCATTGCCAGTTATCGCAAACACTTGATTGCAGTTGTTGCTGCAAAGCGTGGCACAACCAGTTATTAGATTTACGGGGCAATTACTTTGTCACGTAGGGCCAGGCAGGTTTGGACAGCTTTTTCCCCTTAATAAATAAAATAATTATTTAAAAACTGCATTTTGTATTTACTCGGAATATCTTTGTGTAATATTAAAATTAGTTTGATGATCTGAATTTGTAAGTGTGACAAATATGATAAAAACACAAAAAAAAAAAAAAAAAAAAACAAACCCCCCCCACCACACAGAGGCAATGTATAATTCAAACTGTAAAGACACATTTAAAGGGGTTATATGATGTTGCTAAAAAATAACATTATTTGGTGTAATGAAATGTTTTTTATGTGGTTTAAGGTAAAAAAAAAAATTGCTTTCCGCATACTGTACATTATTGTTTCTTCTCTATGCCCCGCTTTCTGAAACGCGTATTTGTGATCGGAGAAACGACAAACAACAAGCGCTACTCTACACTGCTCAAAACTCGCGTTTGAATCGTCAGTGGCAAATTCTTTAAATATGAAAACATACTTACAGGCCGTGAGTCAGCATTAGTTGTCAGAAAACCTGCATTGTAGGCTACTCTCCCATGAAACAGTCCTCGTCCTCCGTAAAATGCGCTGCACACAAATAAATATTTGGGTTGAAGTGTTCTGGAACAGTGTTCTAAATACAACTTAACCACTTATTATTAGTCATGTCCTCTTTTGGAAGACACAGCGTCTTCACGACATGGCGGCGGCAACAACAATACTACAGTGAGAATCAAAGTTACACCTTCTTTCTTTGTGTGAATTTTGGGAGGCGTTATGCAAATCTTTCCACACTGTGATGTAGATATGTGGGGGCGTGTTTAAACGAGGCGTTTTAGGAGGGCATGGACGAGTCTGAACTTTTATAAAGAATATCTCTTTGGGTTTGAGACTTTAGTCTTTGCAACTTTAGGGATCGTATCCATTCATGAACAGCTTGTAACACTCTAAAGAGAAAGGAAAACTTGAAATCGCATCATATGACCCCTTTAATACCATAGTAAATGTCCAAAAAACATAACTTCTATAAAACATGGCAATACCAGAAAAACCATGGTAATAGTATGGTAAATTTTTGGCAATCCATAGAAAATTTACCATGGTATTGTCATAAAAATATACCATGGAAACACAATCGTAGTATATTGATCAGTCATTCATTCAGGACTTTGGTATATAATTCAAATACTACAGTATTTATACAGTACTCTAATATATTTAAAGGAATACCATGTTAATAAAAAAAGCATTATTTCAATGTCTAAAAAACATGGTAATACCATGGTACCCTTTGGTGTTTTATAAAATGGTACTTTTTTGTCAATCCAAAGATACTGTACCATGGTATTCTCATAAAAATATACTACAGAAATACCATGGTAATACCATGATGTTATTAGATGGTGTAGACTGTAATTCAAATACTATGTTGGTGATCAAATATATTTCAAGTAATACCATGTGAATACCATGGTAAATGTCCAAAAAAAAACAAATCATTTCTACAATATATGCCTAAAAAGCATAGTAAAACCAAGGTAATTTATGGTCCAGACCTCTTGCTTGGCCTTGTCATCGGTGAAGGTGCTGTGCTGGATGTAAGCGGCTCCACACAGCTGGTAGCTCTCATCCGTGCTGAACAGACAGTCGACCGCGTCTTGCATCGTCATATCGGCCATAAGCTTCTCTGCGTTCATCCTATCGACAAACGAGTGAGTGAGAGACCGGTCACAGATCATCACAACATAATCGTAACACTACAAAACTCACCCAGAGATGTCCTTGGCCTGTCCGGTCCTGATCATGGACACCCTGGACTCTCCATTGAATTGCAGGGAAGACGGGCGTCTCACGGTCCGTTGCATGGTGCTGGCCTGATTGCGGTTAGGCATTCTGGGCACATTGCCATTTCCGTAAGCCTGGGCAGGTTGAGTGTTTGGCACTCTGGTGAGGATCTGTTGGCTGGTTTGGGTGCGTAGATTGGCGGCGCCGACGTTGCCGGTTGACTGGAAGCCCAGGTCTGGAGCGCTGCGGGTGGTGTTGTAGCTGTACAGTTGGTTATTGGTCCGGGTTTGGGCAGGGAGGATGCCGGTAGCGCTGTAGAAGGGCCGATCGAACTTGCCGGAGTCACTGGTCACCCGCTGACCGCTGGAGCTGCGGGAGTTGGTGGACTGGAGCACAAAGCCTTGCCTTTGCATAGTCTGGACACAGAAACAAATGAACCTTTTCACTTATGCTGATATCATAATTTGGCATTAAAAAATCTAAATGCAAAAAAATCATTTTGATATTACAATTTCTAATAAAAAATCTGAATGCAACTGTTACATATGCATGTAATTTTGATTTTTGTTCACAAGTATTGGCTTGTACTGATACGGCTGCCCCCTAGTGGCCGAAAGTTCTTGTTTGTCTTCGTTCATTAGGTGCCGAAGACTAGAGAATTAATTTTTTTTTCTTGTTTTTTTTTTTATAAAAAGGGAAATATGCTGATAGTGTTTTTTGTGGGTTTGCTCTTCGCTGAAATCGATTAAACATGTGTTAAAGTATATTATGTAGAGCTTACGAAAATGTTTGCTGTATTGAAAGGCCTGTCTTAGTGTAAAATTTGCGTACAATAAAAGCAAATTTGGTGTAGTGTGAAATTTATTGGCCGTTGATGAAGTAAAATAATGGTTCGATTGGGTAAGTGACATCCTTGTGTGAAGTTGAATTGTTCTGGGTTATGGGATTAAACGTGTAATTTAGTCATTATGGCTTCAGCAGTGGATAGTTTTAAAGAATCTCTGTCAGAGGAGATGCTTTCCACTTATACCAAAGAGCAGTTGATGCAGATAGCGGAAGAGTATAATATTAAAATTGCTCCGAGGCATAGGACGTTAAAAGAAACTTTGTGTAATGTCTTAAAAGGAAATCTCGTTGAGTCGGGCATTTTAAAAGGGCCCGTAGATACTTCCATTGTGGAAGAGGCGAGTGAGCAGTCGGAAGGCGCACTCGCTGTTAGATTAAAAGAGCTGGCTTTAGCAGAGAAACAAATAGACTTCGAAACGGCAAAATTGGAATTGAGAAAACGTGAAATGGATCATGATTTTGCCTTAAGGAAGATTGAGTTAGAATTGAGTGCTAAAGCTGCCTCCGCATCTAGTGAATTTAACGTCAGCCGAAGTCGGAGGATGGTTCCTCCTTTTTGTGAAAAGGATATTGAGAAATATTTCTGTCATTTTGAACGGGTCGCTACATCCTTAAATTGGCCAGAATACGCTTGGTCCTTACTGTTACAATGCGTGATTACTGGCAGGGCGCAAGAGGCCTATGCGTCCTTATCTATCGAGGAAACGAAAGATTACAAATTGGTAAAGGCTGCTATTTTAAAATCCTATGAGTTGGTCCCAGAGGCATACAGACAATGCTTCAGATATTATACAAAGCTGCCAGGTCAGACTTACATCGAGATTGCACGTGACAAAGAAATACTTTGATCGTTGGTGTGCATCACAGAAAGCAGAAAATAAAGATCAAATTAGACAACTGATTCTCATTGAAGACTTCAAAAATTGCTTACCTACTGCTTTAAGTACATACATCAACGAGCAGAAAGCAGACACGTTTCAAAAAGCTGCTACTTTGGCTGATGACTTTGTTTTAACACACAAAATCACGTTCAGAGAAAAACCCAGAGAAAAAGTTCCCATGCGTCGGCGATAGCACCTCGAAATTTGTCAGGTAATATGCGTGCTGTTCAGCTTGACAGAGCCTGTTTTTATTGTAAAACAACAGGACATCTGATTGCGAACTGTCCGGTCCTAAAACAAAAGACCAGCACAAAACCTGTCGGTTTAGCAATGGTTGACTTGAGGTCGAAGCCCGCTGACATCTCCTTAGAAAGCTCCATAGGCTGTGATGAAACTGGTTATGGACCTTTCATGCGTGATGGAACAGTGTTTGTTCCCGGTATATGTAAGCCTGTACCTGTTTGCATTCTCCGAGATACAGGTGCAGCTCAGTCATTTATCCTGGAAGGAGTACTGCCCTTGTCCGGGGAAACTGCCACTGGTAGCGCAGTAATCGTCCGAGGTTTTGAAATGGCGGTTATGGAAGTGCCGTTACACAGAATTCACCTGAAGTCAGATTTGGTGTCAGGAGATGTGGTTGTTGGTGTTCGGCCATCTCTTCCAGTTCCTGGCGTAACCTTCATATTAGGTAACGATTTAGCTGGTGGTAATGTGTGGTGTTGCCGAAATGTCTTGCCTGAAGTGGTTCCCATTCCTCTAGTGTCGACCACGGATGAGTGCGAAAAGGATTATCCTGACGTTTTCTCTGCATGTGTAGTTACGCGCTCTATGTCGAATGCGGATAGTCTCACCTCAAAGTAAATAGATTTGGCTGATACCTTCCTTGCGACTGAAAGCAACATGTTTACAGTTTCCTCGAAGGAAAAATCAGATTTGTCTCTTTTATCTCGAAAGAAAGAAGATTTGAAAGGTTTAGACATTCCATTAACGCGCGATAAATTAATTGAAGCGCAAAAATCAGATTCTTCTCTCGCCCCATTGTACGAATCAATTCAAAGAGAGAAAGAAATTCAGGATCCATCTCAGGGTTACTTTCTCAAAAATCTAGTTTTGATGAGAAAGTGGTCGCCTCGTACTATTTGTGGAGATGAAAATTCTGTCACTCAAATTGTAGTGCCGGAAATGTACCGTGACATGATTTTAAGTCTGGCACACGATGGTTCCGCTGGTCACTTAGGCGTGACAAAAACATATGACTGGATTTTGCGAAACTTTTACTGGCCCGGTCTTAAGAAAGACGTAACACGGTATTGTCGCTCTTGTCACATGTGTCAAGTGGTTGGTAAGCCCAACCAAACTATCAAACGTGCTCCACTATATCCCATCCCTACGGTGGGTGAACCTTTTGAGCACATTTTACTGGACTGTGTAGGGCCGCTTCCGCGATCAAAGTTTGGTCACCGTTATCTGTTGACAATAATGTGCGCGGTTACACGTTTTCCAGAAGCGGTTCCTTTACGTTCCATTAATGCAAGAAGGCGATTGTCAAGGCACTCATGAAGTTCTTCACTCTTTTTGGGTTGCCAAAAATAGTTCAAAGCGACCAGGGAACAAATTTCACTTCTTATACCTTTTCTCGGCTGCTTAAAAAGCTTAACATCCAACATAATGTTTCCAGTGCCTATCATCCTGAGAGTCAGGGAGCACTGGAGAGGTACCACCGAACATTGAAGTCGATGATACGCGCTTATTGCTTTGAGCTTGATCGAGACTGGGAAGATAGAATACCATGGTTACTTTTCGCTTCGCGTGAAGTAGTGCAGGAATCGCTGGGATTTAGCCCAGCGGAGCTGGCTTTTGGCCATAAGCCACGCGGACCATTAACTGTATTGAAAGAGAAATGGCTTGGTGATGCTAAACAGACTTCTTTTCCCGAGTATATGACCAAGTTTCGCAAACGCCTGTACAATGTACGTGAAATAGCCAAGAAAAACCTTGAGAAGGCACAAAGTAAAATGAAATCTTGGTTTGACAAAAAGACTAAAGAGAAGTTTTGTTGCAGGTGACAAAGTTTTAGTCCTGTTGCCGGTGTCTGGGGGATTGCTCCAAGCTCGATATAGTGCTCCTTATGAAATTAAGAGGAAGGTATCAGATCGTGATTATGTTATTTATACTCCCGATCGCCGTCAGAACACCAGAGTTTGTCACGTTAATATGCTAAAAGCTTACCACGCGAGAGAGCCGATTGCTTAAAGCTCGCCGAATGATGTTCCCGGTATGGACTCTAATGTAACATCTCCAATTGCGTTGGCTGCCTTAGAAGAGGTGCGTGAAGAGGATGAAGTAGGTCCCTCTAGGTGCACAATTGAGGGTAGACTGAAAAATTCTGAAATGTTTTCTTCGCTATTTGATCATCTTCCGCATTTGTCTCCCACGGAGAGGGTTGACATTTTAGATCTAGTACACAGGTTCCCGACGTTGTTTAACGATGTACCTGGCCAGACGACCGTTATTGAGCATGACATTGATGTAGGTTCTGCTCAACCTATCAAACAACATCCATACCGTGTTAATTTACTTAAAAGAGCTCTTCTGCAAAAAGAGATATGGTACATGTTAGAGAACGACATTGACGAACCCAGCTCCAGTCCATGGAGTTCTCCATGTTTGCTGGTCTGTAAGCCTGATGGTAATTATCGCTTTTGTACAGACTATCTGCGAGTAAATGCCATCTCAAAAACTGACTATTATCCTTTACCCAGAATAGATGACTGTGTCGATCGGGTAGGTTCTGCAGAGTACGTTTCAAAACTCGACTTATTGAAGGGATATTGGCAGGTTCCTTTGACGGAACGTGCTAAAGAAATTTCTGCCTTTGTGACTCCTGATGCTTTTCTTCGTTATAAAGTCATGGCCTTCGGAATGAAAAACGCTCCCGGCACCTTCCAGCGTCTTGTCAATACAGTTTTATCGGATCTTCCTGGATGCGATGCTTACTTGGATGATATCGTTTTATATAGCGATTCATGGGTTGAGCATTTAAGCTTGCTCAGAGAAGTTTTTTGGCATTTGCGAGACGCAAATCTTACCATCAACTTAGCAAAGTGCGAATTTGGTAAGGCTACGTTAGTTTATCTTGGGAAAGTTGTAGGTAGGGGACGAGTTAGACCAAGCGCGGCAAAAATTGCTGCTATCTATGATTTCCCGTCTCCAAGTGGTCGAAAACAATTTTTCGATTTCTGGGAACGGTAGGTTACTACCGCTCGTTTTGTAAAAACTTTGCGATGGTAGTGTCTCCCCTTACAGATCTCTTAAATCCCAAGAGAGCATTTGAATGGTCAAATGCCTGTCAAGATGCATTTGAAAATGTCAAGTCCTTACTTATGCCAGCACCAGTGTTGGCAGCGCCACAGTTCTCCAAGCATTTCAGCTTAGCTGTTGATGCCAGTGACGCAGGTGTGGGAGCTGTCCTTCAGCAAAGGGGTGCTGATGATATCGAACACCCAGTCTGTTACTTCTCAAGGAAGTTTTCGCCAGCGCAGCGTAGATATTCAATGATTGAAAAAGAGGCTTTAGTTTTGGTCCTTGCTATTCAACACTTCGAAGTTTATCTGGGGTCGTCTTACCCCACTGTTGTATATTGTGACCATAACCCTCTTGCCTTTTTTAATTCAATGTGAAATTTGAATCAGCGTCTTATGCGCTGGAGTCTTAGCTTGCAACCTTACGATCTCAACATACAACACGTCCGTGGCAAAGACAACGTAGTGGCGGATGCCCTATCGAGGATGTGGTAAGTATACTGGGTAGAGAAATACCTGGTCTCATAAAAAGTTTGACCAATAGAAGTAAGATATTTGGTTTGTTTTTGATATATGTATATAAATTAACTTAAAAAGGGGGAAGGTGTTACATATGCATGTAATTTAGATTTTTGTTCACAAGTACTGGCTTGTACTGATACGGTTGCCCCCTAGTGGCCGAAAGTTCTTGTTTGTCTTCGTTCATTAGGTGCCGATTTCAAACACCTGTGTGCCGGATGAGATGAGCAGCATAAATACTGTTGTGACGCTGAAAGCAGTTGCGGGACTTTTGCTGGCAACTTGGGGAGAACCAGACGAGGGATCGGCAGTTTCTTTATGATTTATTCTTTCTCTCTCCTTTGTTAAATTAACTTAATAATAAATATCCCCTGTTAAAACGAGCCTGTGCTTGCCGCCGCCTCTATGTTATGTTGAGGACGTAACAGCAACAAAAGGCAAATTGAAATGTATAATTAAAAGCAATACAGAGCATTTAACTAGTGCTATCAGGCATTAGGCCTAATCTATACACTGAAAACATCATAGACAACTCTGAATCCAACATTTTCATTTGTATAGTCTGCATAGTCTGGAAGTCAATTTTTTCACTTGGATGTTAATGCTGAGATCATAATTTGTAACTAAACAAAAATCTAAATGCAAAAATGAATGCAAAAAAAATGCAAATTTGAATTTATAATTAAATGCACAATAGAGCATTTAACTAGTACTCTCAGATTTTAGTCATAATTGTATGATTATACACGGAAAACACCATACATCTGCATAGTCTGGAGATAGAAACAGTTTGATTTTTCACTTTAATTTTCATGCTGATTTCATAATTTGTAATGGAAAGAAATGCAACGCAAATGTTAATTTATAATGCAAAAATAAAGCATTTGTAACGAGTGCTATCATACTGTGTATACTCTAGTCCTAATCTTAAAATTATACACTGAGAACGACTCTGAACCCATCATTTTAATTGAATCCCTGCCACTGTTTTGCCTGAACAAGAGTGTTAGCCGAAAGCATAATTATGGGCATGTCCATGAATTAAAATGCAAGCAAAGTAGCTCTACGTCTAGTCAAACTATGAAGCAACAGTGTGCCGTTTGTGAGAAAATAACTGAATGATTTGTATACAAGTATATCCGTGAATAATTCAATAATAAAACGTTTTTTATGCACTTAAAAACAACATGAATTAAGTAACACAATGCACAAGTCATTTAAAACACAAACGGCATTAAGATTCCAGCAGATACACCCAAATGTAAAAAAGGGTTGGCAGAATACCTAGAAACCATGCACGCCGTTTGGTAATACAACACTGGGATGAGTCAGAAAAAGTGAAGGAGAGGAGTGGTTTAATTTAGCCTTTTCCCTTTATTTCTTGCACAACTCTATATAGAAAAAGTGAGCAAGTCGCAAATTAAAGTTTTTTTTTAATGCAAGTAGTATAAAACTGAACACATAGGACTATATGGACACACTACAGACTATGTAAAATTAGGTGAAGGTAGTAACTGCTTTTCATCCACTGGCGTCTTTGATGGATTAATGTGCCTATTAACTATTGTTGTTTTTATAAGAATAGCATTTCGAATTCAGAAAAATATACGTGTAACCAGGTTATTAGTTACAAGCTAAAGACCGTTTGACATTTCATGTTTCCATTGTTATCCTGAAAGATAACTGAAAGATGAATAATGAAAAAATGTGCTTTACCCACCCAACCGTGGGAAACTGAGATGCAGAATGAATTTACACGCACCTGATGATGTGCAAAGACATATGTGCGAACACATGCAGAGTGCATATGGAACAAATAAATGTTTAGATATAAATAATCGATGACATTTACCCCATTTGTCATGGTTCCTCCTCTGCTGAACGAGGGTCCGCTGAGAGACACGCCAGGAGAAAACTTGAAGTCGTAAAACACACAGTCACTTTCAGGGCCTGCAATTGAATTATGACAAATGACAAATAAAATATGCATTCAGGGACATTTTGAATTATGAAAATAAAAATATAAAACGTACAACTATCCTCATGTAATACAGTAAGGTACGTATTTTACAGAGGTTAACTCTTCGTTGGTACTTCTGTGGTCTATAACAAAATGAGAGATCACAGTCACAGTCTGAAAAAAATACTTTATTATGGCTTAATCCAAGTCAAAGAAATGATTTAATATGACTGAATAAAACCAAATAGCTTGGTTTACAACAAAAGAGATTTTTTTTTTGAAAAAGAAAGCACACATTTTCACTTTTTACAGTATTGAATTGGCTAGTGGTTTATCCATTAACAATTAGAAAGAGTTTATATTAGAAATCATGGACTATTTGTTATGTGTAATGTACTTCTAATTTAACTAGTTATATAAAGGCAAAGACAACATTTAACATGACTGATCGGCCTGTCGCAATAATCAATATATCGACTTATCGCGCAATACATGTAAATGACCTCAATTTTTGGTGATGCAATATATCACCCATTATATTTACTAATGTCACCATGTAAAAGTAAATTTATGGCGGAGTAAAACAACTCCAAAAGCACTCAAATTAGGCACATCTTTCTTGAAAAACATCCGAAAATAATTTTATATACTATATTATTTGATGGTTAGCCTAGCTAAAACTAAAAACACATTTAAGCAGTTTCGCATGCATTAATACTCAGTGTTGGGGGTAACGCATTACAAGTAACGCGAGTTACGTAATCAGATTACTTTTTTCGAGTAACGAGTAAAGTAACGCATTACTTTTAATTTACAAGAGAATATCTGAGTAACTTTTTCAAATAAGTAACGCAAGTTACTTTTTTTTCCAATTTATTGATTGACAGCTCTCCTGTCCCCATGCTGAGAGAAAGAAGATGTTACTGTAGTTCTAAAATAAATATGAATATGCATTAATTCATCTCAATCACAAAAAAAAACACAGATTCAGTATTCCTCAAAATGAATAAAAAAAAAATGCAACTCAGAATATGACACAAACCTGCAATAATTAAATGTTAAACAACACAAATATCCTTTATGTATTTAATCCCATTCTATTAACCAATGTCTTTGCTTCTGACCTTCGATGATCCAGTTCAACCATACTAATAAGCAAAAATTACTCTAGACAAACATTTGGGTCTTTTTTACTGCTGAAGTGTGTTGAAATGTCTTCTTCTGCATTCTACTGTACTTTCCCTTCAGCCTGAGGCGCATTCATTTCACTTTTGGTGTGAAAAGGCTTTTATATTTACCAAAAATAGAACTTTTTATTTTAAAAACAAACAAGCAAGCCCTGTCCAGATTTAAAAAGTAACGTAACGCATTACTTTCCATAAAAAGTAACTAAGTAACGTAATTAGTTACTTTTTTATGGAGTAACGCAATATTGTAATGCATTACTTTTAAAAGTAACTTTCCCCAACACTGTATAATACTACGTACTTACTATAGTAATTGCAAGTCAAAAATTCCGCTAATAGTTCCATGGTGTTACCTTTTGAGTGTAAACTGTAAAAAGTACCACGATTTCACCATAAAGTATCACAGAAAAAAATATGGCAATACCATGGAACGCTTTTGAAAATGAAGTCCAGGGAAGATGAGTACCATGGTATTTCCATATCAAAAGTAAAAAAAACAAAAACACATGCCGATTCCGTTTAAAAGCCGTGTGTTATCAGCTGAAGTGCACTCACTGGTGGGGGAAGAGAGTCCGGACACGCTTTTGCTGCTGGTTTTGGACTTGCTCCTCTTGATGGTGTAAACCTGCTCCAGAACTCGCTGCTGCGCGGATCTCAGCTCGTGATCGGACGGAAGCGCGAGAGACGTGTCCTCCACATCTCCGATGGACAGAGCCGATTTTAAAGGTTCGGGCATCATTTTGGCTTTTGTCTCCACTCCAGAGACAGGCGAGGTCCAATTCGTAAAGCTCCAACTATCTGCTCCGTCTGGCTGCGCTGCGTTTGACTCAGAGAGAGCTTCACCTGGTCCTGCCCTCATGCACGCCCATTCAACACCTGTTCTTCTGCTCCTCTCACTCCTGATTACACTAAGAAAGCTCACTGATGATAGAACAAAGCGTCACTTTTAATAAGGATAGTAGATATACTTTAAAAGGGTCCAATTTTCATTTTAATATTATGGAAAGGGCGTTGTTAGGCACGACGCGCACGTGTATTTATTCACAAAACAGAGCATCTTAACGAGTTCTGTGGCTTTTACACATTTAAAAGGCTACGTTATAAAATATCGAAAGACATAATTCTCCATTAAAAGTGTTCATTAAGTGGCACTTTCTGCTAGAAAATATAGTCCCTATATAAACGATAGCAGAACGAGGTGAAATTGATACGGTGGCCGAGAAGTGCAAAACAAATCACAATTCTGAAAACAAAATAACAAATTACAAACGCAAATGCAAGTCTAAAAAACAAAAAAACAATTCAGAAAACACAAAGACAAATCAGACAAACAAATTAACAAGTCAGAAAACACAAAGACAAATCAGACAAACAAAATAACAAGTCAGAAAACACAACAAATCAGACAAACCGGAAGAGGTAGGTATAGTTTGAGACAGCGCCATTGGTTTGGGATTACTCACCGCTGACTGGACGAGACATCTGTCAATCAATCGTATACAGGAAGAACCAGCCGAAGAACAGCAGAGTCGTGGTAGAAAGTTCGGAGATGGTATTAAAGTAGCTCAGTTTAAATGTATTGTATGAATTGCCCTTACTATGGAATAAAAAATACGGGGTGTCTATTTACATTTAGTTAAAAATAGCACTAAATCATCAGCTCCAGTGGTGCAGACGGATAAGCGCGTGTATTTTACGCGATCGACCCGGGTTCGATCCCGCCTTTTGCCAAACTTTTTTCCCTCCCTTTTCAAATCTTGTATTAGCAATGGATTCTATTTACACTAAGTGAAAATAGCAGTATTTTTTAGCAATATGCTATTTACACTATGTTAAAATAGCAGGATTTCTACTATCAAGTATACTACTTGTTGCAAATAGTGGCAATTATCTGCACTTCAGTACTGTAGTACATTATAAAACAATATGTAATAACATATTGAGCGTAAATTATCATATTTATTAATATTAATAAATTGTTGCCCTCCCTACACCTACCCCTAACCCTACCCGATACTTTATTTTCAACTTTTTGATTATTTCCTTAATTTTTATTGAAAATAAATGCCTTTATGATGTGATACGAGATTTGAAAAGGGAGAAAAAAAAAGTTCAGCAAAAGGCGGGATCCAACCCTTGTCGATCGTGTCAAAAAGCCAATGACACACGCTTATACATCTGCGCCACTGGAGCGGATGACTTACAGCCACTTTTAACTAAATGTAAATAGACACCCCATATTTTTTATTCCATAATAAGGGCAAATCATACAATACATTTAAAATGAGCTACTTTAATACCATATCCGAACTATCTACCAGGACTCTGCTGTTCTTCAGCTGGTTCTTCCTGTATACGTTGATTGACAGATGTCTCGTCCAGTCAGCGGTGAGTAATCCCAAACCAATGGCGCTGTCTCAAACTATACCTACCTCTTCCGGTTTGTCTGATTTGTCATTGTGTTTTCTGACTTATTTTGTTTTCGAATTTGTCAATGTGTTTTCTGAATTGTTTTGTTTTTTAGACTTGCATTTGCGTTTTTAATTTATTTTGTTTTCAGAATTGCATGTGTGTTTGTAATTTGTTATTTTGTTTTCTGAATTGTGATTTGTTTTGCACTTCTCAGTCACCGTATATTGACATTAAGCAGCCAATCAGAGCGCTGTATCGAGCATCCAGGAACGAAACTGTCTTTGAGTTAAAAAATAATAATAATAAAAAATGTAATTAATGAAATCAGATGAAAAAAAATGAACAAAATGTATAGTATTTAAGATAAATATAATAATGATGCACATACGTATGATGAAATTCTCCAGAGTCCAGAAGTTATTCCAAAAGAACTGTATATTGTTAGATTAAAAACAATAGTTATAGGGGACAAAAGAAATATGATTACAGTTTACATCTAGAGTATTTTAGCAGTTTAATTAAGTTATACAATTAAAATAAATATTAATTTAATATCAACATGACTAATAACATTTTTGTTATGTATCATTTTTATTTAAAATAGCTCAATAAAATGAAGCATGTATTTAATACTGCATATAAGCAAAATCAAGGTAAAACATTGATTTATATCAATTTATTGTGCAGTATATATGACCATAAGCATGTGGCAACAACAACTATACTACACTTGGTTACAGCTTTACCATATTCAACAAATTAAATTGATTAAATATCTCAGTATCAAAAATGTTTACATTTATTTGAAAAAATAAAAAAGCTGCTTTGCATCAAAATTGAAAAAAGTTAAATTGTTAATATATTTTTCAATGTTTATTTTTTTATACTAATATAATTAATATGCATTTACACAATATACGTTTTCATTCAACAATATAATTGTAGGCATTTTTGTACTATCCCTCTAGTATTCCCTCAACAATCCCTCGGATGAGTTACTAGGGGAAAAGCTGCCAATCCAGTTGTTGCAGGAGAACTGCAACCCATCGGAAAGGGCGTCTACAGAGGGTTGAAGCAATCGGAGCAACCACAAATGAACTCTCAAGTGCCATTTCACTTTTAGCATTTACTTTTATTGTTTCACTAGCACTGCTGATAGTATAAACATGTTTGTCTACCTATTAATTTAAGACATTGTTTTCTTATGAACAAAGGCCTTTTAAGTGCAGCCCCGAGGCCATGCATGAGCACGACTGTTGAGAACCTCCATGACTAAGGTGAGGACTCATCAGCAGAGCAGACTGCATCAGTAAAAACACATGTGCAGACAGCGGATCCTGCCACACCCAGAGTCATCTGCATGGGCAGGTCCCGCTCCACAATGTGTCATCACTGATGTTAGAACACGTCAACAGTAAATGACAGCGTATACTCTTTAAGACGGCGAATGGGAAAGTCTTTGGCTTTGTCCTATTCTGAAGGAACAAAGAGGAGGAGAGGTAACTTTCTCTTCTTGCGCTTCTTAAGTTCGAACAAATAACCACACAATTAAAAAACAATTTTACTGGGAGTACTCAAGTTATATATACAATAATATCTGTATCTCTATCAAATATTGCTAGTTTACCATGTTCATAGATGTAAATTTTGAGAAGGACGTTAAAAGTTATTTTCAAAAACTGAACTAGTTCTAATATCTACTAAATGTAGCAACTGACAGTATACTGTATATTTGTGTAATAACAGCTACCATGAACAATTTTTCAAGTTACTAAAGATTCTCATAATACTTGGCCAATACTGCACCCTTGTGGTAAGTAGATCACATTAAAACTAAATAAAAACACCAGATTGCTGAAAAATTGATATGCATTGTTTATTCTTTTTATAAAAGGTACAGTTATGTAATAAACTGTTACATTAGAGAGACATGAGGTTGTTGACAGGTTAAACAAAAGGAAGATACACAGTAATGGAGTGGTTTGACCAAACAATCTAATAGTAGTTACAGTACACGGTATGGGTTTATTCTTCTCCGCTTGACTTTCTCAAACAGTAACTGAAAATAACTGAAGATATGAGGTTTCTTCTGGTTTCCCAAAATGGTCTTATTATGGACATAACCTTAACTGTTAGCCATTCAGTTCACAATGAATGCACAAAACATTACAAACTCATGATTCGAAACATTTAACAAATAAAGGACAGAAACACCTGCCCAGCAGGTCTCCATTTACTAACGTTAGCAAATTATTATTGTTATCAAATTAGCAAGTGATTATAAGCTGCCATATGCCATTCATACTGGTCCATTCTTCGAAAGCAGTGGCTTTCAACCTTTATGAGTTTTGATATTTGAAGGCCCCTATTATATATATAACACTATATTATATTAGTTGTGTGTGTGTGTGTGTGTGTGATAGTTGATCGTAAACGTGGTATGCCCTCTTCAAATAAGGGAAATTATTATTATTATTTTTTTCAATATATAATTTTAAGTCATTCTGTGACCCTGGTTGAGAACCATTATGAAATAATTAGGTAAAGTGAAGTAGATCTGTCATGCAAGTAATGATTTTACTAACTTATTGTCTAATTTTCTGGTTTCTTTGCTCCCAGGTATAAGTATCCTCAATATCGATGAAAAGCTGCATAGTTAATAAAACCAGGCAAGTGTTCAGTTAAGACATGATAAAATAGTGATTTTCATAATTCTATAAAAAGTTAATTCCATTCAAATGTCACATTTGGTTGAACTATCTGGCTACAAATGAATGGAACCCTTGCAGTCTAGTGGCTTTCACAAATGGTCCGAGGATAAAACCTTGGGGGACTCCTTAAGCTGTTCTTGAAAGCTACTTAGTGCCAGTCTCATCTGGTCCTCAGTGCCTTGCAGTGCCTTCACCTCCATGCTGTAGAAGACGTACAGCATCAGTGTGGAGAGGAGGACGGCAAAGCACAGTGCCCCCAGCAGATAGAAAGAGGCTTTGGGAAAGGGCTGTTCAGTTCCCAGAGCAAACAATGATGCCCGTCCGACAGCGGCGATTGTTGCTTAGCCTCGAAGACACTAACAGGAAAAGCAACCCCATAAGCGCTGTACGCGCAGGTCTGTGGGATGGCCCGCTCAGACGCCAGCTGTAGACCCACTTTATTCAGTACGGGAGCCCTTCATTGACGCGGATGCACCAGCCTCAGGAAGCGCTTATCTGAAAAAAGAAACAAAGAGGACTATAATTGGGCACAAACCATTCACTAACATTTAAATGTTTGAGTTCAGTTAGATTTTTTAAATAATTTTCTTTTTTTTTTTTTTTTTTTTTTTTAAATGAAATAAATACTTTTATTCATTAAAGGGGTCATATGATGCTTTTTTAAAGATAATTATTTTGTGTAACAGAATATGTTGACATGCTTTAATAGTTCAAAAAACGACATTTTCAAATACTGACAGTATTGTAGCGTACTTCCTATTCTGCCATCCGCCTCCCTCAAATGCTTCGTTTTTCTACCAAAGTCCCTCATTCCGACAAGCACAGTCTGCTCTGATTGGCTAGCTGACCCAGTGCATTGTGATTGGTCAAACACCACAAGCACGCGTCCCTTACCATAATCGCGAGCTTCATCTTTCAAAATAAATCTAAAGACAGTAAATAATGTCATTCCTTTTACCATCAGTTCAAGCCTGAAAGGGAAACAGAGTCGTGTGACAGACACAGTGATGAAGTTGGTATGTGTTTGCAGTACACATGAAAATTGAACTTGAACACTTGAACAGTTACACTTGAAATCGCATCATATGACCCCTTTAAAATGGATTAAATTAAAGTGACATAATGACACAAAAGTGACAAAGACAAAATTTCAAATAAATGCTGTTCTTTTAAACTTTCTATTCAGCTTTCTTTCTGTATTACGGTTCTGATAAAAATATTAAACAGCTGTTGTTAAAAAATATTAAACAATGTTTGTTGAGCAGCAAATCAGTATATAAGAATGATTTCTGAAGGATCATGTGACACTGAAGACTGGAGTAATGATGCTGAAAATTCAGCCTTGCATAAATTAGATGTTAAAATATATTAAAATAGAAACCAGTTATTTGAAATTGTAACAATGTTTCACAATATTATTGTTTTAGCTGTATTTTGAATCAAACAAATGAATTCTCAAAAAGCATCATTTACTCACCCTTAAGTTGTTTCAAACTGAAAATATCGCAATTATTATTTTTTTATTATTATTATCATCATCATCATTGTATGTATGTATTTATTTATTTAGAAGTTTTGAGCAATATGACAGAGTAATTCATATTTTTTGGGTGCACTGTTCCTTTAAAGCACATTGCATATCCAAAAAACAAGCAAGCAAACCCAAGCAGCCAATTTTCAAACTTTATTAAAGCGCATCAAAATAGAGAGCATTGGTTTAGTGGCAAGATTTTGTAGTTGTTGTTGAAGCAAAAATGTGTGTATTTAATATTCTAAGATCCCCAAAACTGAAGAGCAAATACCTGAAACACAGCCAGATTGCCTCTCTGAGCACCCATTTCCCTTTGTAGTCAGTGTAAACAGGAACTCGGCCGTGAGAGCCTCGTGGTCAGAGTAAGGGAAGGGATGTCCAGGAACAGGGCCCTTAGTGGTGGACAAAGACTCACAGCTCACATCCACTTCCCCTGATCCCTGCCAGAAAAACAGCGCTGTTTCATTCATGAGCATACAGGTAAAGAAAGCTGATTTAAAGAGAAGTAGATCTGACATGGAAGTAATAATTTTGTTAATTTGTTTAATTTTCTTGTCATTCGTGTCTGTAGGATGAGTTCCTTTTGTTTAAATGACTAAACCAGAGCATAAGCAACAGTATGAAGATTAGAAAAAACACTGCTTAGTAACAGAAAACGCCACTTAATAATAACAACCAGTAGAAAACCCAACAAGTATCTAATATTTACCTTGAACAGGATGTAGTCTATCCGGACTCCTCCTCCAAATGGAACAAGCCCATCTGTGTTTGTGAATGGGTTTTCAGATATATGAGTGTGTCCCTCCTCACATCCCTGAAACAAATGACAGGGTGGCTGTCATAAATCATAATTTAGAAAGCAAGGTGACTTTACATTACACACACTCAGTCATTACGAGAATCCAGGCAGCCTCACAGTACTAACATCAAAGTTCGCCGTCTCACTGAAGCTGTCCTGAAGTCCTGTGTAGTTTCTCAGCAGTCTGGTGCCGAGATCGTCCGGGTGCATGTTCAGATCTCCACCCAGAATCACCACGTCCGCTCCAGCACTAGTGTGCCTTTATCGAAAAAGACAGCCAGTCGTTAGCATTATATATGTAAGCCAGTTCTGAGAAGAAGAAAAAAAGTGTCATAATTGTGAGATATAAACTCAACATTACAAGAAAAAAAAGTCAGAGTTGTGAGATATTTTCAACAAAACCATTGACCAGTTCAGTGCGATCTCAAAAGTTGAGCGGCACTTTTTTAGCACTGACTGCTTTACGAATCTGTTGCAATCTGATGCAGTTTTGCAAAGAGGCTGTTATTGAAGAACTGTGCAATTAAAACCTCTATGAGGCTCAAAATAAACCTGCAGCCATGGCTAAATATAGCAGACGTTTAGCACCTTATGAACTGTTGCAGCTCCCAGGCTTGAACCACTCGGTGCGGGAGATACGAGTCTTTCTCTCTGCAATATTCTGCATGCAGCTGCAAAGAGAAGAAACTGCTGTAACAGAGTAGAAGCTAAAAATAATAATTAAATAATAAGAAAAAGAAAAAAGCACACACAAAAAAAAATGTAAACGATAAATAATTAATAAATACTACAATAAATTCAAATATAATAAACAATAACAAATACTATAATGCTATATAAATAACACTGATATATGCATTTTGCATGAACTTACATGAGTGATAAATATATGAACCTTCAGCCCACGGATGTTGAGCAAGACCTTCCCGACGGCTTTACCACCAAACCAGTCGCCATGTTGAGCCTGATATAAGAATTGATCATTAACAAGCCATCACAGCAACCACACATCTCTGACACTGAAAGAGGAAACTGAGGCCACATAAATAAATGCTGCATAAAAATGAGTTTATTTACAACAGTCTGTGTCTATAATGGGTGTACCGTTTACTTTTCACAGGATGACAAATAGTGGATCTGCGTAATAAAATACGGTTTAAAAAAAAAAACATTTTTATTATGCATAATCGTAAGTATTTTATAAAAGCAATATGGTATTTAAGAGTGTGCTATGGTGCAAATATATAATACAGGAAACAATTATGCTTGTGTTGGACTGCATTATTGAATTCAATGCTATTCTTCCTTTCTTTATTTTTATATTTAAGTAGAAGAGCAGGATGTTTGTGCATGAAACTGATCAGACTGACCATATATGGATATCCATTTAATGAGTATCTGTACAGAAAGGCATCATGGATTCGATGTCTGGAAAACACGGCCAGTCCGCTCCCTATAAATCCACTGAAGATGAGAAGTTTCTTTAAGAGAAAATGCATCTTTATCTGTGCCCCTTATTCATATCGGTTTGTGCATTTCAAGAACCTTTAGTAAAAATGTTGTTATTTTCATGCATTATAGATCACGACTGACCTTTTAAAGTAATGGGAGTACGGATAGACGCTGCTAAGCTTCTTCTTTAAAAACAGAAAGTCTTTCTCATACCAGACCTGGAACAAACAGCCCCAGAAAAACATGACAATATTACAGTACAAACCTGTATTTAAAAAAAAATAAAAAATCTAGTACTGACATATTTGCTTCTTATTATTCAAACAGTTCATTCAATGATTATCAATGGTTTAAACTGAGAGAAGAGGCTTCTCTCAATGTGTGGAATATCTGTGACAGTACAAAGTTTGGATTTAAACATCTGTACGTGTGGAAGTTTGTGTTTTACCTCCTGAAGTAACACTATATCAAGCGGTTCCTGACTCAGCAGGTCTCCGATCAGAACAAACCGCTCTTTGCAGTTCTTACTGAGGTATCGGATCCCCCTAAAACAATCACAACAAACTACATTGGCTTATACGCCCCTTTATACTATTATCTTGCATTCAAGGATAATTTGTAGCAAATTATTCGTTAATACTATAACTTCAGTGCAAAGATTTTCACTAGAAATGAAGAGAAAATAAAAAGATTTTGCAAGATGCATTTTAACAGAAATGAAATTTCTTTAAAATATTTTAATGAACACCAAATCTCCATATGCAAATCTGTAATTCCTGCAACATACAGTATATGTTCAAATACAATAGTTTAAGTAATTTTTTGTTTTATGTTTTTTATTAGATGAAAAACATTTATTATTTATTATGAATAGCTCTAAAAATGTATTTAATAAAAAAATGTGTATAAAGTGTTATTTTAGTTTCATTGAGATACTATTCGTTTTTTTCTGATTTTATTTTAAGTTTTTATTTTTTTATTTAAAGATGCTTTTTATGGTTTTAGTTAACTATAATAACACTGGCAATATCAAAATGTTTAGAAAAAGCATGCTGTTAACTAAGAAAATACATGGTGAGCATCTTCAAAAAAGAAGTTTGGAGACTTTGCATGAGGCTGTACGCTCTAACCATCAAAATTAAAACAAAAAAACGTTTGAAATGTTTTACTTTACATGTAATGAATCTAGAAAATATGAAAGTTTCACTTTTTGAAATAAGTTACAAAAACACTTACTTTTTCACAATATTCTATTTTGTTTTTTTAGATGCACCTGTATTTAAAGTATTTTTCTGACAATATTTTAAACATTTGTCTTGTCTTTAGTACAATATCACATAAAAGAAGAATTAAAAAAAGTATGATATGATCATTTTATAGTCATACTGGATATTGTGTAATCAACTGGAACTTTCTACAGGGACATTTTTATCCAATGGAGTATCGTAATGTGTTCTAAAGGATCTAGCTTTTGTTTTGTGTTTTGCTGAAATCCTATAAAACATTCCCAGTAGGATCAGTTAAATATCATTTAGGAATATGAGAACTCTGCATTTCTTCAGCTAAAGGAATCTCACCAGCAGTTGAGAGAGAAGACACGGAATCTGATTGGTGCTGAGGTTGTCATGGCGATGGCTCTTATGGGATGGTTACAGCCAGTCTGTGAGGATAAAGGAGAGGATCCAGTTTACACTTAAACCAGTTCCGACACACAAAACAAAACGGTTTGATTCAGTTGTGAATTTCTCAGAACGAACGTCACTACGTTTGAAACTGTTTACACAAAATACTGCACACAAAAAACAAAAAAAAACTTTTTTCAGTGCATTAAACGGTTTTTTGGGTTAGTGAGACTACAAGTATACTGGTTTATCTTTATGTATGAATATTACTGTGGAAAATATAAAATTCGCACTATAAAAATACATTATTAAAATTTTTTTAAAAAAAAATCAAATACTTCAGCTTACAAACAGGACATATATTCAGAACTACAGGCTTTAGATCCACTCATCAAACAAAACCACCTAACTACAACCAATCTAACATAAAACATATTCATAATTTACCTGGACCTGCCTTAAAACATAAGCAAGACTGGTGTGTTAGTACACCAGGCTTTTAAAAGAAAAGTAGTATCACAAAAGGCTGTTACACGTCACTGAAATACCTTGAGCCAGGTATAAACCAAGAGTACCTGATTCCACAAACGCTCGTCTGACAGCGTTGCATAAAATCATTCAAGCCCGGGCCCAGCAGTGCTGATGGATATCATTATGGCTCCACTCAAGCCCGAGGGGTCAAAGGTCTAGCTAACTCACTGTGTGCTATGGGTGACCTTACGGTACACACACACCCTGCAGCTGTGACTGCAAGGTAAACTTGGTGTGTTGTGTGATGTGTGTGGTATAAACACCCCACATGAATGAATTGCATGCATCTATGACATAGATAGGTACAGGTAGTACATTATTAGAATAGCTACACAAGTACTAGCATCTATTACTTATAGTTAAGGTATATAATAATACATAAAGATAGTTTATATATATATTTTTTGTAAATCATATGGGTCAAAGACGAGACGCCCCATTTTGGTGTCTGCATCAAATTAATTGTACAAAAGTGATTTTATATACATCGAAAGCACATTTGATGCAAGTATCTCTTTTAATGATTCAAATAACTTTTGTGGCTGTTTATCTCACAAATTTAGCAAATTTATATCTTGCATTTCTAACTTTTATTTTTTTTTGTTTTTTTTTTTTTTTTTTTTTTTTTTTTTTGTTTTTTTGGTTTTTTTTTTTGTGTTTTTTTTTTTTTCTCATCATACTCAGAAAGAAAAATGAAATTAAGCAGGACGCGTTCTAAATGCATACTTTTTTATTTTTAAATGTACACATTTAAACCTGCATTAAACTTATTGTTTTGATGCTTGAAAACCCCTTTTCATCTTTGACCCTGATTATCCCCTTATATTAGTGTAGGCTATATATTTTTTAAATAAATAAATAGTATTGTGGCAGTACCATCCCTTACAACAACAACAACCAAAAAGAAAAGAAAAAAAGGATACTATGGTACTACAATGTTTTTGGCACATGTACCATAGTATATATCAAAATAACATGGTATTGTCATCACTACAGTAATATTATGGCACATCGTACACTAAAATGTACCATGGTATTTTTATGATACCAAATTCTTGCAAATCCCAAAGATCCTTCTAACATAAACTCCCAGCAGCTTTACATACGTCCTAAGCTAAATCTCAATGGCAGCGTGTGCTTGTGATGACCGAAAATCAGTCTGTATTCATTTTACACCAGTAAGCAACAGCATTTCCTCCAGCGTTATGACCATCCAGGAACAGTAAACACAGACGCAGCTGCTGCACACAAGCACTGAACGGCGCCGGGACGATCCGTGTTTACTGCTGATACCAGACAGACCAGACCAGTGATTGGGCCAATTTTACAATCTGTGTTTTAGGGAAGCCGGTTTCCATCATGGGGGGAAAAATCGGAGAAAAAAGTAAGAATTGTGAGATATATAAGCTAAGAACTGCATGAAACGAGAGATATAGGCCCGGTTTCACAGACAGGGCTTAGACTAAGCCAGGATTAGGCCAGAGTTCAATTAGGACAATTAAGTAATTTTTATTAACATGCCTTAAAAAATATTACTGGTGTGCATCTTGAGACAAAACAAAAGCACTGCTTTTTATGGGGGGGGGTGTTTTTTTTAAGATCAGTCGGTGCAAGGTCATTTCAGTTGAAACAGCTCAGAATTACATTTTAGTCTGAGACTATAGGCTTAAGCCTGGTCTGTGAAACCGGGATAAACGTTAGATTTTAACTCTTTCAGGGCAATCCGCGTTTTGATCTGCGCAATTCAAATTTTCTAGAATTAAAATTTGCAATTTAAAAATCTCAGAATTCTGGTTTGTTCTTGCAATTCCGACTTTTCTGTGACTTTTCCGATCTCACAAACCAATTTTATTTTTATTTTATTCTGTGGTGGAAACGGGGTTCCCTAGATTTTACCAGGAAGCCTTGAATAACAAAAATGTGTGTGTTTGTGTGTATAGTACATTATTAGATAGTGTGTGTGTGTGTGGTGTGTGTGTGGTGTGTGGTGGTGGTGTGTGTGTGTGTGTGTGTGTGTGCATAGTTTAGGTTGTATAATGGCATGGGATGCATAGGAATTACCACACGAGAAGTGATTTATGAGGATCATTTGAGTTGTCCCCATGTATATATATATTGGTGTAATATTATCTACACTATAATGCTCGGTGTTGCAGCACGCAGCCACGCAGCGACGCACACACACACACACACACAAACACACACACACCACATACGACACAACAAACTGTAATATGTAGAACAATAGAACCAAGAGAGAAGTGGTTGCCCGGTGGCATGGGTATAACATTAAAGTGCACTGATATTTTCATTAAATGTTAACGTTTATAAAATGACCAGTTGGGTAGTTTACTTAAGGTGACTAGTGCAAACATATGTGCCGTATGCATACGCATAAAGAACACTTTAAAATGACTGTCCGCAAATATAACAAAACATCAAAGCACGAATCATCTGCGCTCATATGCTGCAGAATGCATTTAATTAAAGGCTGTTAAATGTAATCGAGTCATATGTGCTGGAGACCCGATCTTACCTTTGTGCTGGTCAATGTGTTCTAGCTGTTAGAAACAAACCTTCACGAGCTCAGTGTGTCTCAGTCAGACCGCTACTTCCTCATCGGCCACTGACCTGGATGTCGTCTGCAGAGAAGTCATTCAGCTTCACCAAACGCGTCTGATGGATATTTTACGTTTAACTTTAAACGTTTAATTTGTAAAATGAGCAAACGTGTTCATCTCTCAACTGCTGAGCGCAAAATAAAGCGTGACTGACACATCGCGCATATTCAGAGTTTTTTAACACAGTGTTTAAAGTTTACTTTTTGTTTGGTTGTTTCCACTCAAGAGCTACTTTGCAGCAAATGAAGTTCAACGTGAGTACGCCGACTCTCAGACGTCACGGTTTCGTCATTACCAGCGCCACGTTGACTGGAATGCTGGGAAATTGAGTTTTTCTTAAGGAAACGCTCACTTATCATTGTCTCTGTTTGGTGAAGTACAATGTCTCAAAATATTAATTGGCATCTTTTAAATATTCACTGTCTAATTTCAATTAAATAGCTGTTAAATCACTATTTGGGGGTAAATTATTTTCCAGATGTTGCTTAAGTACATTGTCATGTGTTTCCTGTTACTTTTCTCAGCGCTTTTAAAGATGGACCAATCAGGGGCGTTGGTGAATATAACGTTCTTAAAGGAACACTCCACTATTTTTGAAAATAGGCTCATTTTCCAACTCCCCTAGAGTTAAACCGTTGAGTTTTACCCATAGACTGTATAAAAACGATGGCGGGTTCGACCGTACACATGCAGATTCTGTGAGGATCGCTTTTTGGAGATCAAAGTGGGGCGTGAGCGTGGCCGTGGCCATTGGCTCAGGCGCGTGGTCACCGGATAATCGAAAATGGGCAAAGAGGCGGGAGCAGGTTGCTGAAACTACTCCCACCTAGCTCGACGTGGTGGGTGACTAGCAGCGGCCCCAATCCATGTCCCTCAAGGTGGCCAGTCGCCCGTTAATTATGCAGAACTTGAGCTTAATATAATTGAGAAGAGCGGAAAGGAGTTATAAACAAATCACCCCCCTCACAGTTGTCATGAAGGGCAAAATTAGCTATATAGACCAAAATCATTTTTTGAACCAGGCTGTAAACATGTTTTTTTTCTGCTGTAAAGTTGGGCATTTTAACATGGGGAGTCTATGGGATTGACTCCCTTTTGCAGCCAGCCTCTAGCGGCCAGTTGATATATTACAGTTTAAGTCACTTCCTTGTTGGCTTCACGAGAGAGAGCGGGAGGTTGCCGCTTGGTTTTACCATTTTCGAATCCATTCAGCCGATCATCGGGTCTGGCGGTAGCACTTTCAGCTGTAGCTTAGCATAGATCATTGAATCTGATTAGACCGTTAGCATCTCGCTCAAAAAAATGACCAAAAATTTGACTCTTCTGTAGTTACATCGTGTACTAAGACCGACGAAAAAATGCCACGGGTTGCTATTCTAGGCCGATATGGCTAGGAACTATACTCTCATTCCGGCGTAATAATCAAGGAACTTTGCTGCAGTACCAACTGCCGTAAAACTCAACTGTTTAACTCTAGGGGAGTTGGAAAATGAGCCTATTTCCAAAAATAGTGGAGTGTTCCTTTAAGCTTATTTTGCCGACCCCTGATTTAAGCAAAAGTACTTTCTAGAGTTTAAAAAATAAGGGAAAAAAGACAAACATCCTGAATTTTAAATGCAGCTCAATGTGGGATTTCTGAAGCGCCCTCTGAAGAAAGAACTTCTGCAACTCGTGAAAGTTTTTGGACATTTACCATAGTATTCCTTTAAGTACCAAGGTATTTTTTAATGTTGCATTTTTCTCTACAACCAGAAAAGCAGCAGTTGGTGATATTTCAATACAAAATACTAGTCAACATGTTAATTCTGCCTCTCACAATTTTCATATATTTTAGATATTGCATTGTAAGCCATTTTTAATATACTTCGTTTTGTTTTCAAGAATATTTTCTGCCAGCCTCATTTATGTGAAAGAGAAAAAGACACTTTTACAAAGTGTAAGAGTGTTTTAAGAAATATGGTCCAAGGAGACCCATGCCATTTTATTGGTATTGCTATACATTGTTTTGATTATATTGTACAAACCCCTAACATTGAAGATATACATAACTGCAATGTACAACTGGTAACCAAGGCCACAATGAACTGTTAAAAACCAGGGGAAAGCTTTTGCCAACACCACTTAGATCATGGCACAAAATAACAGTAACACACAAAATTTTCAATGTATGCATATAGCATCAATTGAAAGTCGAAGAGCAAACATAAAATTAATAATTACAACAATAATTATAAAAAGGAAACAAAAAAGCCTGTAAGAAAAAATACAATTGAGAAAACTGTCGTCATTGAAGTTCAAACACAAAAAAGTAGGTTAAGGCTGTACCAATACACATTACATTTCCGTTTTTTTTTTTTTAGGTGTACCCAAAAATTAGCAGTACCTTCAGAATGAATCTAACTGCTATCAGCGAGCACCAGCTCATGTCTAACAACCATCCCAAGAACATTATCCATACAAGCGGTGCCGTCTTTCAATTTTAGGGGCGAGTGGAACAAAAATGCTACACGGCTTTTCCAATGTTACATTGGAAACATTGAATCGGGTCGAAAATTCAAGTTTTTAGTTCTCAAATGGGAAAACAAACATTACATTTTCAGTAGTAGCAAAATATGATCTCAGTTCAGCACTTTTAAAATGGCATATTTCTGTAATTCCATATCAAACACCTGGTGCATACTTGTTCTAAAAAAAGTTGTATTTTTACATCTAAAAATGAGATTCAGAGAGATGCACAAACCATAAAAACTATAAGAACACATCTGTGCTGACGTGCAGGGTGACACTAATGACTTTCCCTTTTACACTTTAACACCAGGAATACAAGAAAAACTGATGCTTGAACCCAAAACTAAAGGATCTGACAAGTAATTCAGAGAAAAATGTACTTGATGCACAAAAAATAAAATAAAAAGGTACACAGTGCAGATACATTGTGATGGTGAAAAAAAAAAGAAAGACATGAGTAATAACCAGCTTGGAAATGCAAACACTCTCTTCAAGGGTTTAAAAAGCACCAGATATGACAGCAATGCAACGTCCTCTGACTTAAAAAGACATAAAACAAACTCTATCAAGGTACTGTTCCAGGATTAAATGTTTAAAATCTCGACGGGCAGCACTTTGTTTGTACCAGAGTGACATTCACACTTGACTTTTAAACAATCCAACCTTTCCTCAGTTCATGCATCTCGCGAAAGCTTCGATGAACAGCAGAGTTAAATACTTTGTAGCATAAAGAAATTGATCGCTTTATCTATTCCTATTATTTTATGTCAAGAGGTAGTCAAAAGGCACTTCAGAGTATCAATCGATTTGTGTTCTTTGAAGAAAGGCACTCACATTTGGGTCAACTACTCAAAATCCTTTAGTACCTGCAGAACGGTTTCTGACGCCTTTTCTCTTGTTCAAAGAACAGCCGATGAAACAAATAACATCTGCAGTTATTCGGTTAACGTCTGTCCTTTAGAAAGATGAACGTAAACCCTCCGCTGGCCGACCTGGTCCTCATTTACAAATCAGGTAAATCTCACAAAACCTGGCAACAACATGTCCATTTCATATTTCACCCCAAAATCAAAAGAAAAAATACAATACAAATTTTCTTCATGAAAATGCATAAAGAAAACAAACTTATTTTTAGGACTTTTTTTTTTGTTTTTTTGCATTATGAATTATATTGAAGATAATTAATCAGATTGCTTCCCAAATCTTTTTAGTGTAATGCAAAAAAAAAAAACAATTTATACTAATTTTCATTTTAAAAAATGACTGTTTTAAGAGTAATGACAATAGCATCTTCTCTTGCATTATAATAAGAGTTTCGGGTTCGTGAATATAACATGCAAAAGTAGTCCTAAAAATAACCTTCATTTTCTTTATCCAAAATATATATATTTTTCCTTACGATTTTAGGGTAAAATGAGACATTTCTTCCTTAAATCATTGTAAAATGCTGCATAAACGGCACACATTGTCTTTCATGACATTCTTTCCCATCAAAACTCATTCACATTCCCTCTGGAGACACAACCAAGCTTAAAAGACATCTTTGATCTGTATATGCACCAAAACCAACTCATTTTGTATTTAAGGCATTTAAAAACAAATACAAAAAACAGGTTTTTTTTTAACAGAGTAATACTTTATGTTTTATGTCCTCAAAGACTCAAATTCTGTACCAGGTTTAGAACGAAAGCAAAACATGTTTTTTTTGTAACATTTAGGCGTATTCCTCCAATGTTTGGACAATTTGGCATATTCCTCCATACGTGTGACGGAGGCACTGTGCAAAGCACCTGAAGTCTGGCGGCGGCGGGGGCTAGTCTTTAATGAGCCTATAGACGTGGTATTGTGCCCCGTGTTCACTCGTAGACACTTCAAATACAAACGCTATACACAGTAGAGTCTCCTGGGTTTCCCTGTCGGTCACCACCTGCAGCAGGTCAAACAGAGAAGAAAAACACTCAACATCTCTGAAGACAGCATTTCTATTACAGGAAAAAAGACGTTCAATTTTGACTAGTAAATGCAGATTGTAATGATTATTTCCAAGCAACAAATATAAAAACAAAATGAGATATTACAATATCATTAATTTTGTAAACTTTATTTTAGAAAATATTTATCATTTTATATTGCTTCCAATAAATTACAGAAAAAAATGTGACCATTTATTCTGATCATAATGATATATTACTATGAATATCAATATAATGTCAACATGATTGTGATTATTATTTTCAAGCAATATACAATAACAATAAATGATATACAGTGGGGAAAAAAGTATTTAGTCAGCCACCAATTGTGCAAGTTCTCCCACTTAAAAAGATGAGAGAGGCCTGTAATTTTCATCATAGGTATACATCAACTATGAGAGACAAAATGAGAAAATTTTTTTCAGAAAATCACATTGTAGGATTTTTTTAAAGAATTTATTTGCAAATTATTGTGGAAAATAAGTATTTGGTCAATAATAAAATTTCATCTCAATACTTTGTTATATACCCTTTGTTGGCAATGACAGAGGTCAAACGTTTTCTGTAAGTCTTCACAAGGTTTTCACACATTGTTGCTGGTATTTTGGTCCATTCCTCCATGCAGATTTCCTCTAGAGCAGTAATGTTTTGGGGCTGTCGCTGGGCAACACGGATTTTCAACTCCCTCCAAAGATTTTTTATGGGGTTGAGATCTGGAGACTGGCTAGGCCACTCCAGGACCTTGAAATGCTTTTTACGAAGCCACTCCTTCGTTGCCCGTGTGGTGTGTTTGGGATCATTGTCATGTTGAAAGACCCAGCCATGTTTCATCTTCAGTGCCCTTGCTGATGGAAGGAGGGTTTCACTCAAAATCTCACGATACATTGCCCCATTCATTCTTTCGTTTACACGATCAGTCGTCCTGGTCCCTTTGCAGAAAAACCAAAGCATGATGTTTCCACCCCCATGCTTCACAGTAGGTATGGTGTTCTTTGGATGCAACTCAGCATTCTTTCTCCTCCAAAAACGACAAGTTGAGTTTTGACCAAGAAGTTCTATTATGGTTTCATCTGACCATATGACTTTCTCCCAATCCTCTTCTGGCTCATCCAAATGCTCTCTAGCAAACTTAAGACAGGCTTGGACATGTACTGGCTTAAGCAGGAGAACACGTCTGGCACTGCAGGATTTGAGTACCTGGCGGCGCAGTGTGTTACTGATGGTAGCCTTTGTTACTTGGTCCCAGCTCTCTGCAGGTCATTAACTAGGTCCCCCCGTGTGGTTCTGGGATAATTTTGACCCCACGGGGTGAGATCTTGCCGTGGAGCCCCAGATCGAGGGAGATTATATTATCAGTTGTTTGGATGCTTCCATTTATAATAATGCTACCCACAGTGATTTCTTCACACCAAGCTGCTTTCCTATTGCAGATTCAGTCTTCCCAGCATGGTGCAGGTCTACAATTTTGTTTCTGTGTCCTTTGACAGCTCTTTGGTCTTGGGCATGGTGGAGGAAGATTGGCGTTTGGAAGTGTGTGCACTGTTTGAGGTTTGTGGCCAGGTGCTGTTTATACTGATAACGAGTACACAAACAGAAGGCCATTACATACAGGTAAACAGTGGAGGGACCACAGAGGATGCCTCTTAAAGAAGAAGTTACAGGATCTGTGATGGACAGAAACCTGCTTGGTGTAGGTGACCAAATTACTTATTTACGAGGAATTACCAATTAAGTCTTTAAAAAAAAGATCTACAATGGATTTTCTGGATTTTTTTTCCCTCATGTTGTTCTCAGTAGTTGAGGTATATTATGATGAAAATTACAGGCCTCTCTCATCTTTTTAATTTGGAGAACTTGCACAATTGGTGGCTGACTAAATACTTTTTTGCCCCACTGTATAACTACTGTTTTTATCATCATATCATCATCATTAAATAAGAAACATATTCATAATTATGTGTTTAGAAAAAATGTGTGTTTTAATTTTGTAAAGTTTTATAAAACATTTATACCGTGTTATAACGGTGACAGTTTTTCTGATCATAAATTATACATTACTTTTATTAAGATTATCATTATCATCAACATCCTTATTACATTTCAAAATGATATATTTTCAATTATAATTATATTATTGAAAATATTTATGATTTTATTTAGTCTCTCCCATAAATTTCAACAATTTCTTAAAACAACTTATTTAATGAATTCAATTAAATCTAGATCATTGATATGCCTCTTTTTAAATGTTATAAAAATATTTTTTCACTTTAAAAAAAAACAAAAAACTTGTGGACCTATAAAACAATAGAGATAATTATAAACATGACAGGGTGTTAAAGTCTTCAATATGAAATATTGGCATTTTACCTGTAAGATGGTGAAGTTTTCTAATACGCTGTTCATCATGTATTTCTCAGGCAGGTGCTTGAGCTTGTGGATGAAGTTGATCATATATTCGCACATGGGAGAACGATGGATCCGATACAAGCACTTCCCTCCCTCGACACTAGCGTACTCTGTCTGTAAATCCAATAAAGCACGCTCAGATACGAGAAACACTAGCGCTTTTCAGGCAATTAAAGGCTGATCTTACTGACCTCCACTTTTTCCACCACTTGCTTCCCGAAAGAGCAGACTTTGGTTGAGACGGTGATGGTCATGTTCTCTGAGCTGCTGTACTGACTGCTGACTCCGTAGAAGGAGCCCGGTCCATCCTGAACGCCGCTGTTGTTCAGATCCGCCTGAGAGAGAAAAACTAACTCAGTACTGTGGTGCAAGTGATGCAACGAGCAACTAGATTCAAGCTGCACGATTTAAGGAATCATTCACATTTGTAGCAATAACAAGGCAGGTACACTGTGTATCAAAACACCACCAAAGTGCTTTTCTGTGAAGGTTTACATCACATAAATGACATACACACACCCAAAATTTGACGAGGAAGAAGGCGTTTTGAGGGCCCTTCTCGTACAGCTCCTTGAGTCCTCCGGTCTTCTCGGGGAACTTGTCGTAGATCTGTCGGATGTCCACCGCCTCCAGCAGAGGGTCGCTGTAGGAGGGGTTGGTCTGGCCAATGTGAACAAACAGGTGTTTGCTGTACTGTAAAAGGAAATTTCAAATATATCGTGAGCCGTCTGCATTTCTGGATGCAACTTAAGGTTCACTAATAAAGCTAGTCTATGCCAGTGGTTCTAAACTCCAGTCCTCGGGACCCACTGCTCTGCACATATTGTATGTAGTTTCTGAGGTACGTCACACGAGCCAGAGCTTCACCTATCCAGATCTTTTTTCCCCCAGTCTCAAGAATATCTGCGTCCACACGACGAAACCACAAACCGACACAAAGCTATGTAGTATACATTGCAAGACCAGTATTGGCGATGTAATAGAGCTTACACTAAAAATGGAGATGACTTGGACTATGCGCATAAATCTTGCACGCGGTATACAAACGAACATTGAACAATACATTTATTAATCTGTGTTATTGTTAGTTAATAAAAAAGACAATCAGTCTGTGTTTGTTCATGTTTTTGTTGCGGTTACGTGACGTAGCGGTGTCTGACTAGGGGCGAGACGTGGGCTGATGGCGTCATCATTTCAGAAAATATACGGATTCGCTGTACACACAAAAACACAAGGGCGGCGTTTTCAGATTCATCCACTCTGGGACCCGGTTTCAAAAAATATCGGTTTCACTCTCCCAAAACACCGGATCCGTGTGGACGAAATGCCTATACGATACAAAATTTTTGCGTATACAGCTAAACGCTTCTCTGTGTGGGCGGGGCCTCAATCTGACACACTCAGTTCAGTTCATGGATCTCTCTCCTGACGAGCTGATGATCTGAATCAGGTGTTAAATAAGGGAGACATGCAAAATGTGCAGAGCAGTGGGTCTGAGGACTGGAGTTGAGAACCACTAGTCTATGCTATATCTGTCTTATTTTGAAAGAAGAAATATGCATATGTAAAAACAAGTGAATTAATTCAAATGTCTCTAAGTCAGCAACTATGTAATTAGAGCTAAAGGAGAAAAACCAAATACTGAGAAATTCAGGAGTATTCATCATTGAAACTTTTCACTCAGTTATGTCGAGAACATATTTAAGACAAGAGCAATATCTGATTATTAATTTAATTGATAATGTGTAGCAGAGGATAGCTAATAAAAATGTATATTCACTATAAAAATGGTTATGATTTATGTAAACATAATATATACTCTGAGAATGGAATCAAAATGTAATAATAAAACACTTGATCTTTTTGTTAATGAACAGAATGAAAACATTTTCAATAGTTATGTCAGATTTTGTGATATTTTTTACATTTAAAATGAGTCACTAACTATTAAGTTTAATAAAAGTTTATTAATGCTTTATACATTTTATTTTTTTTGAATTCTCCAGGCTGCTGTGATTATTTGAAGGGCCGAAACTTGGGACAGAAATGTTTGTAATATATATTAATATGCTTATAATAAATAATAATAAGAATAATAATATTTTATGATTATTATCATTACTATGTCACAAGAAAATAATACTAATTGTTATTGTAGTTTTTACAAAAGTCAACAAAAATGAGAAAATTAAACTGATTAAATTATAATTTAAAATGTTTTATTTACAATTCAACTGTACAATTGCACTTCTTACTATTATGTTTAATATTTGGTCTAATCTTAACATTTTTCAAACCATTTGAAACATTAGATTCATTGGTTGGAAAACTGCAATGGCTCTTAAAGATCTTTTGTTGGCAACAGAAGGTTTCTTTTATTTACGTGATCATAGACAAGTTGTAGTGCTGTCAAACGATTACTCGCGAGTAATCGCATCCAGAAATAAGTTTTTGTACTAATATGTGTGTGTACTGTGATATTTATTATGGATATATAAGCAAACACATGCATGTTAGATTTAAGGAAAAATGTTGTTATATATTATAATATATGTATAATCTATCTAATTTATATGATAGAAATATAAACCATTCAACATTGTAAATATAATTACAAATATATACATGAATGTGTGCATTTATAATATACATAATAAATATACACAGTACACACACATATATTATGTAAACAAAAACTTTTATTGTGAATGCGATTAATCGCGATTAATCGATTTGACAACACTACCAGTTTGGAAGCTAGTTGGCGACGAGTCCAAAAGTATGTTGAAAGTGAAGATGATTTCATGTGAAGCAGGGCATTTACTGTAAACCAAGCGCCCGAGAGATGCTGCAAACGGACATGACGCTTCTCCTCGAGTGTAAAAAAAAAACAGTGCACAGAGCTTTACTCTGAAACATGCAGCATATTTATTTAATTAACTAACACGAATCCATATCACTATTCACTCAACTTTGTAAATAAGCATATTTGTGGAGTGCTCCTGTCTACTCACAGAGTCCTGGTCCTGCGGGACCTCCATAAACGCAGAGTACTCCAGAAGGCGCAGTTTGGAGGAGGCAATGGTGCGATCCTGCCACACGGGCACTGCGGTGGCAACCGGCGGGAGAGGAGGGGCCAGAGACTCATACGCTGCACAAACACAAGGGGGCGACAGTTAAGACTCAACCATGCACATAAACGGAAGAAACTGAAGCGGGGTGGGCTGTGCTCGAAATGAACTATATACTTACCTAAGGGTGGTTGAACAGGTCCAGGTATGTTTGAGTAAGGAGTTTGTGCAAATGGCTTGATGCTGAAAAAGTGTTCAGGATTTGTTAGAATCAAAGTTGTGCAAAACTTGTACTCGTTACAAAGTGCACATGAAAAGATCATTTACTTGTTAAACATTGCCTTATCAGGGTTCCCACACTTCCAATCATTTGTAATTACTGGATAACGATTGTTAAAAATTATTTTGATGAAACTGGTTTGTTAATGAATCATTTAGAATCAACCAGAAAATTATTCACTCACAAATCAAACATCAGTTTGACTTGTAAACAAGCCTTATACTAGACAAGAGCAATATCCAGCTAATTATTAATTTAATACTAGATATTAATTTAATAACTACAATAACTAGAAAAAATTATATTCACTATAGAAATGGACAAGATTTTCAAATATATACTCTGAAACTAAAAATGGAATCAAAATTTATTTTTGAAATCAATATTTCTTGTTCACATATTTATTAATTCAGTATATAGTTGTGAGATATACAGTATAGTGGACAATAATCCAGTCATTATCGCAAAAATCAAGACTCCTTTGCTTCACATCAGGGTCCTGATCACCCTGTCAGGGTTTATTTAGTGATAATGACCAACTGACTATACATTACATATGTCACCAGCGTTGTTTTAAACAGATGGGCTATTGTGTTATCGGATGATATCGATATTTGGCCGATACATTGTTGCGTCCCTTCTTTCTTGTGCTGAACACAAAAGAAGATATTTTGAAGAATGTTGGAAACCAAACCATTGACTTCCATAGAATTTTTTCCCCCATGGAAGTCAATGGCTACCGTCAACTGTTTGATTACCAAGATTCTTCAAAATACCTTCTTTGTTGCAGAAGAAAGGAACTCATTCAGGTTTGGAACAACATGAGGGTGAGTAAATGATGACGGATTTGCATTTTTGGGTGAACTGTTCCTTTAATTTCCAGTCCTACAAAACACAAATTTCCTGATATTTTCCAGTTGTCTATGACCGTGGGAACCCTTTGTTATTGTTTTTGCTTTAAAGGTGGGATATTTCACACCTTGACACTTCACTTATCCCACAACTGTTTGTTTTGGCCGTATCAGCCAAGCGTAAGTTCACCTACTTCAGAGTGGGAGTGTAATAAGACAGAAGTCATGTGCGCTAGCTCACGTCTGATAACACACATGCTCAAGAGATCTCAGCAAAAGCTGAGACCACAGAGCCAACGATGTAGAGAGGAATCAGGCTGCCAGTGAATAATGTTGGGAATAAAAACCAGAACCCAGACAGAGCAGCATACCAAAATCTGTCTCTAATGGCATTTCCTGCAGCCTTACTGAATCTACAGTAAATCTAACCACGTTTTAGCCAAACTGTGAGCTTGAAATCTGAAACGAATATGATGAAAAAGAGTGGCTGCTACAAAATAATAAGAGTTCCCTACTTTTAACCACCAATGAATTTCCATGACTTTCTCAGTTGTTTGCGATTACTAAGCATTGCACAGAGAAATTCCTAGCCAATTCAATAATTTAGAGCTAAGCATCTAGAACGGTTTATATTATAGAAATGGATGACTTCGTAACTTCATGAATATATTAATTTCCATGACTTTTTCAGGCACAGGAAGTTTCCTGAAATGATTGCCGATAAGTATTTATTAGTATATTATCAGTATTATGAATAAATTATAATAAATACTTCTATATTGTCCAGTGAGATAGCAATATTGTGCTCAAACAATAAACAGAATGCACCATTTCACCACTGTTCACAAAAAACTGATTTACAAACAACTAAGACGTTTTTTTCCCCCTATTCAACACCAGTGCGGTTATGTAACTAAAACTATTAAAAATACTTTTTTGTGAATTGAAGTAAAGCAAATTAAAAATATAAAAATTAGATGAAAGACTTAAACGTAACGAAAATTAGAAATGTGCTTTGGCAACTACTAAAATAAGTTAAACTGAAGCACCCAATAAGTAAAAACGAAATCCAATAATATATATATATAAAAAATAAACTAAACTGAAATTTAAAAAAATGAAAACAAAAACTGAAAGTATAAAAATAAATGTTCATTCAAAATATCAATGAAATCTATAATAGTATATAAATAATATTAAACTAACACTCTCTTAAACTCAAGAGAAACTAGTTTGAATCTGTCAAATAATAAACAGTTGGACCTATTACACTACTGTCAATGGAATCTGAACCAGATTCCCATCCCTAGCAGTGAATCAAGCTAGCGAAAGATCAGTTCGAGCTCTGTGGAGGGAACTTACGCGTAGCTGGTGCGGACAAGCCCAGGACTTCTTCCTGGATTGTGCTTAAGAACCAGCCTGATACATAAAAACGTGATCCATTAAACGTGCCAAATACACAAACACACATAAACACATATGAATTCATGAGTTACTCACTCCTCAGAGGGTCCGGGTTGACCTGGGATGGGGGTCGGCCAGAACTGGAAAAACAGCAATGAAAATAAATCAAATTGCTCCATAATGTGTGTACAAGGTAACTTCCAGGTTAAATACAATCTTAATCGTACCCGTGCAGACGGGGGGTAAGGGGACTGTGGAAGAGGTGGAAGAGAGGTTTTGATTAGACTTGGGGACACGATCTGAGCGGAGGAAAGTGCCGCCATGTTCTGGAGAGCCTTGTCTTTGGACGCTTGATCCTGAGGAGACGGAGACACAGGTCAGCAGAATAATCCAGAAGAAAATAGACAAAATCATTGTTAATTTTAATTAATGCAAAGCAGCCTGCTGATTTATGATAAAGACCAAAAGCATTAGAAGGGGAAATAATAGGTGATCAGAGAGCGCCAAATGAATCACAAAGAGAATTAAATTCACATTTACAGTGTTTGCAAGACAGCAATGGAAAAGTGTTCAAGCTTCAGGTAAGTTGATGTTTTAGGCTTCACATGTTTTGTTTTCTTTCAGGTGTGCATGAAAATCAGCACATAGAGCTGCAAAACCATCTCTACGGCATAAAGGCATTTAAAAAAATACAATAAATATACAAACAGAGACAGACAGAAAACCAATCGCAAATCGGTATGCAAATATGATGATGTCATTGCTATTAGATTTTAGAATGCTGAACTTTCTAAAAAAGCATGTCAATGGGAGATTTTCTAATTTTCTAAATTTATTACAAAATAGGCCTATAATATGTCTATAAAAATTGAAATCGTACAGTAAACCCAAGGCCGAAACGACTGTTAAAGCAAGTTACCCCAAAAATAAAGAAATTAAGATTTGGAGAAATGTAGCATTCATTACATCACTTGCTCACCAAAGGATCCTCTGCAGTGAATGGGTGCCGTCAGAATGAGAGTCCAAACAGCTGATAAAAACATCACAATAATCCACAAGTAATCCACACCACTCCAGTACATCAATTGTGAAGCCAAAAAGTTGATTGTTTGTAAGAAACTAATGGGGGTGTGGATTATTGTGATGTTTTATCAGCTGTGTGGGCTCTCATTCTGACGGCACCCATTCACTGCAGAGGATCCAATGGTGAGCAAGTGATGGAATGCAACATTTTTCCAAATATGTTGTGATGAATAAACAAACTAGCCTGATGGTGAGGACATTTTCAACAAATGTTAATTTTTAGGTGAACTTTTCCGTTGCTTTGCAAACACTATAATTATGTAGTTGTTTCGATATTAGTTACTGAACCTGCAGACTGCCTTTAAGCCTTTCAAAATCATGTTTAATAAGAATCTTTGGATTTCAGTGCCAATAAGAAGAGGAAAAAGGAAAAAGCAATACAGGTATCTGACAGATATCAATTATTGTGCAGCCAGCAAAGCAAAGGCAACAACATACTGGCCCGGGATGTCAAACAAACACACACATTTTTGGACCACTTTCCAGTTTTGTCTTCAAGCTCACCAGTCAGTCACCGAATCTGGTCAGGCTCCTTTTTCATGGACATTCAATTATACCCCATGAAAAACATGCCCCGCAAATGAAAGCTATTTAACTATACGTTTGGCATGACAGTGCAGTTTTCCAGAGACTGAGTGTGTAGCACGTCACTTTGCATCACAATAAATGAACACGGATAATAAAAAGACTTGCAGCTCACTCGGAAGCACAACCACAAGAAGTGGTGTTGTTTCACAATTGCATTTCTTGAATTTATTAAGCCTGTATGATCTGCAGTCCATCATAAAACAGAGGGACGACATGGAAACTTCAGAGAGCAAAATGGCCAGGCATATTATTGACACAAGAATTATGAGCAATCTATGCACACCGCAGGGCCAGAGAAGAGGACTTTATAATGGCAGTGCTGGATGTAAACTGAACCTGTGCAGGACAGCCAAGCAAAGCGAAGCAAAAATAAAAAATAAAATCAACAATAATTTGCACAATTCAAATCCACACTTACCAAGTTCATGGCCTGAATCAAAAGAAAGAAAGAAAATTAGTACAATATTTTGAGAGCAATTTCACTAAACCTACTGTCTCTGACAACAAAGTATGGGATGCATGCCAACTACATGAAAGTCAATTCTATTCTAAATCTTTTTCAATTCTATTCTAGATCTCTACTAGAACTATTTTCTTGATCTTAAAATGGCTTGCAAGTGTGAAAAAGTTTCAGAACATTTCAGGCAGAAATTGTCATACTTTGTGCAAAAAAATGTGACACATTTGTTCTATGTTTTTACCTGAAAAAAAAATCGAATAAGCACTAATAAAAAAAATTTGCTTTTCTGCAAATAATTTACTTATGTTATAGTTCATGAATATACTGGCAGGGGGCGCCAAACACTACAATCTAAAATCACCAAAAATACAATGCAAATACTATATATTAATGTTTAGAATTTACTGCTTATGTAAATTATATTTTTGTAATTTTGCAATCTCACCCACTTATCCTCAATGTAAGGCAAAAAATAAATAAATAAAAACAAAAAAATAGTCCAATATTTTATTCTAACTTTGTGCAATCCTGATAAAAATAACTTAATACACAATTCAAATTTACACATTTTAAAAATTATTTTAAAATTCTTTAAACAAAAGATTTTTACCATAAACCAATTATATTACAAATTATTCTCTCCCCCTCTCTCTCTGTACACACACAAACACAGACACACACACAGATAAAAATAATATTTAATTTAATTTCAACAAATTTGTTTACATCACAGCCAGACTCATAACATAATCGTCATCTGAAAAACCCATATCGGCCGACTGCATTACGTGTTATATATTTTTCAGACAGATTTTTACAAGTGAAAACTGAGTATTGGTGACAGATACATGGAGTCTGGATGCAAGGAAAGGAAGGTTGAAGAAACAGTGAGCTTCAGGAAAGCCGACGGGCAAAGATCTCAGCCATTCATGCACCTTCAGCCTCTACGACAAACAGCTGCACCAAACGCAAAGCAATACACTACATGACAGCTTTCTGTAGCACTTTAAACTTTTTGCGCCAAATATTGACGCAAGCACTCATTACTGAAGATTTTATTCAGCCAATAGATAACTGGAACTTATAGCGATCTTTCATTGGTTTGTGCAAAGGCAATTGCTGTTAAGCCCCGCCCCACCCGCAGGAAAGCGCATACCTTTAGCTTTGACTGTATCTCGCGAGATTTTCTCCGGGCAAGAACCTGCAAATGGCTAGAAACCTGCAGAACAGAAAAGCCAAAGAGGAGGAAAAGACAAAGAGGAGGAAGAGGAGGAGAAAGAGAGAGAAGCCATAACCAAAGAGTGAAAAGATGTGCGTCTCAAACCTACCTTTATACCTGCTTGATACTCTCGAACTTTCTTCCGCGCTAACACCTGTATGTGACTAGATACCTGAAGAATTTCGAGATGGTTTAACAAAAACATACATGAACAGTCACAACACACTATTTGCTGAACTTCTGAACTGAAAACGGTCATTAAATCTTATTTTGTTGTTATGTAAACACATATTTAGTGCAATCGATAGTATATATAAAGTACATACCTGTTTTCTTGTGCGGGTTTTGCCTGTTCTCAGCTTGATGTATCTGGCAATAAGCTCGTTGCGACCTGAGAGGAACATTTTCTGTAAGATTCACAGTGACCAAAAGGTGGTGACAAAAGCAATGAAAGAGAAACATGCATCTCTCAACAACACTGCCAGACTTCATGAGACTGAAACCACAAATAGAAAACTAACGAAGTAAAGCTTTTGGCTTTATATACTATATTTCCCTTTAAATGATGGGGGGAAAAAACATGCTTCACATATGCCCATTTTTAAAGCGGCTGCAATCAGTCATCTGGTAATAAAAGCAGTATCCATAAAAACCTTTAATAAGGATAAATAATGGCCATTATGCAATGCAGTATGTAATATGCATCACCAAATATATATTAAGTGAACATGATATGCATCATATTTTCAATTCAATGCCTATTAATATTTCACAGCATCAGTATTCAGGTGTTGAAAGAAAAATAAACTTGACAAAATTGTTAGATTTCTTAGACTTAATTTATTCTAAAGTAAGTGTTATAAGGATGTTTAAAAAAAATTATAATTAAAAATGTTTTGTGAATGTTCCATGCTTTATATGTGCCATTTTTGTAACAAAATACATTAATTTAAAGGTGCACTAAGCAATTTTTGAAAAGCGCTTTTGACCGCAGTGTCAGACCAAGTCCCAAAACACACTTGTATCAATCAGTAAGGGGCGTGTCTAGTAATGATAAAGAGAAGAGAGGGCGGATATTAGCAACTATAGATAGAAAGAACTGGAAGATAAAAAAAGAGAAAAATATCGGTGGAACAAAATATTAAAAAGAAGGGTTACGATCAGGCAAGAGGTAGGACCCGCGTAAATATTGGAGCAGCTTTCCAGCGGGGGAGAGGAGAACCAAGAAGCAGGAAGGGCTTGAACCGAGGTTGCGTTGTTTCGTTTGAGAGGTGCGTAAACATGATTTTGCATTGTTTCACAACTTATCTGTTGTTGGCTTTTATTGAAATAGTTTGTGTGTATCTCGCTGTTGCCGCGACTGTCGTGCCAGGGGTGTGTAGGTAGTGTGAGGCGGATATTTCAAAATAGGGGCGAGGTCCTGTTGGGTTATGGGCGTGTTTGTTTTGGTGCTTTCAAATATCAACAGCGTTTGACAAAAATCGCTTAGTGCACCTTCAAGTAGTTTTAATTTACCGTGAAACTCCTGAGTGAACCTCTGGCTCAAAAATACTAACTGCTATTAACTATTTATTTAATTGCTGACCATTTTCCTACACATATAGAAAAAAAAATATTAAAAATCTAAGTTAATGTGAATGCCCTGAAGGATATATAGGTCATTGTATTATTATTAATATTAAAAAAATATATAGATTTTTAACAAAGAAAAAAAGACTATATATATATATAATCATAATACAATTATATTAAAAATTTTTATATAAAAATGTATGAAAAAATGCAAACGCTTTCAACTATTGCATATTCTTTACTAAAGACAATAAAGCCATGTTTAAACTACAACGGACACGCAACGACCAAAGCTACACGATCCCATTCATTTCAATGGAAAGCTGGCAATTTCCGGCGACACGAGCGACGGCAGCAAACGCGACAAAGTTCAGAATCCTTCAACTTTATGCAAATGAAGAGTTACTTTCGTGAGCGACAGCCAATAGGAAAGACGACGGAGCTCATGTGATCGTTCTCCTCTCAGCCGTTGATAAACATGGAAGAAAGTATGCTCTGTTTCTCATTCATTTTTGTTTTTATGTACGGATTCAGTTTATATTTATATTATATTTAGTCTTTTGCCTCCAAATTGTTTGTATTTAGCGGCAAGAAAACGGATTCGCTGTCAACATGAGAATGCCCTGACCTCATCGCCAGCCCCTAGTGTGAATGCAGCTTAACTCCTAAAATTCTAATGCATGGGGTTTTCAGCGCCCCCTTGAGGAAGACAACTTTGCTTTTTATATCAACAATTTTTAGCTAGCAACATTCGCTGCCCATTGATTAGCAGCCATTAAAGTGTTTGCAATGTTGAGTTGCCCATGAATGCCCATTTCTGCCTCGGGGTAAAAAATTGTGATATAAAGTTTAAAATATAATTAGCAAGATATAAAGGCACATTATGAAAAATAAAGTCGCAAATTTTATATAAAAAATTTTCGGAGAAATAAAGTTGGAATTAAGAGCATTAAAGTGAAGAGTTACATTTAGTTTTTTTTTACTCTGAGGCGAAAATGGTCTTCCACAGCAGAGAGACCACTGCACTGATTTGAGTTTCTGCCCACCCTTCCCCAGACACACCCTCTTTCTCTCTCGCTCTCTCTCCAAGCCTCCGAATTCCTTGCATTCCACTGCGCCTGTGACATCTGCCCCACACAACTTGATTTGATGAGGGCAACAGCCTGGAGCATGCGTTCAGAGAGCGAGAGAACGGCCCAAAAAAGAGCGAGGGAGTGAAAGAGAGAAATAAAGAGCTTTGCTGTTTCTGCCAGCAACTGGCAGCTGAAGATCATCCCATCCTACCAAACAGACACCCACACCTGCCACGAACCATCCCAGCAGGAGGCAAAGAATAACACGGGGCCCCCTGTGTCCCATATTCCCACCTCCCAGCTCTGATTGCCTCATCATGTTTTTTCTCAACCTTAGAGCGCGTCTGGAAAGGAAACTCAAGCAGGAGTGTTTTGGTTCAGGAATATCACCTGAAAACTTTTTGGCATGGTTAAACCGGAAGTTTGCTGGATCAATCCCTGCAAGGAATGGGCTGTGATCCACTAACCAAACTAGTCAACACAAACTTATTTTGTCCTCCAAATGCCTTTCATGTTCCGCTGAAAAAGTTTACTAGAATGTGCTGTTGAGCAGAAACGAGACTCAAGGTGGGTCAGAAGGGTGGACGGTACTTGGTGGAAAAATATCTCACAGGTGGAAAATATCTTGAAGCTGTAACAACTACGAAACCAGACAGACGGCATTTCGGCTGTAAATCAACTGGGCAAAGCCAAGACGCTGAGAAGCGGAGATGAGGGAAGGCCTGGTAGCATCAGAAGTTGTACAAAAATTGTGTAAATATCAGTTTTGGCTTGACATTTGGTGCACAAGATGTGCATGTTCTCCAATGGCTATGTTCACTTATCAGCTTTATTACTCGTAAATGCAACTCTCACAATTGTGACCTCACATCTTCATTTATTTCTTAGGACATAAACAGGCTTTCATAATGTGTCACATTGTGAGATCCAAAAATACAATTCTGCAATATAGTCATTATTACAAGAAACATTAAATTTTACGAGAAACAAGTCGCTATTAGAAGATGTAATGTCTCAAATACAACTGCAAAACTAAAGTTAATGCTCTTGGAAGCATTTCCTGCTGGAAGCATGAAAAAAAATGAAACTTCATTCAAAACATAACAACTAAAAAAAGTTGTCTCGATGCAACACACTTATTTCCACCCATCAATGTTGGTGTAATAAAAAGAGGCGGCTCTGCACTTCACATTACACTGCTGGCTTTTTAGGCCCGATCCAGGCAGTGTTAACAGGGAACACAGACGGCGTTCCCGAGGCCTCACGTCAGTGGCGGTATTATGAGCGCTGTCGTCATTCTCCTCGTGAGTGGGCTTCTTCAGTGGCAGATGACTACATGTAAATGGATAAGGTGTTTATAGTCACAGGAGAGAGCAGGCTCTCCATGAGGTCGGCATTCGCTTTCCTGGAGATGGCGAGAGAAATGAGTGTCAACGACATGCTGGGATTTGTTTACAACTTGATTTATTAATAAATCCAATTTGTGGAATTTCACTTTATTGGCACAGTAACTGCGGCTAGGTGCACTGAATTTCTTAACATGTCAAATCAACTCACAAACCCACTTTCACTTGAAATAAACCACTAAACCTGTGGCGTGTGAGTCAAACATACCATGAACGACAACAGAATCAGGGATACCAGCATAAGGCTGAATGGTTTCAAGGGAATCCCTCAACAAAGATATACAACAGATATCAGGCATAAGCTTTCAGAAAATGCCAACAATGTTCTATCAACAATGTCAATACTCCAGTATTTACTTATCAGCCAGTCGCAGCATCTTAAACACCACATAGCGCATTTGAAGCGTCCTTCTGACTTCATAGTGAGTCAGTAAATATGTTTGGATTTATGGCAAGAGGAGGATAAAGACTGGATGATGTAATCCCAGACTACAGAAGAGACTCTGGAGGCTTGCTTGCAATATCTAGTGTGCTGCCTTGTTGTCTATAGCCAACACAGGCAGCTTCACACCTTCTAAGGCAGGATGAAAAGGATTGAATTGCTCTATAAATACCAGCTGCTTTGTTGACACATGCTACATTAAAGAAAGTCCTTGCATAAAGTCTAAGAGATGCAACAAACACTCAATTCTAATAGAATGACTTTTGCATGTTGCTAAACTAAAGAAAACCTCTATTAAAGTGTAAAAAAAAATACGTAGTTCACACAAATATTGAATGCAATCAGTCATTTCAAATCAGATAGAGCGGTTTTCCTATTTATACTTCTATGGCGAATAAAACATAGCTATACTTAAACTTGACATTTCCCTCAACCCAGACCCTGTCCCAAATGCCACGCTCAAGATTACCAATCCACACTGGCACTGATTTAGCAAAAGTCTACCCTTAGCCAAAAGCAAAACCCTTAAGAATAATAAAATGACAAATGGGAGACCAGAAAGCGATGGTGTCCAATCCTGGTCCTTTAAAGCCAATATCTTGCAGAGCTTTAACACGTACCAACAGACTAGCCAAGAAGTTTCCAGTATTCTTTAAGACTAGTCATTAGTTGGTTCAGGTGTGTTTAATTTGAACTGGAGCTAAACTCTGCAGGATAGCGGCCCTCCAGAAGCAGAAATGGCACCTCTGCCCTTCTGAATTGGACAAGTCTATAGTTATGTTTCCATCCAAAGTTGTGAATTTAACTTAATAAGAATATCACATAAAACGTGTGAATAAAGCATTGTTTCCATCCAACGAGTCAAAGAGAACAAAATCGTCACTTCCTGATAATCTATCACTAAATAGGCTATCACTAAGAAAAGTAGGAGAAGCCACTGAATATAATAATTTTCATATACAATAGATTACTTGCACCTCAGAGCAAGCAGATGAAACAAATGCGGTCATTGCTTTCGGAGGTGGATGCCTGTTGTTTGGGAATGCAGCAATTATACAGAAATACTTTGATGACAGACTTTGACTCAGGCATTGCAGAATGACCAAAACAACATTTGAGAGGCTGTGCAATGAGATTGGTTAGTCAAGTTATCCCATCCCATTGTGCAAAGTCACATGACTTTATTGATGCACATGGAGGAATTTATTCTACCATTATTCACATTAACTCTTGTTCGCACTAGTCAAAAACCACCACCAAGTCAAAATGTGCATTAAAAACAGGGTGATGGAAACATAGCTTATGAAAGGTTTGTCAAAATGCGTTCTGGGACTACCTTCGAATATAGCCAAATCAATAGCCAGGTTTCCATCTGAGGATTTTTTATGAAAAAATATTTAGCGCTTCAAAATGCCATTTATCGATAAAATTTCTCATGTGTCGACATTATCTTTTTCTGTTTAATTTTAGTGCATTAATTCTATATCGATAATTCAAATGTCGCAAAAAATAGTTTGGAAACACTTTTTGTCGAGAAAAGTGGCTTTAACGCAAATAAATGTGTCACATGTCAGAATTAGCCTATAGGCAGCATCCGTGTTCATGGTGTTGCTCACGTTAAAGCACCGTTTCCCTGTAGTTTAAAAGCGCATTAAATCATATTCATATTATTAAATTGCATCTAAAATTATTTTATATTTGGTAAGAAAAACACAAGTTACCCTCTCAAACATACTTATCTTAATTTGATGTTCCTTAAGTAGCCTACGTTTACATAATTTTTTATAGTGCACTGCTCAGTTTAAATAGCCTGTAGTCAGTGTGACCACCAAACCCCCATGTTATTACTACGCCAAGCACATTTTGTTTTACGTGGATATTGGAACACGAAGTGCAAATTTTTTTATTAATTTGTTTTGGCTTGTTAGTAGCTTCTTATATATTTTTATTCTTGTTTTGTTCTGACTTCTGTTCTACCATTAAATTTAAAGTATTTGCTGTGGAGTGAGGGGAACTAAAATAGCATGTTTTCAATGTTTGGCTGACTATTTCATTACGACAATGAACAGGCTGGGTTGTCGAGTTAGTAATGCTTAACTGTGCGAGTGAGGCGCCGGCACGATCACTTGGTTTTTTTCCCCCTTATAAAAGTGGAAACAACTTACACCTCGTCTACACCGGATGTGAGCGGCGCGGCAACTGTCGCGACTGGTGTAGACACGGTGTTACTATAGTCCTTCATTTGTGGTCATATGAGAGTAAGACATTATTTAAAACTATTCTAAATATCCTTTATTTGTGTACATTCACAATAAAAACAAAACATTGTGCTTTTGTACAATAAAGGAAACAAATAGGATGCTGCTGTTTTAAGAGCGCATTACAAAAATTTGCCGAAATTCTGCATTTAGGCAGCTAATTGTTGCACAGTTTTTTTTCTTTCGTTTTGTTAATTTATTATTTAGAAAAATATATTTCCCATATAGGCTTATTTATTTCTTTTATATATAGCTTTATTATGTTTTTCTCCATTCTCACTATGAAGCAGCAGCCAGGGGACTTTGACTGATTTATAATCAGTCCCTCAGCAGTGACTCAAACCTCATGCAGGTGCAAACAGCACTTATATCAGTATTTCCAGATTGGTTTCTGCAAATGAATTTCCTGAGTAGCCTGTATTAAAGTAAGGAACGTATAGAGTATATGTATTTGAAATGAGTCTAGTCTAAATTAAACGTGTTGAAATAAAATACATTTTTTGAAAGAGTAATGCACAAGAAAGAAGAAGGCATACGAACACAACAGTTGTGTTTAACATTGTGTTCTTCAAGGAAAAGACAACTGCAACCCTAAAAGAACCTCAACGTTTCTTCACCAACACTGGGCTGTGTTCAGGACACTTTCTGTCAGTTTGCCTTGCTTTCTCCCAGTCTGGTTTGTATCTCTAGGCTTGGCTTGCGAATTCAAACCAGCACTTGGGTTTTGTCTTGTCTGTTTCTCTGAGGAGAAGAAAGGCAAGCAGACAGTTTGAGGAGGAGGGGACCAACGCCAAACACCTGGACCCTCCCAATCCAGCCAAACTGGAGTGTCCATCTGCAAATTATGAATACACAACTGAAAAAGAGACATATCGCACAAGGCAAGAGTTAAACCAGATTTGCTTATTTTTGCAATAGATTCGCTGGTTGTGTCCCACTAACTTTCTGATACAGCTGTTTTATAGTCTGTAAATCAATAAATGTGACCCGTGCTGGCAAAATGAGTCAGAATGTGCACAGGCTAATTATGAGCTTCAGGCAAAACGAGCTTCAACAAAAAATAAATAAATTGACAATTTTGGTTGAATTTGAGATTTTCAAAAAAATTAGTTCATTAAGCCCTCGATCTAGCCATCCCAATGCTCCACATAGTAATTAAACATGTAAAATTATCTTTATTTGTACATTTTCTGAGAGGTTTACCTTCTTTGTTTTAAAAAGCTGAGTTTGTCCATCAGAAGCAAAGCACTTGCATTTGGAATGTAACGATTAACCGCGAGCCGCTTGAAAATCGATTTAAATATGTGACGATTCAAATCTATGCTAAACAAATCGTGATTCAATTAGGGGTAGGAGTTTATATGAATGTATGTCTGAGGGGAACTTACTGTCTTTAGAAAAGTTTCGATGGTATTTTTTCTTTTCCTCTTGCCTCTTTATAATGCATACTAAAGTTCATAAGTGCAGCGCTGCTTTGTTTACAGCGGAAACCAAGGAAATGCATTAAGCTCCACCAGCTGGCAGAGAGTGAATCTGCGTCTCATTCAGCTTGTCTGCTGTTTCATGCAGATATTTTTTATGCATAGTTTCACAAAACTGAAGTCAAACCATTCTGTTTTTGCTTAAAATTTCGAAATTATACAATCTAATTTAGATTAAAAACTGCAGTGGTTGCCTCTAATTTTAAATGTAAAGAGCACAGACAAAGACTTCTTTTGTTTATATGAAGAGATTTCTTTTATTTGTATTGTTTATTTATTTGATTTGGGTTTTGTTTTAAAATTTTAATTTAGTTTTGTTATTTACATTTACATTATATTTAATTGTTATTTAGCAGACGCTTTATCCAAAGTGACTTACAAATGAGGACAATAGAAGCAATCAAAACCAACAAAAGAGCAATAATATACAAGTGCTATATTAGTATATTATTATAGTGTTATATTTCAATTTCACAAAGAAACGTGCAGCATTTTGTCCAAGCAATAATAAAAGGACACATTTAATTTATAATTTGTCTTAAAATTTTGTTAAAAAAAAGTGAATCGAATCGTGAAATCAAAATCGTGAATCGAATCGAATCGTGAGTTGAGTGAATGTTACATCCCTAACTTGCATCTTGCATTTTTTGGTTTCTGTTTTGAAAGGAACATGCATGATGAGAATATATAATTTTGAAGGTTTTTAATAGAGAATATGAAAATAACAATAACTTATTTTTAAAAATTTGCCATAATTTTGCCAGCACAGGTCACAAATTCTAATTAGCAGTTTTAGAATAGAATAGAACAGAACAAAACAGTATAGAATAGAAATATATTTGACAGAGTGCATGGTCCCACTTTACATGCTAAACATGCTTTCTTGTTAATGGCGTGTCAACTAAGTCCCCAATGGGGGCGATAAGGTTACTTTCAAAGGTCTGAGTCATTCAGGTAGCTATCTATAGTTTAACCAACTAAGCAAGATTATCTTTGAACTGTTGTTTCAAAGACAGAAAACTGACAGCAGAAACAGAACATTTAATTCAAATGGCCACGTAAGTGCAACATTGAGAATGCTTCACATTGCGCCACTAAAAAAGTTTGCATTCACAAATTCTTACCCTCATGTTGTTCAGTCTAATAAGAGTTTAACGCTTTAACACTGGAAATACTACTTTGCACCTGGAGTCATTAAAGTGCTGTGCCTCAGGGGTAGACCTACCTTGTTTAGAAGGAAGAACTAGTAAGAAGAGGGGAAAAAAAGAAAAAAAATGAGTACAACAAAAAAATGGAAGCGGGAGGGTGAGTGAAATCTTGTGGGGGAACAAACCTTGATTGAGCAAGACAAACAGAGCTGGTTTTGCCACTTTTTCAACTGGGTGAGAGGGAGGCAGAAAGAAAATAAACGACAACTCTCTCACAGGGCTGGGAAAAAAAGAGCTGCTAATGATCGGAGATGATAAATACAACCAGTTTGAAAGTAAATGAAAAAATGAGATGGTGGCAGCAAGCAAGCAGGGACAGAGAAGCGACAGAAAGAGCGATATGTTCTTGAGAAACCGGTCTTCTGTCGGGCCTGTAGTCCACAGAGTTGCTCCAGGACAAGTATAGGCCTGTTTTATGTGCTCTGAAAAACACTGCTGGCTAAGACATGCACGTATGTGTGTTTGTAAGGTACATGGGTGTATTAGTGAACGAGGACCTCCATTTATCGAACAAAACCGAACACCTACATCATAATACGGAGCCATTGACGGCTGCTAGTGAATGTCTATTTCAGCATGACTAAATATGAGATTACGTAAGAGAGCAGATGGCGTACGAGCATGAGACATTTTATGATGCTTCATGAATGCGTACACATGCATGAATTTATTCACAAAGGGATGCACAAAGGGATCCTCGAGTGGATCGTGTACGTGGATGAAAGCGTGTCGGATATAAAAACCCGGCTCTATGAACCCATTATCTCCCGCCCTCTTATCTTTTCTCTAGTTTCCATCCCTCCTTCTGCCACCCCTCCCATAAGCCATTCTATCTAGAAACACTTGTCTTGCAACCATAAAATGCACAAAAAAACCTCCATCACAAAAACTGCACTGCAGCGATACGATCTCGGCAGTTGAACCGTGTGTGTTTTTAAGACTCTCTTCCATTGATGAATACAATGTAAAGTTCCTGCAAAATTCAGTTTGGGCGGCAGAAGTTTTAAAGCCAATAATTACTTCTCTTATATCAAATAAATCAATTAGTTAGCTAAAAGCTACATGAGGACTGGGCTACCCAGTACAACAAAAACACAATTCATACTGGCAGTGATTCATTTTAAATGAGCATTTACAATGAGATATAAACAGGGCTGCAACAACCAATCAGTATGTCCTCACAGTTTTTAAAATTCAGATTCAATTTGCCAAAAAGACAAGTAAACAGTCAGCGATTAAATAATAATAAAAAGCTAATTACAAGCAACAGGACAAAAAAACCAATAGTAGAACAAAATAGATGAGTAAAGTTTGTAGAAAAACTTTAAGTTGGCTCGAAAAAAAAAAAAACAAAGCCGTAGCCAGAATTTGAGTAGGTTAAAAGTTGCAGTCTGAAGTTTTCAGTTTTTTGACGTAGTTTGAAAGTAAAATAGTTTAAAGATTAAAAGTGCATGTTTTCAAGGCAATCTGGTCGATCAGAAAAAATAGATATAAAACATTTTGCTAGGGTACCTGGGGTGGTTGCTAGGCTGTTACTAGCATGACTAGCATGTGGCTAACATGTTTTTGACATTATTAGCAAGTTACTAGCATGTTGCTAGCATGATTAGCATTTGGCTAGCACAATTAACATGCTGCTAGCATGATTAACAAGTTACTAGCATGTTCCTAGCATGATTAGCGTGTTACTAGTTTGTTATTAGCATAATTAGCAAGTTACTAACATGTTGCTAGCATTATTCTAGCATGATTAGCATGTTACTAGCATGATGTTAACATTTTGTTTGCATGATTAGCAAGTTACTTGCATGATTCTAACATGATTAACATATTACTAGCATATTGTTAACATGATTGGCATGTTACTAGCATGGTGTTACCATTTTATTAGCATGAGTCGCAAGTTATAGCATGTTTCTAGCTGTTACTAGCATGTTGTTAGCATGATTAGAAAGTTACAAGCATGTTGTCAACATGACTAACAAGTTACTAGCATGTTGCTAGAATGAATCTAGCATGATTAACATGTTAAGCATAATGTTGCATTCTTCTAACATGTTTAACAAAGTTTCTAGCATGATTAACAAATTACTAACATGTTAACATGATTCTAACATTATTAGCATGTTGCTAGCCTAATGCGAGCATGTTTCTAACATGATTAGCAAGTTATTAACAATGTTGCTATCATGGTTAACATGTTACTAGCATGTTGTTAGCAAGATTCTAGCATGATTAGCATGTTGCTAGCAAAATTCTAGCATGATTACCAAGTTATAAGCATGATTAGCATTTTAACATCATGTTGTTAACATGATTCTAGCATTATTAGCAAGTCACTAGCATGTTGCTAGCATGTTTCTAGCATGATTAACAAGTTGCTAGCATGTTTCTAGCATATCAGCAAGTCACTAGCATGTGTGTAGCTGTTTCTGCATGATAACAAGTTGCTAGCATGTTTCTACTTATTGAAAGTCATGAATGTTTGCTAGCTTGTTCCTAGCATGATTAACATGTTGCTAGCATTTTTCTAACATGAGTAACAAGTTACTAACATGTTTCTAGCATATTCTTCACTGTTTAAGTTAAATGTATATTTCTTCTTATTAAATTTACAAAAGTGATTTTAGTCAAGAGCAGTAAGAGATTTTCTTTGTGTTTGTTCACATGAATGACAGACAGCAGGAATTTTAGACTGCTGTCACTTTAAGAGCTGCCCGGTTCCAAAATACTGTTACACACGTGTTTTCTTTCTCAGCTGTTTGCTTTTTCCTAAAGTACTAAAGTAAAGTATTGTGTTTATGAGGATACTTGCAAAGACGGCATTTTGACACATACAACTGTGTGTATTTAAAGGGGTCATATGATGCGATTTCAATTTTTCCTTTCTCTTTGGAGTGTTACAAGCTCTTGGTGCATAAAGAAGATCTGTAAAGTTGCAAAGACTAAAGTCTCAAACCTAAAGAGATATTCTTTTTAAAAGTTAAGAGTTAACCACGCCTAACTAAAACGGCTCGTTCTAACACGCCCCGCATGTCTACGTCACTATGTGGAAAGATTAGCATAATGCCGCCCAAATGTTCAAGCAAAGAAAAAAGGCGTGGTTTCAGGAACAGCAGTAGTGTTGAAGCGTTGTCAGGGAGACGCTGTGTGTTTCAGTGCGTAAGCAAAAGCACTTTATTTGGCCTTCCGGAAGTAGATGAAATTAGCAATCATTGGTTAAGATTTATTTACAACAGAACAGCACAACCCAGATGTTCGAGTTTGTGCAACGCATTTTATGGATGACAGTTTTTTTTTAACCTAGAAGAGTACAAGGCTTGCTGTGGACAAAGGTTATTTCTAAAAAAAAAAAAAAAAAAAAAAAGGGTCAAATCCGACTTTGCTATGACAATCTGGCGATTCAGAATCAGCGACTGTAAAGTATGTTTTGTTATTAGTTTAAGTGTTTGCTATTGACTGTTCATATGCGGAGTTTTGCGCAGCGCAGAGTGACGTGTGTGTGTGTGTGTGAGAGGGGAAGAGGGGCACATCACAGGAGAGTGAACTGCCTGTCAGAAATCATAGCAGGTCAGCTGTCTTAACCGCGGCTTGTGTACTGCATCATCACTTTGTCTGTCACGCGACTCTGTTCCCCTTTCGGGCTTGAACTGATGGTAAAATTAACGACATTATTAACTGTCTTGATATTTACTTTGAAAGCTGAAGCGATTATGGTAAGGCACGTTACATTTCCGACACGTGCTTGTGGTGTTCGGCCAATCACAATGCACTGGGTCAGCTGGCCAATCAGAGCAGACTAAGCTTTTCAAAGGGGGGGGGGCTTTGTTGAAAACGACGTGTTTAAAAGAGGCGGGGCATAGAGGACCTACAAAAATGTACAGTATTTGAAAAATAATGTGTTTTTTGAACATTAAAGCATGTCAACATATTCTGTTACACCAAATACACAAAATAATGATCTTTAAAATAGCACCTTTAACCGTTCTAGGCCTATAAAGTGGCAAAAATAACTCTGTTCAATACTCCCGTGTTCTATGAGCACAGTCTTCTCTGACAGCATGCACATATAGTGAAATGAGTTCTCTTTCGCTGCTTATTGCACTTCAACAGCTTAAAATCACTTGTTTTTACACCGCAATGCTTAAAAACAGGCACAAATTATGCATTTTCGTGACCACATAGCACATTAATGTCACGTGAGTGTGTAACCGCGATAGAGAGGATAGTCCAAAATCTCTACCAGTTGACAAATTTCTACAGGTTAATCGTGTTTACCGGTATATCGCCAAACCCTAATTGCAACCCTAAATGAGACCACAAAGTTTAAATTCAACATAACAAATACAGAGTTCAATGGGCACCATAGTGACTTCAGGGTAGAGGTCCTCGCATTTCCCCCAGCACGCCCCGCTCCTCACCCGCCGCCCGCCCCGACCCCCTGACCAGATTTTTTGAGCCGCGGGATTAAATTCTCGAAGATAACGTGGCAGCGGTCGGTAACTCTGGTGTAATTTGAACGGTAACGGGCAGTCTAACAATATCCCGTTCCCGACGTCCATTCAGAACAGTATATCTGCGCTTTATTTTTATTGACCACCAGTACAGCCTGCACTCACGCATGCTTTCTGTGTCACGTGTTTTATTTGTGTGGTCTGTGCGCAGCATGTACATAACGATGCTCAGAGCAGGCTGTGCCGGTGGTAAACCCCCTATCACGGCGCCCCCCACACCACACCCGACACCGACCATCACCCGGACAGCGGTTGATGAGTGACAGAGCAGAATAAGGATGGAGTAAAGTGTGGATGCGCTGTCCTTGAAGGACATTCAACTCGATTTTGTTTATATTTTGCTTCGCCTATAATTTGAAATGAAAGATGTCATATTTATTTACTTTAATCTGCGACACTTTTCCTACTATGTTAACAGAAAAATGTCAAACGAATTTAGTATTTTGACAAGACAAATAAAAATAGCTAATAGGCTATTTTTGTACAACCTACATTAAAAAAAAAATTCACTTTTTCCTATTGTGTTGTAAATGTTAAACGAATTGTATTCTGACAAGACGAATAAAAATATCTAATAGGCTATTTTTGTACAACCTATATTTTTATTTTCTCTTGACACTTTTTTCCTACTGTGTTGCATAAAATACTAAACGAATTTTGTGTCTTAAGATAATTCATATAAATTCAAGTCAAAGTCAATAAATTCAAAACTCTTGGCACCCAGCCACCCACAGAATAAATAAACCAACTTTGCCCTCACCACAGACTACACTTTCGATGTGCCCCTCCCCACCCGCCACACCCCGAGCTCTCTTTCTTTCAGTAGCGGAAATTTAAATGTGAGATTTTGGAAACGAGATCTAAATTTAGCGGGGGACCCCCCACGCGGTTCGGGTCGGCGAAGACAACATTCATTCCCGAAGGGGACAGGTGCCCCCCCACCCCCCCCACCCCCCACCACCACCACCGTGAACACCAAGCACGCCGCACTATATAGCGGGGAGCGGGTGGGTGCGGAATATAACCTTACGGGAGCGGGTAGGAATGGGACTAAAAAAATAGTCCCGCGCAGACCTCTACTTCAGGGCTCGACAATAAGGACTGCCCGATGGCCCGGGGCCAGTGTGAAAAACGATCGGGCCACTGCAGTGTAGTCACAAAAGTTTATCATATGCATGTGTTTTCAAGCCTTGTTAATTAAAAAATGCAAGCGATTTAAAAGCATTCGGCGTGAAAGACTGGCTGTTTTCAGAAAAGTTTACATGCCGTTTTCTTTTTCATCTTGTCTCCATATAATGCATTTAAATTAGAGTTAATACACGCAGCGCTGCTGTGTTTACAGTAGTAGCTAAGGAAACGCTGTATTACTGTTACATAAGCACCACCTGCTGTCAGAGAAAGAAATTGCATCTCATTCAGCCCGTCTGCGTTTCTGTTTCATGCAGATGTTTATTGTAGCAAAATTTCACAAAGCTAAAGTCAGGCCATTCTGTTTTTGCTTCAGGTTTTGAAATTATACAGTCTAACATAAATCAAACATTGCACTTTTTTGGGATCAATTCATGATTAAAACGCAGTGGTAGCCTCTAATTTCAATTTATTGAAAAATCAAGGTGCAACACAGAGTGAAGAATATGAAAATGTTATTTTATGTGATTTTTCTGTTTCTGTACCTGAACATCTACAAACATACAAACCTAAAGCATCATTTTATTTCTATCTTTGTGCTATATTTTTAATTGTGCTTTTACTTGTAATTTGTTAATTTGTTCTTATTTACTGGCTGTTCACTTGTCTTTAATAATGTTTGAACTTTATATTTATATTTATTTTTGGTTAGTGGTTTTTGCTGTGGTATCGAAATTTAAATTTAACACAGAGAATTGTCAAATTTAATTGGTATCTAAAATATTGGTGACATATAAGCTTATTTATTAGAATACAAGATAACGTAGATCAAAAACAATGATAGCAGCGACTATTTTATTTTTTGTGGCAGGGCCCGACCGGGCCAGTAGAAAAAAATCCTTAACGTTAAGCCCTGGACTTGTCGAATGTTGATGTAAGAGGATTATGTGCATCACAAATTCCCCTTCGGCACACGAATGCATTGCAAGCTCACTTACCGTACATCTTCCCCTCGTCCGACAGGATGATCTTGCGCCGTCCGCAGGGCGGATATATAGCCAGTGCCTCCTGAAAGCTCTGCTCGATGTCGGGGCTCCACACACCCTCGGCGTCTCCATCCAGGGCCTTGTCCAGCTCATCACCCCCATCCTCCAGCCCCTGCTCCGGGCTGCCGTTGGCACTCCACTTGTTGGACGCAATGGTGCCGGCTCCTACCGGGCCCTGGCACGAGCCCCCACGCTACACAAGTACTGCGAGAAAGAAACAAGGAAAGAGAGGCAGAGAGAAAGAGAATGTTACTTTATTGTGGACATAAAGATTAAGCTAATATATCCTCTTTCAAAACCACTCCCTTTAGTCGTGTGCACCCACAGTTTTGGGCACTGGCTGATGAAGACAGCAGCAACTGTGACTCTTATTACTATTTCCTCTTTTCAAACACTTCCAAAATGACAAATGAATTTTAGAGAATATATAAAGCTCCATTTAAAAGGATTAGATAATTAGGACTAGCCTGCAAAAATGCTTGTGGTCGGGAGCACGCGGTCCAATGTGGCCGTCTAAATGTCTGAAAATGGTTAAGGGATCTTAAGCGTTTTTCAGGCTGCCTCTTTTTCGCATGGTATTGTTCATGAGGATCGGGTCCCAGGAGTCACTGGTGTGCCCACATATTTCATTCTTTTATTTCACTTTCTGCTGATGTTGACGAAAAAACGCAGCTTGGGTAAATACGGCCGACTCCGATTGAGACCTTCCTTTGGGGATATTCAAACGCTCTGGTTACACGCACACTGAAAGAATAAGCTTGACTTGGCAGCCCAAAGACACAGAATGAGCAAAACAACGGACGGGAAAGCATTGGAATATGTGAGCGGCCTAATTACTTTTCGACATTGCAGGCCTCAGACCTCAGCGCAATCTAACGCTGCGGGGAGGACAATTAGCGATGCACTTCCAAATTGCATTTGCCTCTCAGGTGACACGCAACACCGTTCATCCCATGTAATCAGGATGGTCACAGTCACTGGATGTTCCCAAGAGAAGTTACAAAATTTCTAATCCTGCAGTAGAACCAACATTTGAAACAATTACACATTAGTTTCTCAAATATAAACTTAATATCCTGTACAGACTTTTTATCCAGTCACACATTGCAAACATTTAACCTCAAGCCTGAGCTACACTGCATTAGGCCTACAATACAAAACAGTCAAAATTGAGTTATAAAAGACTATGATCGAGAATTAAAGCAAAATAAGTGTAGAAAACTTAGTGCCACTATGCTAGGGTGCTATATGTGATTCACAGTGATTTCAGTAGCGCATACTCATGGAATTAACATTCATTGTATGTATCTGGTATATAGATATATATATAAATATATATATATATATATTTTTTTTAGGCTTTTTTAACCTTACAGTGAAAAATGCCAAAGCACTACTTGTTAATGAAAGGATTGCACCTTAACAAAATTCATCCTTTACTTTTGTTTATTTTTTTTTTACAAAACCCTCAGTAAAGCAAACAGGAGAAAAGGTCTCTTTGGGAAGAAAAATGAGAGAAATAGACTGCAAATGCAATTTAAAGAAATAATTTGATAAATAATAAGATGTTGATTAAAACTGAAGAGACGCTGTTATGTTATCATTTATACACCACTATAGCATTTATAAAATTTTTGAATTAAATTAAATTTTTAATATTTTCAGTGTTCATTTTAATTTTAGTTTTAGTAATTATGTGCTTTTGTAATTTTTATTAGTTTTTTATATTTTTAATGATATTTACAGCTTATATTTAAAGGGGTCATATGATGCGTTTTTCAAGTTTTCCTTTCTCTTTGGAGGTGTTACAAGCTCTTGGTGCATAGATCTGTAAAGTTGCAAAGACTCTAAGTTAAAACCTACCTAAAACTGCTCGTTCTAACACGCCCCACATATCTACCTCACTATGTGGAAATATTTGCATAATGCCACCCAACTGTGCACGCAAAGAAAGAAGGTGTGGTTTCAGAAACAGCAGTAGTGTTGATGCAGCAATGTCAGGGAGACACTGTGTGTTTCTAAGCGAAAGCAAAATAACTTTATTTGGCCTTCCAAAAGTAGAAGCATTTAGGAATCTTTAAGATCACTTACAACAGAACAGCAATGCATTTATGGACGACCGTTCGTGAACCTAGGAGAGGAGGTAATTCTGACCTTGCTATGACAATCTGGCGCTTCTGAATCCGCTACTGTTTGTTATTAGTTTAAGTATTTGCTAATGACTGTTCAAATGCGGAGTTTTGCACATGTGTGCGTCGTGCGCAGTGCGTGTGCGCGAGCGAGAGAGAGAGAGAGAGAGAGAGAGAGTTTGTGTGTGTGAGAGAGAGAGAGCGAGCGAGACACATAACAGTGGAGTCAGCTGTCTTAACCGTGGCTTGTGTACTGCAAACACATACCAGCTTCATCACTGTGTCTGTCACGAGACTCTGTTCCCCTTTCGGGCTCTGTCTTTACATTTATTTTGAAAGATGAAGCTGGAGATTATGGTAAGGGGCGTTACATTTCCGACGAGTGCTTGCGGTGTGCGGCCAATCACAATGCACTGGGTCAGCTGGCCAATCAGAGCAGACTGCGCTTGTCGGAAGGAGGGGCTTTGTAGAAAAAGAAGCGTTTGAGAGAGGCGGGCATAGAGGAACTACAATAATGTAAAGTATTTGAAAAATAATGTTTTTTGACATTTAAAGCATGTCAACATATTCTGTTACACCAAATACACAAAATAATGATCTTTAAAAAAGCATCATATGACCCCTTTAACTAAGCTTTTAATTTGCTATTTTAGTTTTAGTAATTTTAGCACGGATGACAACTTATTTTCAGTTAGTTGCCAAGGCAACATTTCTAATTTTCATTTAATTTATTTCAATTAATGAAAATTAATTTTCATTAATATCGGCATCACAAATGGTGTTACCCATGAAACCACCAACTAAAATCATGCACACATTCATAATCTTTAATTGCTGATCACTACTAACTATATCATACTCTACAAATCTATACGCAGTGATTTCTGCCATGTCACCAAATATAATCACATTATGTGAGGTAACACAAACGAGCAAACGTTGAGTAAAAAAGACATGACTGCACGCTTTGAAAAAGCTCTCCATTTAGCGTGTGTGTGCACTGGGGGAGAGGGGGAGAGACGAGTGTGTGCATGGTGAGCGCGGAGAAGCCGTTCTATTGGAGAGTTGGGCTTAAATTCCAGACATGTCCTTATTAAGGAAGTGCGGCGTTAGTTTTCTCTCTCTCTCTCCCTTATATCAACCGAGCCCCCTCTCGCTCTACCCTCTTCCCCACCCTGCGCTCCCAAGCACTCTGACCAAATAAGGAGAGGCGAGCAAATGATGAGTGGGAAGGGGGAGGTGGAAGGAGGGAGGAGTGTGGAGTCAAGGGGTGCCGGGGGGGGGGGTTGAGGAGGGAAGGTAGGGAGGGGAGGGGAGGACTGACCAATTTAGACATCCATTCAGAGTCTGAAAAACAGTGGGATTGTTTTGGACAAAACGCAACATCAGCACGCCTGGGGACTTGAGCGTTCTCGGCACTCCTGAAAAAGAAAGAGCTAGTAGTACAGCTGACAGCGGGAAAGTGGCCTGGACATGGCTTATCAATGCAAAAAATTAAAACTAATACCACATCAATAATATGGCACATGAAAAACTTTACTGTGAGGTTACTTCAAAGACAGGTGGTGTTGAAATCTGAATACTAATAAATGAGACATTTTGATTTATAAATATAAAAAAATGTTAAGCTGCTTTGAAGTATGTGTACTGTGAAAAGCTCTTAAAAAGAAATTCGATTGCTTGGTATTAGACGTCAGGTTTAGAATAAATCACCATGGCTTATTTATGCAAAACCCTGGTACTATTTTTTAGTGTGGTAATGAATAATAACTGAAAAAAGTTAAAGGAGGACAAACAGGAAGCTGTAAACAAGTTTCAAGGAAAATTAAAACAATAAAAATACACATTTTATTATTATTAAAAAATAATTAAATTATTTTTAAACAATTAAAATTACAAGTACATTTTAAAATTAAAATGACTAGTAAAAAAATAATAAATAGAAAAATAATGAAATAAATTATATTATAAATTGCATACATATAAATTACACACACACAACATTATGTTGTGATAGACTTATTGTGTGGGGGTATTATTAGCGGGAATTCCGTATAAACATGCATAAATAAGTGTGTATGTTAATGTTTGGTACTTTGGTAAGTGAATAAAATATATATATTTTTGTTTATTTGTGGAACGAAGTCCGGTAAACTGTGTGCCGCGGGGTGTGTGTGCTGTGCGCATCCCCCCCACACCCCCTCATGTGTTTAACAACACTTTTAGCTAACCCCAGTGCAGGTAGACAAATAAATAAATGCCTAAAAAGTTATGAATTCAAATTCCAAAAAATGGTGTCCCGAAGGAACAAAAATAAAAAATAAACAAACCAACAGTTGCAAAACACACTGATGCAATGCCTTGCCAACAAAGAACAAAGAAAAAAAAGGTTTATTTTTAATACTATTAGCAACTAACATCTGGCAGTTTGTTCTCCCTCTATCTCACCCTTTCATCTTAAAGCAACATTGTGAACATGTACTTTCAGTTTCTTTCAAAAAAAGACATGGCAAGTGAGCAAGAATAAGGCCAGACGGACACAACTGCACAACATCTGTTGCAAAACAAACACGCTCATCCTGCAATGCTGAAGGCCATTCAGCTCCATGCGATGTAGCCGATGCAAACACACAAACTTCATTTTCCCATAAGGCAGATGGGACTTAACTTTAGTTTGAATGACATGGTACACATATTTAGTTCGACACTGGTGCACAACCTCCTCTTTCCCGCCTCCTCTCTCTCTCTCCCTCCCGAACCAAACAGAGCTCTCAGTCAGTATATAATGCTGAAGAATTTCCATGTGGTCCAGGAATGTAAATAGCGCAGTGAAAGCCATGCAGCGCACACATTCATTCAGACGCCCATTGAATGAACACAAGCCCTCCCTGCCCACTATCTCACAGAGCTCCAACACAGTATGTATTGTTGTCAGCTGAAGTACTGAGTTGGCTCCAGCAATGATTCTCCTGGTTCACCGGATTCCTCACGATCTCTGTAGGAGAAAGCCCAGGGAAACTTACTTCAGTATGATCTAATATCATTTACAAAACATGGACTTACAGCCAGTTTTTCCCCAAGCTAACACTTCCAACCATGGAATCTGGCATGGATGTATGGAGGAATTTGGGGGGGCAGAAGTTGCCAGACTATTCTTACCAGAATCATAAAGACTTAGTCATAAGGCCGTTCCAGGAAAGGGGCACTGATTGAGGTTTACTTGGTGGCCTTTTCGGATTTTCCTCTCAGAGAGGTCGTTTATGACTCAAAGTCAGACATTGTGGTCACACACAAGATGCACATGTACAAGAATCAGAGGACTGAACAAGAAGTGAATTCATGACTTAGCACATCAAATTACACAGCTGATATATATGTTTTCTGTAGTTATGGTGAAAAGATCTAGAAGATTAAAGTTTCACTGAATTTAAGCTATTACTTCATCTGCAGGCATGTTGGTTAAACAGTGGAAATAATTGCTAATTATCATAATAAACTGTAGTTAAAGTATAATTTAGCTAGTACATATTATGTACTGCTGATGAAGAATAGCAATAAAGCTTGGTTTATGAAGAAACACACTTGTGCCACCAAACTACATTTCCCATCATTCTCTGTGACCGAATGAGAGGGATAAAATACACAGAAAAAACATGAACCATTATCAGTTATGTTGCATTAGTGCTAAAAAGGCTTCCTGTCTTTGTCAGGCAGTGAAAAAGTTTGCCAGCAAATCAATTTAATTTTAACCAAAACTACTTAAAATAATCACTTATAAATTGTTATATTTTGAAGCCAGTATTGGTTATCAGCTTCAAAATGTAATTTACATTTCAAAAACTTTTTGGATATCTATAATATCAACCTGAAATAAAAAAAATAATGTAGGTCTACTATAAACTATTTGAACTACATATATGTGTATATATATATTCTTTTTTCCCCCCTCTATTTCTAGTTTTAAAAAAAGTCATTGTATTTCATTGGATGTGTGAGTGAATGTATATATTATATACACACATACACACAAACAAACAATGAAATATAATGGACTTTTTTAAATTAAACAAGAAATAGAATAGAATAAATAGAAATAGAATAAATACGGTCACAACTAGAAATGTGATCCTATTTATCAGTTTAAACATCATCCTCTTTTACCAAGAAATGGAGGATTCTCAGGAGAAATCAGGTTAATCAGAGAGAGATTCATGACTCAACCGTGGGATTTAATCCAAATCTGGACTTTCCATTATCTCAAAACTATTTTACGAGAAGTCAGGCTGTCACAATCACAGTCCCATTTGTGTAAATGTGCTAGGTTTCTCAAAGAAGCTCTCAACAGAACTCATCCTGCATTTCCACATCTTGGGTTTCATAAAGTCTCTTCTAGTCTCAATAAGTCATCTTATAACATTTCAGGGTCTCCGCTAACTGACAGAGGAGCGGAGGGACTTTCCAGTGCATGGAGCGAGCGCTGGAGTCCATCTGCGAGTTAGTCATCCCAGGCGGGAAACAAGCGAGTGGAGGATCCTGTCCAGGAGGGAGGTCTTCACGCTGTCCTGCCAGCAAAATAAGGGATGTGAGGGAAAGTTAATGGGAGCCAACCTAACGACCACAACCTACCTTTTGTTTTTCCTTCTGTTGGACACTCCTGTCAGATATGAAACCTAACAATAGAGATGTAGAAGACCTGGCGGAACTGAGCTAAGGTGTCACGACTAGCCTGCACTCTTAAAAATAAAGGTCCTTTAGTGCATCAACCGTTCTATAAAGAACCTTCAACATCTATGGAACCTCTCCAAGGTTTTTTATAATTGAAAAAGGTTCTTTAGATTTTTTTAAATGTTCTTCAGTCTTAAAACAAGGTTCAAACGGGGGTTGTTTTCTCAGCAATGTCATAGAGAGACAATTTTTTTAAAAGAACATTTGAACCTTTTTCCACTATAAAGAACCTTTAGTGGTTCCATTGATGTTAAAGGTTCTTTATGGAACCATCAATGGCAATAAATAACCTTTATTTTTTAAGAGTATAACCTACACCAGTGGTTCTCAACCTTTTTTACTCCCAAGGCCCCCCTCCTCTCCGAGTCAATATTTCAAGCCCACCCCCTTCTATTTAAAAAAAAATTGTTTTATTAAATTCTAGCGTAATTACCTTTTAATTCCATGTAGGCCTAATTATTTTTAAACTAAACAACTTCAAGATAGACTTAAACAGTGTTCTATATTTGCAAAAATACTTAGCAAGAATGTCACTGCAGATATTCTTTACAACTTAAAAGTACTTAAAAGTATGTAAAGCTCAGTTATACAGAAGCCTAACTTTAACAAATAAGCACAATTCAACCTCCCATACAAAAAAAGACCACAGGGAGACACCAAAGGACTGCATAAAGCCACTATACGGACCTATTCAGAATCACTAAACACACCAAAATACAAATGAAAAATTAAACCATTCGAAATGTGTGGAAACTCAGCGATCTGAAGGCTGATCGATGTCATCAGTCAACAGACCTGCTCTGTCCGAACGCATTTTGGAGTGTCTGATACCCATATGTACATAAACACCACTGATCCTCACAAACTTCTCCAAAACACACTTCTTCGGCCAGCATCCGTTATAAAACACTCGCTGTACATTAATTTTGACAGCCATGTGAATATACTGACGTGTTCAAGCTGAAATAAGATGTTGTAGATGTGCCATGAGCGCACATACACAGTTTGTTTGCGCATCAGTAATAACAGATAAACACGGGCCTAATGCACGACTCCTGTATGTTTCTATAATCATCTTTACCTTGATCACAATAGTCATTCATCAAAACCTGCAATGCAAACACTGGTTTGCTTTATCCAGCTGAGAGCTGTAGTTTGCGAATCATATGCTCATGCAGCGGTCAGGTGTTTTGAGCTGCTGTTCAGTCTGTATTTCACACAGCACGATGAGAAACGGCTTGAGCTGCTCTGAAACACAGAATAACATCACAGAATAGCCTATGTACAAGATAGGTGGTGCTGTTATTTTTTTCATTTTAATTTAGAATTTCCTTAACATATTAATTATAAAATTAGTGAATTGAATATAAATATACTTATAGTCTTAAGTTATCTCGCACCCCTCTGGTTGAGAACAACTGGCCAACACTCTTAAAAATAAAGAATGTTTAGTGGCATTAATAATTCTATGAAGAACCTCCAGCATCCATGGAACCTTTCCAAGGTTCTTTATAGTGGAAAAAGGCTCTTTAGATTTTTTAAATGTTACTACACATAAAGAAAAAGATGGTTCTTTTAAGAATGTTCATTAAAAGGTTCTTTGAGGAACCCAAAATGGATCTTCTATGGTTTAGAAACAAAAACCTCCTTTTGGAATCATTATTTTTCAAGAATTTGTGGAATGGAGAGGTTCCATGGATGTTAAAGGTTCTTGATGGAACCATCTATGGCAAAAAATAACCTTTTATTTTTTATTGTTTAAGAGTGTAGCCTGCACTCTTAAAGGGGTCATATGATGCGATTTCAAGTTTTCCTTTCTCTTTGGAGTGTTACAAGCTGTTCGTGCATAGATAAGATCCGTAAAGTCGCTAAGATTAAAGTCTCAAACCCAAAGAGGTATTCTATTTAAAAGTTAAGACTCGTCACGCCCTCCTAAAACCCCTCATTTAAACACGCCCCCACATGTATACGTCACAATGTGGGAATATTTGCATAACACCGCCCAAATCTTCACGCAAAGAAAGAAGGCGTAACTTTATTGTTGCTGCCACCGCCATGTTGTGAAGACGCTAAGTTTCATTGCGAAAGCGAAACTACTTTGTTTGGCCTTCCAAAAGAGGACACAACTAGAAATCAGTGGTTAAGTTGTATTTACAACACTGTTCCAGAACAGTTCAACCCAAGTATTCAGATGTGTGCAGCGCATTTTATGGAGGACTGTTTCCTGATCCTGGGAGATTAGACTACATGTTCTGACTCACAGTCGTAAGTATACACTGTTTTTTCATATTTAAAAGAATTGCCACTCGGAATGATTCAAAACGTCGAGTTTTTGAGTGAGGTAAGCGCTTGTTGTTGTCCATTTCTCTCATCACAAGCAACTGGTTTTATGTGGCGCGGCGCGATGCAATGCAACGCGTACAAAGACAGTACAAGTCATTATAATCTGTAATTATGTCCCGTCCCCACTGGATGCAACAAATGGCTCGTTTATAATGGGTTTTATTGGTTTTGTCTCGCCGCTCCGGGACACGGCATCACAGTATGGTAAGGGGCGTAATATTTCCGTCAAAAAAAAAATCGACGCGTTTCAGAAAGGCGGGGCATAGAGGGGAAACAATAATGTACAGTATGTGGAAAATAATGTGTTTTTTTAACCCTAAAACAGCATAAACACATTTCATTAGACCAAATACACAAAATTATGTTTTTTTAGCAACATATAACCCCTTTAAAAATAAAGGTTATTTTATTGGCACCAATGATTCCATGAAGAACCTTCAGCATCCACTGAAACTCTCCAAGGTTCGTTATAATGGAAATTTTTATAATGGATTTTTAAAATGTTTTTCACACTAAGAAAATAAATGGTCCTTTTAAGAACCGTTTAACTAAAGGTTATCTGAGGAGCCCAAGGTGGATCTTCTATGGCACAGATGCAAAAACCTCCTTTTGGAGCCTTAATTTTTAAGAGTGAGGGCAAAAAGACTTATAATTAAAGTATTTACAAGAGCAAGAATTCCCTTTTTAGTATTTGAACTAATGCACCAAGCTCTTTCAACAAATGTCCTCCAACTGTTTTTCCTGTCGAACGCAACTTAGAATGTGAGATTTGTTAGGAAACTGTTGCAGCTGGAACACTTGTTGGCAATAGTCGCCCCCAGGGATCGTATCCCTCCGGGCAGCCTCCACAACACACCCACCCTTCACTCACGCAAGAGCGTACCCACCGAATACTCTTCAGTGTATTCGGCTCCTTCTCAATAACACACACACAGTCAGCAGTGAGAGAACAACAGGGCTGGACAAGTGTAGCAGCAGCTGCTGGTTAGGTTCAGATTACAGATAAAGATGTTTAGAGCGTCTCCTTCTCTTCTTCTCATTGTCCGGCACTGATTTCCAACTATGGCCAAAAGCTCATGAATCGCACTTCCTATACTGGAGAGGAAGCTCATGTCAGACCATCCCTTACTAGGGATGATACATCAAAGCAGAAGATAACCTCTTAAACTAGGCTGAGAGAGTATGACTCAGGCTATTCTTTCTTCCCAGCATCACTTTAGCCTTTTGTGGCTGGCAAATGAGGATTATTAGAAAGCACTTAGTTGTTAAAAAAAACACTGATTTATATGGCAAAGCATACTGTATATGCAAATCTGATGGGTGGGTTAATCAAAATCTGATAATGTGATTGGTTCAAGCTTTTCCTCCCCCCCACACTTCAGTGTCTGTTCAAATGATCGTCACGGCAGCCCAAGTCTGAACATGTCTGAAGGAACGGATATACATGGGTCCAAGAGTGACAAACATAGGCAAACCTGCCATTCACTATAGTCTGTTTTTTTTAGCTCGCTGGCTTTGATGGTCTACACACCGTTTATGGCCTTCAGACCAAAGGCCACACACCAGGAACTGACCATCATAAAACCTATGGGTGGCCAACCTTAGAAGGTCAACTTAGTTTGACTAGGACTACATATACTCAACGCTTTGTGAACATTCTATTTGTTTTACTGCCTAAAAAGCCTAAAATGTAATAATTTTTTTGAAATCAGCATACAGCTAATGTACAGATATATTAAAGTCCAAAGAGTCTGGGCTGGATGTTCTTGTAAGTTAAAAATTGCATTTGCTGGAGGTTAATATAAAATAACACAAAGAAAAATGGGATGCACCAATATTAAAATTCTGGCAAATAATTATATTCATGTTATGGCCAATAATCAATAAATAGCCAATATTATTTCTATACTATTATACTATTTATTAAGTTTATTCTATGTCTAAATACATTTTTTTTAACTAAAAATCAACCATTTAAAATGCAAAATAGGCATTGGAACTTCAGTGTACAGTATGAAAAAAATTAATGCTCATTTTGAGATTTGACAAGATTACATTTAACCATTTGTTTAACCAAAGTTTGTGGTCTTTAAAAGATAAACTTGAAGTTAGCATTAGATGACGACAAAAGAAAATTAAAATGGAAAAATGGAAATGCGCATGCATCAATAACAATGAACTTTTAAAAAAAATCAAATGACCAAAAAATATATGGTATAGTTGAATTGGTACCATTTGAAAAGAAATGGAGTCAGCATTTCATACGCTACACAAAAGTAAATACTTGGTCAACTCAGTGTATGAGCAACCCCACTGTACATACTTAACAAACATTCTTGCTTACTTAAACAGTTAAACATTGCTTAGTAGTAAAAAAAATTACCATACTAAACTAATGAGTGGTAAAGCAATATTATTTACATTTGGACACATCAGAACGATGCATGATGAAGTTTGTTTAGCTAGTAATATCTGCTTACTAGGGGTGTTCCGATTTATCGACTACCGATCACTATCGGCCGATAATCACGTTGGGATGATTGATCGGCAGTCTCTAAAAAGGCCGATCTCAAGCTGATGATGCTGCCGTGAGAGGTTTGGCATGACATGCAGCGGCACCGTCTCAGTATCTGTCCGGCGCGGGTGAAATAATTATAATATTTCTATGTTAAATAACTTATAAAGTAATTTGAAAACCTTGTGTGAGAAGTAATTTCACAAACAATGAGCCGCGCCTGGAAATAACGAGCGCGTTGCACCACGTTCGTGTCGCTTCCATTAGGAGCGCGCCTGCAGCTCGTCTTTATTTAAAATAACAAATTTCAGAGCGCAAAAGACGCGATATGTGAACGGCCCCTAAGGGGGAAATTCCCCCCATTTTCAAAAATGAAATTCAGGCCCTGAATAAATGTTTAAAAATCCTGATTGGAGTATCACTATAAAAAGTTATAAGTGATAAAAAGGAGGCTTTAAAAAGATCGGTATCGGTGATCGGTATCGGCAGATGCTGCTTTTGGCCTCAAAAATCCTGATCGGAGCAGCCCTACTGCTTACACGTAATTGCTTAGATATGTTCAGAGCCTCAGATGTGATCTTAATCATGTTTGATACCATTTAATCATGTCCTGCGGGTCAGAACCTTGACTTCCAAGAAATAATAGTGAGATTTTGTTTAAAAGTCAGTGGCGAGACATTGCTTCAACACCCTTCCAGGACTATTAGCTTGTCTGAGAGACTAAACTCTTTTGGTCTCAGCACATCTCTCTTGCATATTATCTCTTTCTACCACTCTCCAACTCCCCAATCACTTCCATTCACCCACTCACTTTCTTTCCCTCTCTGTGTTTAGCTCTAATAAATTCTACCCTTCTCCTCCAATAACTTCCTTTTACTTCCTCTCTGGCTCGGCACTCAGGAAACAATCAGAGCTGTTGAAGAGCCTGTGAGAGAGAGCTGCTCGACAGATGAGAAAAAATTTTAAACTACCAAGACAGAGAGTGAATTTAGGGATAAAACGCTCTTACTCAACTAAGAGCACTAAAATTGCTCTTTACATGAACAGTAGCACCTCGTGGAAATAACCCTTGATGCATACGAGACAGCTAAACATGAATCTCTGCAATATTAACAACTTCATATTCCTGACTTTCAACATTATCCACCGGAGTGACTTTCCAGGACGGCTGTCTGCTCTCAGATCTCTCCATATGGTTTACTCTAGTCCTGATTCAGTCAGCAGAGGAAAGACTGACACAAAGACCTCCGCGTGCGCCAGAGGACTCGCTCGAATGTCTGATTCAGCACTTTCCGCGGAAAATCGTCAGGCGAATTTGTGAAGGAGTGCTCTTGCATGACTTGGTAATTTAGTGGCTGAGGCAGGGGCTCAAGCCAAACCCCACGAAAACCGAAAAGACATGCATAAAGAGACGAATGCTCACAGGACTCTTGGTATAGCAGAGAGAAAGAGGCCCCATGTGCTGATCTCTGAGTCACACTTCTATGCCAAGAACAGAGTAAGACATAGATAGCTCATAAAACTCAAAAACCGACAAAGATTTGGTGTAGAAACAGTTTTCACTCAGTAATTTCAATTAACTACAATGAAATAGCAAATAAACATGACATTTTAAAGACTGAAATTATATTTGCAATCTGATTCTTGATTATTAAGATTAGATTAAAACTGATCTTTTAACATCTTATCTTTGATTTCCAAATCAAATATGGCAAAAGTATAAAAGACAAATCACCAAAAAAGCAAAATCAATTAGTTGCATCTACATTTTAAACATTTGTTTTTTAAAAATCCAAAACTAGAGAAGATGCATTTGATAATATAATCAAAACAATAACAGATTTTACAAAGAAAAGTAGCCTAATTGTTTCTTGCAAAGTGCAATGCTAGGGTATTTACTAGGTGGATATGTACTGGTCCAAGTCAAAGAGTCCCTCCTTCAAGGTAGATTTAGGGGAATTTTTCATCCGTTTCATCATATGCCAGGTGAAAATCATCAAGTCCGTTCCCTGACAGTAATACCACACATTTCTTTAATATGCCGCATTATATGAGACATCGTCAATCTCTGTAGCACAAATGGTGCGAGACAAGTTATACGTCAAAACCAAAAGGCTACTTCACTCAAAAATTATAATTAGGTCATCATTTATTCACCAACATGTCGTTCCAAACCTATACAACATACTTTCTTCTGTGGAAAACAAATGATGATATTTCAAAAACTAAATGGGGTCTAAAAAAATACTGGACCCCATTGACTTTCATTTATCAAAATATCATACAGGTTTGGAACAACGTGTGGTGTAAATTCCAATATAACGCTTAGGTTTTGGGGTTAGTTTGAATTACTAATCCTAAATATGAGCACTATGTATAAGTTAATTCAAAGTATATTACTTTTGTGATATGACATGACAAAAATGGCAACAATGTTCACTGTAATGATTGTCACACTCTGATAACCATCACATGAAAGAGCTTCTTAATAAAGAATGACAAATAAATGCAACCACTAGACAGAAGGCCAAAAATAATAAACTTGCCTTCCGTTTTCAATTCAGATTATTAGATTAGATGCAACTCAGGTGCATGTTTGCACGGAGCGTAGCTGACTGCCACATGAACCCCAGTGCGCTGCCACAAACAGTTGGTTTCAAGAACAACTGGAAAGTTTAGCAACTTCAGACAGACAGAAACAAAGGCTATACTGTTCTAGCCCACAGCGCCCTTCCCTCAAGTCGAAAACAGCCACAAAGAAGCCAAAAAAATCTTATCTGCCAATGCCTCACACAGGAAATGTATGTAAACAAGTGTCCCGAGAGTGAGCATTAATTTTCAGAGCAATCTAAACACTTTCATGAGCCGTCTCTCCATCATAATTAATAAAGCATAGCGACACATTGTGTGTGCTTTGGCTCGCGTCTCGCCGCAGGCTCCTTTGACCACGACGTGGAAAAGGACTTTAATTTGAAAAGGAAAAATTACATTTTGGGGAACTGAAGACCGTGTAAAATGCTTCCTTCTGCAAACATGGGGCGGTGAGGAGGCCAAACGGCAGCGCATCATGTAAGATGTTCTCTTTCTCCCAAATGCTTGAAAACACACACACAGCTAGATATTTGTTCAGAGCTCTGTTGACAGACAGGTAAGTGGTCACCATTTGGAGAGCCACTTCTGCGGCGGGTGCTAAAAGGCCGCTTCAGTCCGCACAAATGGAAAGAGGTTCATTAAGCTCTCAGCTGGGCCCTTAACACAAACCAGCTAAAGGAATTGTCAACTGGCCAGCAACATAAACACATATGGCACAAACAATCTGCTCCGATCGCACACTCTCGATCTCTTAAGGAGGATACGCTCTGGACTTTCTGCATCGAGAACTGCTACAAATGGCGTGGAGATGATTGCAAACTTCAGGACCAGTTTGGGGATTGGATTGAAAGCTTGGCACAAGAACAAACAAATCATTAAAACTGATTTGTTAGCTTATTAAACAGTAAAGCTCTATTTAGAGCGGGAGAGAAAAAGCAGACGTTGAAATGACGTGTCTTCGCTCGGCAAAGCCTGACAGCAGAGGGAGTTCAGGGTTCGTTTGTGATGTCTGAACAAAATGAGAACAGCAAATTTGCAGCTAAACAACAAATGTGGCCCATCGCGGAAGCCATAAAAGGCAATGCACGGCATCTGTTTAAATTCACCCTCAAAAAAAGTATGTTTGCTTAAAACATGTTGCCCGCAAAACAATCGGGAAAAACGTACAATTGTGCATAAACTGAATAGAAAATCACCTCCGTTCCAGTGCAAACCTCGTCAATGGAAAAAAACATGTTCTGATTTAGAATTCTGTGCAAAACAATACTTGGGAAATCTTTTAATTTCAGAAATGTGCTTTTGCAAACTTTAAATTGTATTATGTGTAATGTCAGCATTATATGCCTTCATCAATACTATATGACATTATATGATCTTCATCAATACTGATCAATGAAAATTGCATAAGGGACAACTAACTCTAAAACTAGACAGCTTGAGCTTACATATTTACCCAAGGAATGAATGAATGAATGAATATATATATATATATATATTTACCGCGCGACCCTTTTTTACAAAACAAAAAAAAAACAAGTAAAAAAAAAAAAAATTTGCGTATATCACGTAAGTGGCAAATACCATGACAGGTTGCCTGGAGTGCATGCCACAAGCTAAACTAGACTAAACTTCCTGGAACAAACTTAGTTAAGAAGCCGTGACATTCAGTAATGTGAAACCGAACCTCTGATGTGTAAATCTCTTGTTGGGTCTCATTGGTTGTTGATCAGACAATGGGGTAACATCTCAATAAATTTCAGAAGACAAAAATGCAAACGTGTTTTGGACTCAAGAGCAAGAAAAAGATTTGGCTGAGATTTGGCTTTTGATCCAAATGTAAACAACAAAATGGAGTTAATAAATTGGAGCACAATTTAGTTACTTCCACTGCTGACTAAACTAAAACCAAAACAACATCTGGTCTACGTATTGACTCTTTAAGGATATACAACATGCATTATAAAAAATGAATTACACAAAACAACAATCACTTCTAAACACAACCTGACCTATATCTAGCTATATGTTGACCATCTTTTGAGAAGCCCAACCTTTCTAAAAGCAGGAAAAGCATAAGACAACCTAATCAAGCAGCAGAACTTGAAGAGGCAGTTTGGGCTGAACTGACTAAGTTCAACCTGAAGTGCAGCATTTCTGTTTAACGAAACCTGTCCATTAATAGTAACTCAGAGGAACAATACAAATGTGGAGAGCATCGTTACATATGTGTGGGGTGAACTAATAACGAATTAACATATTCATGTGAAGGACTAAACGCAAAATACTTCGGCCTCACCCTGAAAAAAACAACAACCTGTAAAACTGAAATTAATACACAGATGAGATGGAAATGTTTGATAAGATTCATTAACCCTCTTGTTGTCTTAAGAAACGGCATCCTCCTGTGATCCTCGAGTCAAATTTGTGTCACATTCAAAAATGATTAAATTCATGAGGGTCTAAAGACTCCCAAGGACAGTGTATTCAATCTGCTTGCAAAGCATATGATGTTGGAAAAGAAAAACTTTTTTTTAAATTTCATAGATTTACAGAAACTATTTAAAGCTGTACAACTTGTTGAAAGGCAATGATTGGTTCTTCAACAAATCTGGCCATAAAGATCACAGATGATGAGAAACAACTTTACACATAACTGTAACCTGCTTTTTTGTTGTTTAGATATTACTGAGTGTCACAAATACTCCACAGTATAGGACACCAAAAAGGGTCGAAATTATCTTTAAACTATAGAAGGGTTCATATGGAAATGCTCAATCTGAGGAAAGATAGCTGTTTGGAAATCTGATCGTTTTTATTGGCAAAATAGATTTAATGCCACAAAAATAATAATTATAGTATAATCAGTAGTATAAAGACATTTAGATAAAATTCCATACAAAAATATAAAAAATACTGAATTCGAAACCAGTCTGGATGGTACAATATATAAAAGCTTCCAAAGAAATCAATTATCATATCAAGCAGTTTTATAATAAATGATGTTTTTAACACTGTACTTTTTCCAATAGTGTAATTTGTTTTCCCTTCACGCGTACTGAAGAAGTTTTGTAAGTGGAAAACACAACTTTTAATGCATTTCTATACTCTTAAATTCACGTCACTGTAATAACCCCACAGAAATCAGTAAATATTAAATTTGATAAACGTCTTGAGCCTGTCAAGTGAAACAAACATAGTCACCCTTACCTGATAACGTAGAAAAAGGGGTGAACGATCTCTCCAAACACTTCTGTCGCTTCTCTCAGGCAATTCTCTGGAACAACAAAATCTCTTTCTTTATTTTCAATCACACGCTTTTGCAAAATCATGCTATGAGAGTCAATAAGAGCCTGTGCAGACGAGCAGGACATTTTCGCCTCAACTTCTACGCGCAACAATGGAAGCGTTAGTTGCAATAATGTATCTAACTTAAAAGTCTAATTCAAAGGCAAAAAGTTCCCGGCTGTCGCACTAAAATCGGCTCCCTCGCTCTCACACACGCACAATTCCAGCATATCCACACGGAATTCTGTCCCTCATCCCACCCAACGCAGGGAGTTCCGAGGAAAAATGCGAAATATGACAAAGATCTGAAAACTTCGCTGGAGCGGCATGAAAAACGCGACCAGACAAAGGGAACGAGTGAATCTAAAACTCACCTTTATTGAGAAACACCTCTACCGATAGAACTAGACGAGGTTTATTTCTTTAAAGGTATATTTATCTTGGTGCTCTATTGTTTTCAGTAATATTTCTCCCGGTTTGACAGTAAAGGTGGAATGCGAAGTATGGGTTTGGTATGAAATTCACGCACTTCAGTGGAAAACGAAGGAGGGAAAAAAAGTTTAAGGCGGGGCCACCGTTGCGTGTCAATCAACACGGCTGGGGGCGGGGACTTCTCCAAAGGCCCGCCCACTTTGGGCCACAGAGAAGAAAAGAGAAAAGCTGCAGGGCAGGCTACTTGAGCTACTGTACATTGAGTTATAAACACCAAGTTTAGATTAATGTAATGGCGTTTTTCACTAGCACTTTGATTAGATAATATCTGAAACGTAATCTGGTACTGATTATTTATTTAATGAGACAGGCAAAATTATTCTTGACAAATACAAAAAAAAGAAGAGCACATTCCTTAAAGTGTTTATAAAAAAAAACTTGTGGGGCCCATATTTTGAAACACCCCTCTCCAATCAGTGATTACAGGGACTTAATTCGAATAGTCACATTACAATGTTTAGTTAATTAGTAACTTTTAATTAGCAGTCGTTCGTTGTTGGGATAGTATCAGCGATAACGGCTTTGGAATTCGAAGGTATATTTAAAGCTTCCTCAGCGTAACATTACTAATAAATATGTGAAAATAAAATATGGAAATATGCTTATTAAAATAAATACTTATATAGCCTACTCAACTGAAAATACAAAACGTGTAGTTTTAAAAAATGTAGACAAAAATGTGGAATACTAATCCAATCTACATTTTGAAATGAAAATTGAACGTTGTTAAAAATGTGTAAATAAAGATGTAGTAAATTAGCTAATTAAAATAAGTAGTTTAAAAATTGTTTAGATTAAAAAAAAACTTGGAGTAAGTAATAAAATCTGTGTTTTTCAATAATATTAATGTTCTATGTTTAATTTAAAACATCTATTAATCATAAATGATCTGTTTTTCGTATAGCCGTATTTAAAAAACCACACCACTCGTCAAAACCTAAGTGATCTAACCAGGTAAAATACTGTTGTCAATGGTTCTCATGGACATGCTATCGAAGTCCACATAAGCTCCTCCTGACATCCTCTTCATCGTCCAGGAATGCTAATAGAATCCATTCAACATTCCAGAGCGATGAGTGTGAACAGTGAAACCTCTTCACCACAACCAGCGTCTCAAGGGAGCACAACAGTCAAACTCTGTGATGTAATATGCTGGAATGGAGCCTAAGATTATAATGTATGCTCCTTTAACATACACCTCTACAGGCGTAGAGCTCCTTCTGTAGGCCAAATCTGAAACATGTGAGCACAGTCCAGAGTAAAGATTAGCGAAGTGAAGTTAAAATATTACAAGGGTTACAAAAAGCTACAGGGACAAGATGAGGAAGTATTTGAAACTATTTCAGCAACTCTGCGCGTGAAACTTTTCTGAGACCAACAAGTTTGGACAACCAACCCAGCAGGCTGTGACAGATCGTCTGGCCTGAGGCTGAAAGTTTAAAGAGAGATCCCCAGTGTAATATCACAACTAAAACTAAAGCCATACGAGTACAGTTCATTCATTTGGCCTCATGCAATGACTTTTTCAAGATCTGTATTTTTTTTTTACCTTACCAGATTTAGAAAGGCATTTAAAGTCATTATAAATCAGAATTCACAACTTCCAAATCTACTGTAATTTGTCATTATTATTGTGGCATTTATGAAATGAAAATGAAGCATTAACTTAATGTTAAAGCCTAAAACATTGTCTAAATAGGTATTTGGCTATTGGTTGACATCAATGTTCAATGTTAAAGCTGCTTTGGTGGCATCAAGTGAAAAAGAAAGTAATTTCAGAGTCAAAGAGAAGCATTTAAAAAAATGTAAAGATGCCAAACCCCCATGGCACCCAAATAATACCAGGACATGTGCAAGAAGAAGGACAACGTACAGTTTTATTTCATGTTGACTTTTTTTTTTTTTTTTTGCTTTTTAATTTGGCCTGAACTGCCAAGAGCAAAAACACCCAGAAATGAAACTCTTAAATGGAGCACATTTTTACAAACACTTTTATTTCATTTTAAAGTATTGCATTTTCCTTCCTACAATTATTTTCACATTAAGTAAAAATGGGAAAACATGACTAATTATACTTTTGTCTGCACGGATTAAGACAGTTATGGGTTTTTATCAAATACATCCCATGTTACACAAATAATCATAAACTACAATGACACATACAAGGCAAAACAAAACAATTAAACACCAAACGTCAGGTGTTCACATCTGCATCAGGTGATAGTTCACGTTATTCCTGTAATGACACTTATTATTCCAGATCAGCTTTGCTTGAGTAAGCAAGAAACTGCATGAATGGCTGAGATGTTTGACATACTCCAAGCATCAGTCAATGATATTGCATGTGCAATCAGAAATGTACTATCAGCTTTGATAAATCGGGACCTTGCTTTAATCTTAGGCTTTCGGCACACTTGCACAGACAACCGCTTTCTTGCTTGCTCTCAGATTAGCATTCTTAACGGTTACACACACAAAACACAGCACAACTGCCAAAAATACATAGAAATGTTTTTTTTTTAAAGGAATAGTTCACCCAAAAAAATAAACATTTTCAAAACTGTACTCACCCTCAGGACAGCCAAAATGATTGTCTTCTTAATAGGAAGAAAGATTGTTGAGGATAATGGACGCATTCTCAGCAATTGCTCACCAATGGCTCCTTTGCAGTGAATGGGTGCCGTCAGAATGAGAGTCCAAACAGCTGATAAAAACATCACAATAATACACAAGTAATCCAATCCATCAATTAACATCAAACCATTGCTTCCGGTTCCGGCTTCTCTATCCACAATAATGCTATTTCTAGTGAAAAAGTGGTGAGTGTGTTGAAATCCGAAGAGACCTCATGCTAGAAACACGAACGCTTACAAGCCAAAACAGCTCTAAACAAATTTGCTGATGGATTTTGATGTGAGAGGACAACAGGAGATGGACTTTTTCATTGGTGTTATTATAGATGATGGACTCATATTTTTTTTTATTTTTGACTCCGAAGTAGTACTATTTATATGCCATACATAATGATGGATTTGTTTCTTACAAACACGCAGCTTTTTTCACAAGACGTTAATTGATGGACTGGAGGGGTGGGGTTTAATTGTGGATTGTGATGTTTTTATCAGCTGTTTGGACTCTCATTCTGACGGCACCCATTCACTGCAGAGGATCCATTGCTGAGCAAGTGATGGAAAGCTATATTTCTCCAAGAAAGAAACTCATCTACATCTCGGATGGCCTGAAGGTGAGCATTTTCAGCACATTTTCAACTCTGGGTGAACTATTCCTATAAACAAAGTGCTTTTTTATTCATAGTATAAGATAACAATTTATTCAAATGTGAAGCAGACAATGTTAAAACACATTTTTCCTAATTGCATTGTATGCATAACCTAAAACTAAAACACAATCCATTGTTTCTTTTTTCCCCTTTTCAAACACACATCACGTCTAATGTGATCTCCTCACCACCAGGGGTCATTTGCATTTTTCAAACTCTCAAATCAAACATCTCAATGCACTTCCTCCCTTCTCAGTTCACTCACTCTACAACCATTACTTTGATTTTAGCCCAAGCGGATATTACCAGCAGATCTCTCTATGGCATGTAAAATCATGCAACCCCACAAGCAATGGTGGCTTTATTTGACAGATTTATTGAGCTGATGCTGAGTGAGAACGTTTCCCATTTGCTGCGTGTGACGAAATCACAGAAAGACACCAGCAGGGTGTCTTTACGCTTTTACTCGCAGGCGATTTTGCCATCAAAGCTGGAGAGAGCGATGGCAAAGGCTTGTACAGCACACAGAGGATACCTGAAGTCCAGAGTGAAGGCATCGTCTGCTACTCTCCCAAACTGCATCACAATGTAGTCCTCTGAAATGTAGCACAAAAAAGGGTCATGCAATGCTTTATTTGCTTAGCAGACATACCAATACTAACACTGATTAACATTTTGCATGTATTTTTCAACATCAAACTGTTCAGAGTGCTGATAGGCACTGCATATTGCACAGCGTATACTGCACACTTCGTACTATTACATACAAATAGTGAAACAGTACGCAAAGTATCAGTATGGGATATCTTCAAATATGATTATTTTGCATTTTTAATTCATTTTTGTGAACAAATGTCTTCTCTTTTGACAGTTACTCATCAATAGAGAGATTAAAATAGCAGCTAATATTATTTCTGGTACTTTTGTTATACTGGAAATGGATAGTGAAGTCAAGTGCATTGCGTTGTGGGATATTAACAAATTTGGCAGACACTTTTTCAACAACTTCGAGTGCATTTAAAGTGTACATGTTATCAGTATATGCCCAATGATCATGTTGAGTTTAGAACCATGCTCTAACACAGTACCACTGTTATTGTTAATTAAAACGGTTACATTTTAAATAGTTTTTTTTTAAGTTTTAATTGATTAAAATAGAGTTGAAATAAAATATAAATATTAGATGTAATAAACATACTTCTGCAACTGACAGGGAATAACAATTGCGTCCTAAAATGCCTCTAAACTAACGCAAAATAACGGTAAAATCGAAATACTTGAAAATTTTATTAAACACTTAATTATTCAAAACTGGGGGGTGGAAAAGCAACCGATTATGTCAGCACATTAAATGAAAAATTGAAAAAAAAAGAAATATTTATAAAGCTTATAAAGCACAGATATAATAGTTGTATTCTTACATTGCCAATTGTACTTGTTCGGCATACTGCAAAATATCAGTAGCATCAAGTATGATGTTTTCAACATACAGTAGCTTTGTTTTTAGAGTCATATCAACAGCGTCTACAGAGATGATGGAGGAGTTTACTTACCGGTCCCTTTGTTAGGGCAACAATCTGGAAAATTTTGATGGCGGCTGTGTGACTCTGCGTGGAAGTTAACACGGTTTGTGACGCGTCTCTTCTTCCACGCGGGGGTCTTATGCGGACAGCTCTATAACGTTTTCCATATTTCTGGTTGATGTCTAAAGAGGAGGCCACATTTTCCGTGGGGGAAGCAGTAGCTTCAGATGCCAATTTTACAAGAGATACTCAAGGAATTAAATAAATAAATAAAGAAATGAACCAATTAATAAATAAAAAATATTGATAATTGAATAAATTAAAATAATTATATATAAATAAATAATGATAAAAGAATAGTTGTTGTTTTAAACATTTTACACTCATGGTTGGGCTCGTTTTTATGGGGACTCGTTCTCCGTCTTTGGTCATGCCAGGAATAATTACAATCATTCGCCTTGGTCCTTTCATGCCCAAAACATTTGTTTCCTAAAGCCACAATGCAAATTAATGTTAGTCAAATATAACATGCATTAAGTAACTGCTTAGTGTTTCAACCAAAATGACAGTGGTTACAGTGGATGTTGCCTTACATAGATAATAGCTGCTAATTCCTGCCGCGCGTTAGACATGTCCGGCAGAGCTCTGTCTGGATGCAGTGCATTATCAAACACCGTGAACTTAGTTCCCATCAGATTTGACCTGAAATATACATGCAAACATCCTTTAAATCAAAGAGACTGTGTTATAGACCTGTCCGAGAGGAGCAGCTATAATGGCAATGGTAAGCAAACCCACTTACCTCAGCTTCCCAATGAAGTTTTCCCCTCCTCTGGAGAGGTCGGTCGGGTCAATGGAGATCAAGTAGTTTGAGGTTGTGCTCTTTTTCCTCTTTCTTCCCGATAACAAAAATACCTGGATGTAAGATGGACATCAGAATTTGTAACAACATCTGAAATCAAATGATTCTAGACTGTTGATAAGATTACATTTGGTCAATTTGCGATGGGGATGTCTTTTTTTTTTAAAGAATTAATCGCTTTTATTCACCAGAGGATTCGGTCACTTACAAAGTTTTAATCAGGAAGTGACAGTAAAGGAATGTATATGTTACAAAAGTTTTCCCTTAAAAAAAAATGCGGTTAAGAATCCTGTTTATTAAAAATGCCTCACGTCTCAAAAAATGTGACGCAACAAAACATGATTACATAATCAGCCCCAAGTTTCTTGAGCAGCAAATCAGCATATTAGAATGATTTCTGAAGGATCATGTGACACTGAAGACTGGAGTAATGATGCTGAAAATTCAGCTTTGCCCTTTTAGTAATCACAAGACTAATTAACTTGGAACATTAATCTACCTAGAAATTTCCATTTACGGTTTGATCAAATAAATGCAGTCTTGGTCCAGATATAAGACTTCTTTCAAAAAACACCATGAAGGCCTATACAGATAAATATAGATGTCGTACTTTCTTCTCGTTGTCCAGGTGCAGGTAGTATGTTGGGTAAAGGCCTCGGTCCATCCCTCTCTTGTCGCGGGTCACTTTGCACCTTACCGTGACGCCCTGTTGTGCAGGCTGAAGTACGAAATCCTCCAGATTGTCAAACTCGATGGGAGGAGAAGGTGCTCGCTCCTCCTTCACAGGAATAAGAGAGGTCATCTTAGAAACTGTTAACTCCTATCGGTAACGCGCTACGCGACAGCATCCCCGCAAAAAATAACCACATGTGCGCTATCGTTACTTGAGAAAAAGGATAATAAACAAATACCGGAATGAGAATAATGTGAAATATAATGAATGAACCTTTTTGCCTTTTTTCCCTTTGCCCTTTTTCTTTTTCTGCGTCACTTCTGAGTCAGAGTCTTCAGTCTCTTCTGCTTTAGCAGGACCTGAGGATGAGAAACAATCAAATTAAACATGGAAACAAATCAGTTCGGACAAAGATAACAATTAATATCCAATTTCCTCACACTATGGCATAGTATAACCCTCCATTTGGCCCCTTAACTTCATTTCTATTCAGAAAAAAAAATTGCAATGCAGATACCATTTTTTTTTTGTTAATTTACTTATTCGGTGAATAATTTATATAGTATACAATTATGTGTGCATTATAACAAAACATAATACAAATAATAAAGCAAAAGTAGCAGGGTACACATGGAATTTTCTTTATTATTGAAGCTTTTATATTGTTTATTTTTTATGTCAGTAAGTACAGTTATGTGTACCCTCTAATGGCTTCAAGAAAGGACCAGAACTTACTTTTGGTCTTTTTTGTCTTTTTGTCCTTGTCTTTGTCTTTGTCCCCTCCTGTCTGAAACATGGACGCTGGGTTTGAGCTGCTCTTCTTCTTCTTCGTCTTGCTGGTTTTGGTTTCTAGTTCGCTCTCATCTTCACTCTCAGATTTGGCAGCTGCTTTACGCCACATTTGCAAACATATGTATTATTCTGAATCAACAAATAGACATGCATATAGAAGAGCTCTCAAAACATTACCTTTCTTTTTACTCTTGGTTTCAGGCTTGTCTCCATTTATCTGAAACATGGAGGCTGGTTCCTTTTTCTTGGCTTTAGATTTACCTTTACTATCTACATCCTCTTTGACATCTTCATGAAGCAAACATAAATAAATCAAGTTACTGAATCTAACTAAACTAACTTTGTATCCTTTAATAGATGTTTAAAATAGTTTAAAGTACATGTGAACAGAGGAAACCTTTTGATTTGGACTTCTTGTCTTTTTCCTTTCCATTAGAACTTTCTTTTGACGTTTTTTTCTTCGTCTTCTTCTGAGGAGTGGTCTCTTCATCATCATCATCATCACGCATCATCCATCTTCTGGTCGAGAAACATGTTTTGACAATAAAACATATAGTGATCAGAAGTATATAGCTGGGGTAACAACGTTTGCTTTTCAAATGTCATGCTATCTGATACTCTGGAAAAGGAAACTGATATTTCACAGTTTTCTCTCTAGAAGCAAGAACAAATATAGAGCAAATTGCTTTTTCCCCCATTAAAAAAAATGACTTTTTTATTATCCCACTCCAATTCTCTCACTAAAGGTTTTGAAAAGATCTCACCAATGTTCCAAACTGAGCTCAAAATATTAAAATCTGCAATCAAGATTTTGAGATCTCAATATGAGCTCAAACATTTCAAGATATCAAATAAATACATTTATTAAAGTATTACTAAGGTGATTTCAGTGTTCTTATTGTTAACTAAGACTAATTTTTGGTAACTGAAAAAGCTGAAATAAAATAAAATAAAAAAATAAAAAATATTACATGACAATCTGAACTGGAAAAAACTTTCAGTTTCCCCAAAACTGCATGTGAAATTGGAAGAAATGTTGCCTTTGCAACTTAAACAGCCCTACAAATAAGCTGGAAATTACTAAATAAACAACAACTAAAACAAACTAAGTAAAAGCTAACTAACAGTAAATAAGAAGAATCATAAATAAAATAAACAATTAAATAAGCACAAATAACAATAAACTAAAACTGTGAAACTATTTAAATTATTTTGTGAGGCTTATTATATTGTTTATTGTCTATTATATCTAGATCTATATAATTGAAAAAAATAAGTTAATATTAAACACACCTAAGAAGGGACACTAAAGTATATAAATGACACACAAAAAAACTGGGTCACTTACTCTTCTTCTTCTTTGGAGCACTTTTCGCTTTCTTTTTGATTTCCTTCTCCTTCTCTGTTGATTCTTTGTCCTTCTCCAGTTTCTTCTTCTTCACCTTCTCTCCATCTGTGAGGGAGGTTTGTGAGAGTTGTGTAAACAGACTGACAGAAGCGTAGTGATGTAACATCAGGACATGAGCTCTCTGCCGTACTCTGAGTGGCCGGGCAGCTATCGCCGCTCTTCTTGCTCTTGGTCTTTTTGGGTTTGGCTTCGGTCCCGTTGGTCTCTGCTGGAGTCGACTCGGGCTTCTTCTTTTTGGGCTTCTGCAATATTCTGATGTGTGCAGTTATAAAATGACATTATTGTAATAGACATGTTGGACAGTAGCTATTATTAAAAGTAATCAAAGTTAGAAAGTTAGATTACTCACCAGTAAGCATGTAAGTGAAAGCAACAAATAAAAAAAAAGAACAATATATTTGAATATAACTCTTAGTCAATAAATAGGCATTTTTGTAACTTTTTGTTTGAAACACACTCACCTTTATGTACAGTATATATTTAGGGCTGTCAACCGATTAATCGCGATTAATCACATCCAAAATAAAAAGTTTTTGTTTACATAATATATGTGTGTATTGTGTATATTTTATTATGTACTGTATATATGCACACACATACAGCATATATTTTGAAAAATATTTACATGCATATATTTATATAATTTATATTATATATAAATACATTTAATATACAAACATAACATATTTTTCTTAAATATATGCATGATGTGTGGAATAAAATTACAAAGTACACAATATATTAGTAAACAAAAACTGTATTTTGGATGCGATTCTATCGCGATTAATCATTTGATAGTATGTATTATATATATCATATATAATATATAATTATATATATATTATACCGCATCATATATATATATTATATATATATAGACCATTTTTTGCAGATTGTTGTACTTTTTTTTATGAGGTCTGAGTGAGACAGGGACGGTAATAAAAATATTGTTGTAACTCTGGAAAGCATGAAACTGCACACAAGACAACACAATTTAGACGGTGAGTTCCATATACTTTGGGACACGGACAAATTTTTCACAAATTTTGGCTCTGTATGCTACAAGAAAATAAAATGAAACAATATGACATGAGTGCAGACGTTTAAGGCTTAATTTAAGGGTTGAACAAAAAATATAAATACAAAACGCTCGGATATTACAATCATGTTTTCACACCCGAGACCCCATTTCGGGCGGTAAAATGTAATAGGAAAAATTGATATAATAATAAATAAAATTATCGTTTAAATCTAATCTATTTGTTGAGAATCCTTTTGCAGAATGATTGCCTTAAGTTGGAGTATCAGGGCACATCAGCAGAGATGGGTTTCCTCTTTTGTGAGCTTTGCTCGGCTTTACTGCAGCGGACATTCAGTTGCTGTTGTTTGTGGTCTTTCTGTCTTTAGTTTTGTGTCTTCAGGCGGAGGTGAAAAGGCAGTGATTGAGGCTCACGGAGATGACTCGGCCAAGTGACAGGAAATATTCCACTTTTTACCTTCAAAAACCCTTGGGTTATTTTGCTATATGTTTTGGGTCACTGCCCATTTGTACCATGAAGCGCCGTCCAATCAACTTTGCACCATTTGGCTGAATCAGTGATAGAATTCTTACGGGACTCTGCTCTGTCTACGGTCGCATCCTTCACGAAAGCTACAGTAACCCAGGCACGGAAGGCCCATGACAACGCTCAGGCACACGGTGCTGCCTCCACGATGTTTCACAGAGATGTTTGGAGCTTTGGTCTATGATTGACTGTTCCACCCTTTTCTTCCGTCATTTGGTACAAGGTGGCGTGAATTTATACGGTTCCAAAGAATGCGGTTTCAGAAATGGTCTTGGCTTTTTTTAGATATTTTTTGGGCGCAAAACGAGGCTATATCTGGCCCGTTGATATTGCAGGGCTTGTGTGTAAGGCCTCTGTATTGCTCTGGGAGTCTACTCTTGAGATGTCTGACTATTGACTGTGACAGCCGGCGGCCTCCCCTCGGGAGATGTTCTTCTCTTGGTCTGGAATGTTGTGAAAGGGTTGCTTCTACCATGAAGAAGATCTCCGATCATTGGTATGTAGTATATATTTGTATATGTGGCACATCCAGCCTTGTTATATTGCTGAGGCGCACCAGGGCGTTCTTCTTTTTCTCATGAATGTCCCAAAACACGGTGATTTGGCCGAGATACTAAGTGTTCCTGGCAACTCTCTGGATGGATCTGTTCACTTGTATGGACTAGAGATCCTCTGTGACTTCCTCCTTGCCTGATGTGGGTTCACGAGCAACAAGATTCCAAATGCAAATGGCACAGCTATCGAATCTAACTCCAGATACCTTCATTTTATACTGCCCTCCTAATTGATGTAGAAATAATGACAGGAATAGCCAGCGCGTGCCATGAGACAGTTTGTGATTCAATGTCCAATTATTCTGGTCATCCTTGCAAATGAGGGGGAGGTACATGTGGAAGAGAGAGGGAACCGTACTTTTTTTCTGTCATCCCCACCCTGCTCCCCCCCTTTCTTTTTTTTGCGCCCTTTTTTTTTTTTCTTTTACTTTCCTTCTTCTAAGGTGTTCTATTTGTTTTTTCTATTCCCCTTTTTTTTTTCCCCCCACCGGGGGTTCGTTTCCTGGTCCCCTCGGTGTCCCTATTTTTCCTTTTTTTTGATCCCCCCCTTTTTTTTGTTTTTTTTTTTTTTTTTGTTGTCCACCCCCTTTTTTTTGACCCGCACCCCCCTCGCCTTTGGCTTTTGTACTTTTTTTTTTTTTTAACCCCCCCCCTCCGACCCGCTTTTCTCCTTTTTTTTTTTACATCCCTTTTTCCCCTTTTCTTCCCCCACTGCGTCCTCTTGGCCGGGCCCCAGCCCCTTCCTTTTCTTGTTTCAGTGGGGCAGAACCCTATTTCTTTTTTTCGTTGCTCCTTTGAACGTGGTGGCTTTTGAGGGGGTTATTCCCCTTTTTTTTGTCCTCCTCATACTGCCTTTTTTTTCCCTTTCTCTTTTTGCTTCGCCTTTTCTTCAACCTTCTCCAGTTTAGATGAGAATACCCTCACATTAAAGCTCAGAGTGTGCACTTTAAGCCTATAATCATTATATAACTGTAACTTGAATATGTTTTGGTCAGCAGCTAAAATAATAAAAAAGAATATTTTGGCCTTTTTTAGTTTTTTTAAATGTATTGTTTAATTCGATAATCAAATTAAATTCTCATACACAATGATATTTGTATTTTTTGAAGCATAAGATTGCATCATCTCTAGATCTATTGATATAACAGCAGTGATCTGATGCATAACCACATTATACAACACATCCTGTTTGTGAGTGCTTAAGCTGCAGGAGTCAGTAATGGAAAAACCTCACAGTTATCCCTAATTCTTCTTTGTGGACTGTATTTCACAAATGTGTTTAAGTTAAACCTTCCCACTCATCTTTTCACCCTCATATATATGGTCTAAAACAGGAGACACACTGTACTGTCTGTGAGTCTGAATGTGTGTGTACGAGTGTGTAAGTGTGTGTGATCCACTTAAGACGCAGCCAGAATAAGACGATTAATACCGTCACCTTAGCCAATCCCTGTCATGAGGTGTGGAGGAAAACAAAAACCCTAATTCAACCATGTTTCCATTCAGTTAACAACCAAAAATATACATTTGCCAAATACAGTTTGAGCTAAAAAGGTTAAAAATGTAAGTATTTGTGCTGTCTAAATGAATCAGGTTCATCTGTGATTTTATTCTGAATACAAAATGAAGAGAAATTTTAAATTTAGATTCCCGCCGATCTGTCAAGCTCTCAACCCGTGCGTTACCTATTACCATCTTTAATATACTGAAATTATTTCTGATTAAGGATCAACGTGTGTATGATGTCACCATTTGGCAACTGCAACACCCACTTGTGTGTGTATATCACCAACACAACAATTTTTTTTTCACAATACGGGTATGTTAGGGGATTGCGCATTAAATATAATTAATATATGATTTAATATTGCTACACAGTCCATTTAGCATTCTCTCAAAGCAACATGAACAAGGTGATAACTAAACACATGTGATATGGTGAAAGTGTTGATTCCTTCATTTGCACACGTGTCGTAACATACTTTGAAAATTTTTTCTTCCTCTCTATTCCTACAATCAGCACGGAACTTTGTCCTGTAAAACTAGGAGTGACTCCCTATAACTCATAATTAGAAACGTGACTACTCAACAAACATGCTAAGACAGCTTGTTTTTTAAATCATCGATGTAAAAAATGCGGCTTTTAATCAGTTGATAACAGATCTAGTTTAAACGAAGATGCCCTTAATGATTCAAATCTCTGATGTCTTCAGTGACTCCAACAGTTTAGCGATCAAACAGCATATTCGGATGATCATAAATAATAACAATAAGACCACAAACATGCTTTATGCAACTCACCCAATTCAAACCAAACTCCCTTTCGGCCAGATGTCCTTTCTCACATCACTGTACCAGTGAAGTTGAACACAAGAAAGCGACGGCCTCAGTGCAGTGATGATCGCTAGTAATGAGAAACGTGTGCAGCTTTCCTCAAGAAGTCCACCCGCCGGACGTTGCTCCGCGGAGTCTCCACTGCCCCATCTGTCCCTCACCACCCGGGGCCGGCAGCGGAAGCATCCTAGATAGCTGGCGTCGTTGAACAAAACTCGGACCACCCTCCCTTAACGAACTGTAGACAATAACACTCAACCCAAAACGATACAACAAATATATAAAACCCAAAAAGCATTAGAATCGCAGTGGATTCCCAAAACCTCTGGGTCCTGGAGGCCACCCCACCAAATGCCAACCCAATTCGCGTATGTTCACCCCTAGATCTCTGACGACAGTTTGACCAGCGCGTGGTTTTTGATTAAGGAGAACACAGGTAAAAAGTGCGTGTGTGGGGTGCCCCAGGACCAGTGTTGGGAACCACTGTATTAGAGGAATGTAGGATGTAGGTTGAAATTAATCACCTTTGCCTTTACTAGTAGATCCACATAAAGCTCTCAAGTTGAATTAATAGTTAGAAGAAAAGTCTAACATCTTTCTCATTTAGACGCTTGAAGATGCCTTATTTATTTACTTCTTGTTGAGGTCAAACACATTTTAGGAAGGACCCACTGATATGGCACGCTTAAAAAAATAGATCTTTTTGTGTCACTCTAATGGATTCAATCATTTCTGTCAAAATTATGACCCATTGACATTTTGACCTGTCATTTGGGAAAATATTAGATCAGATCAATATTAGATCAATTAGATCAGGCCAGTATATTTAATGATGATGAGATGCTTTTGATTGAAATCACTGAAAAATGTAATTATAATTTGAACGTCGTGTGATTCCACCGGAATACTTCTGTGTCCTTTTGTCTGTGGCACGCAACCACCTCCCCATTCATTATCGCCACACATCTGAATTGCGAATGTAGGTGTATCGCGATTTCTATATTCATATTATACGTCTCTATACTTTGTTGGTTTCAATTCCGTGTTTATTCACGCTTTTTTCTTACTTACCCGTTTCTAGCGGTGCTTGTTTTTCCAGTGTTACTCATTGTCCAGTGGATTCTATGCACCTTTTCTCATTTGTTCATGACGTATACACCTCGCGCTTCAGCTATAATTAATTCTCGTTATGTAATTATTGTCGCATTCGGTATTTCGTGTTCGATTTTTTATTCACACACTTTAACTGATCTCCAACCTTTATTAATCCTCATTTACTTCTGTTTTGCCGTTGCTCCTCAGAAGACACCTTCATTCTTCCATTTTACTTCCCTTCCTAACGTCTTTCTTTATTGTCTCTAGTTATTTCCTTATTATTTTTGTTTGCTGTTCATTTTTTATTAACTTCGTTTATTCGTTACCATTGTTCTTCCATGACTCCCCTTGCGACTCGTCTCTGCAGGCTCCGGCGCACGGATCCTTGCACCATCCACCCGCCATCAATGTTAAATGTGTCCACCAAACACACAGGACCCCAGACCTCGCCTCTAGCCATTAACAATGCAGTAATGCCTCCCACATTATTACATTATAGAACATTTGTCTACATTAGGTCTCACCAGACTGGGATTCTTACCCCAATTAACCCGGATCCCCATCATGCTGAATTAAACTCACCCGGCGGCTGCCCTGATGGGGGTCAGGTTGACCCTTTTCAGCGTGACAAACCCGGCCCTGTCCACGTCAAGCTAACGTTGTGTTTTTGCACTAATACATCTAAACATAATGGCTTGACCTTTGCCCAGTCATAGTTTCTCCTGAAAAGCAGAACCCCCTGTACCACGTCAATTTCAGTCCCTGCCCCCACTACAGTCCTCTCTTCACCCCAGCAAGAAAGACCCTTGCCTCGCCCCCCGCGCGGTCACACGATGCCCCCCAGCGAGACCTGTGCTGTGCACTTTGACAGCAGGCTACACCTCCTCAAGCTGCAGCAGATCCAGGCCAGACACCGTGTCTGTGGGTCACAAGGGTGTACAGGCGTCTGGAACTGAAGCAGCCTGCAGGATGTGGAGCTTATCGCTGGGCTGAACGCTAGAGCTTTCTCCTCTTATTGGTTTAGCTCTATTGGCCCGTGCAAACGCAGGTCATGAAGGCCACTGACTGATCAACCATTGACAAAAGCTGGAATAGTGTGAATATATTTGTCAAGTTCAGTCACCTTTATTTATATAGCGCTCGTTAACAATACAGATTGTGTCAACGCAACTGTACAGCATTAATTAGGAAAATATTGTGTCAGTAATGCAAAATGGTAATAGTAAACACTCAACATTTGACATTTGTGAATGTCAAATACATTCATAACTAGAAGTTCCTCTTATTTTTAAACACTATTAAACTCAACACTTTAAGACTTTATTAAAATGATAATCATAATTAATAATAATAATAATATTCATTAAAATAATTGCGTTCTTATGCATGCATCTGTTGACTTTTTAAATGCATATTATTTATTGTAATTTACTTTTGTGACAGACACCTGACATTAGCAGGCAAATAACTTATTACAAAATAGGTGCTATGGGGTTAATTACTTAATTTCATTGCTTCATATTTCCTCTGTAGGGTTGCTTTTTATCCTCAGCTTCACTCAATATGAATACATTGTTAGAATGGTCATATTGCACCACTTACAGGCAAGTAAAGGTGGGACCTCACATTTTGACCCCCCGGCGACACAATCTTTACAATATGTGACAAGGACCAAAAACACAGTATAAGGTCTTTTTTCTTTTTTTATACACTGCAAGTGGATAAATAAGCTTTCACGCTGTTGTGTTAGGATAGGACAATTTTTGACTGAGTTTTTTTTTAAACACTACATTGAAAATTTGGAGTCTGAGGGTGCAAAAAAAAATCTAAATATCGAGGAAATCATCTTTAAAATTGTTCAAATGAAGTTCTTAGCAATGCATATTACTAATCAAAAATTAAGTTTTGATATATTTACATTAGGAAATGACCAACTCCACCCAACTCTTCATGCGCCCACACTCCCTCAGGATCTTTAGTTAGATATCCTAATGATTTTTGCTGGCAATACCAAGAACCACCCAATCGCTTAATTGAACACACTACCATTATTTTTGGCTACCTTGCCTACAAATATACCCCAGCGAACTTAAGATGCCCCGTTTGTGACTCCCCGGGTCCCCCGATATGTATAAACTGATGCCTGGAATGATCACTGTCCGTATGTCACCAGGTAGATGACGAAACATGGTTGGTATTATTCTTATTTTTTTATTTATTTTCTATGTAACATTTTATTCACATCTCGGGATTTAAGTTTGATCACCTGGAACACACGCGAACGTCCCCTTTTACCCTGCATCCCATTAATTCCTACTGTGACATAGACATTGTTTATGCTATTGCAGGTTCACGAAAAATGTGTGTATGCTGCTTACATAAGGGTTGGTATATTATTTTATTATTGTCTCAATTTCTTGATTAGCTGTTGTATGTATTAAGTTGTTGCTCGCAGAGCAGACATTACCAGCATCACCTACCTATATCTATGCATCACCTCAATACTGCTCCCTATCAGGGTTCTAATAAGTACAACTAAAGACATTATACAAACATAAATTTTACTTTAAAACAACATTTGAATACAAAACATATTAATGTTTAACTTTTTCATTTAATGTACTAAATAAATAAAATGAAATAGACAATTAGATGAAACTAAATAGGACATTAAAAAAGGCCCAAAGACACTACAAATTATTAAAAATCAAAACCTAAAATTAAAACTTAAAATATAACAAATTAATTTAAACGTATTAATCAACCTATAAAAGGTTTACAGGTGCGTTACTAAAATAACACTGAAGTATCAATTTAATTGTACCAAAACCTATGCGTGTATTATAGGGATGTGTGTAAGTAAATATTCCCTGCATGCCCTGATACTAGGCAGCAACAAGCCGTCTAGACATAGCAAATTGAATCATTAAATCTTAATTTAGCAATGAAGTTTAAATTATGAAATTTTAATTACATTATTTAAATTTATTTATTAATTAAAATGTTAATTGATATTTTTACATTTATAATGTGTCATTCTATAAATATTTACTACTCTGACACTAGATGGCGATATAGTTAAATACGATAAATTAAATGTGGAAACTGGCTCAAGATCGTGTTCTATGGTGAAATGAAGCTGTTTGTGCTGCAGTGCTTCATCCGGTGGCAAGATGGCGCTGTTTCCGCCTTCCTCCCGTTCACAGATCATGCCCTCAGAGGGCCAGTGAACTCAAGGAGGTTCAGAGGTGGAGCTCAAGATCTTAAAGAGACAGTGCAGTTTATGATGCAACTGTACAGTATTCTCCAGATCACCAGCGTATAACAAATAAAACTGGAGAACTGAAATGCTCCTCTTTACATATACATATTCTTTTGGTTCATATTTACATATAGACTAACAATAACTGATAGCATGCAGCATATAGTATAAATGTGTATTTACTTCAACTATATATGATCTTTATTACACCGAAACAGATTTATGAAATAATGCAGAAGCAGAAGAACAGCTACTTAAGGACGTGACCTCACGCCAGCGGCTTTATTACTCACACTCACAATCACAAACAATGAGGACAACCCATGGAGATGTGGGTCAGAGGAGTGTACGCGCTCCTGAGGGACAGGTGTGTGTGTGTGTGTGTGTGTGTGTGTGTGAGAGAGAGAGAGAAGAGAGACTCAAACTAAACAAAGGCAACAGGATACGGCCTCACTGTACAACAAATGCTGGAACCAGCAGCAGATGAGCACACAGAGGAGAATACAGTCTGAAAGTGTCCTGCTGACCTCCTTTCATTGAATATGAGTTTTCCCATGATGCAACGGCCTCTGCCAGAAGGCTGGATAACAAGGAAACTCCATTTTAAACTATAGTGGTGCTTGCCTGTGCGAATCCTGCCCCGCTCTTTTACTACATTCCATGTGGTGGATCAAGTGTTCTGGGTGGTTGCCAGGGTGTTGCTATGCAGCTTCTAAGATTTGAGTGTTTTTTAAACATGTTACTATCAGTTACTAGGACACTCTGGGTGGTTACCAGAGCATGCCATGCAGCGTAAGTCGGAGTGTTTTTACATGTTACTATCTGGTACTAGGACGCTATGGGTTGTTGCCAGGCTGCTACTAGCAGCTACCTAGATCCGAGCGGTTTTTTTAAACATGTTACTATCAGTTACTAGGGCACTCTCTGGGTGGTTACCAGAGCACTGCCATGCAGCTGCTAAGTTCTGAGTGTTTTTTAACATGTTACTATCAGTTACTACGGAGAGATCTGGGGGTTACCAGGGTGTTGCTATGCAGCTTCTAAGGTTTGAGTGGTTTTTAAGTATGTTGTTCTGCAGTTACTATGATGTTCTGGGTGGTTGCCAGGACATTGCTATGCAGTTTCTAAAGTGTTCTAGGTGTTTTAAAAAATGGTACTATCAGTTTACTAGGAGCTCTAGGTAGGGGTGGCGACCGTCGGTCCTGGAGAGCCACATCTCTGCAGAGTTTTGCTTCAACCCTAATAAAACACACCTGAACAAGCTAATCAAAGTCTGAAGGGTTACTAGAAAGCTAGAGGCAGGTGAGTTTTAATTAGGGTTGGAGCTGTACTCTGCAGGGCTGCGGCTCTCCAGGACCGGAGTTCGCCACCCCTGCTCTAGGTGGTTGAAAGGCGTTGATAGGCCGCTTCTAAGGTCGAGGGTTTTTTAGCATGTTACCTCTGAGGTACTAGGATGTTATATGTGGTTGCCAGGGCGTGGCTATGAGTGTTTTTAAACGTTACTATTAATTACTAGGATACTTCGGGTGGTTGCCAGGGTGTTGCTTTGCAACTTCTTAAGCCCCGTTCTCACCAAGAACGATAACTATAAAGATAACGATAAAGATATAGTTCTAAAATTCGTTCTCCATATTAAAGAATAGCAGAGTCCACACAACAACTATAACGATAAAGACAAAGAGAAACGATATCGTTGGAATCACTTTCAAAACGATTTTTCTCCAGCTGATGAACGATAAAAAATTGACAGCCAATCAGAATCCATCCTGCTGTAACGAGCTCGAGAATTTAAAGCGGCAGACCCATGTGCGCTTAGAATAAACAGACGATATTGTTCGCTGGTGTGGACGCTAATATCATTATCTTTATAGTTATCGTTATCGGTGTGAACGGGGCTTAAGATCTGAGTGTCTTTAAAACATGTTACTATCAGTTACTAGGATGTTCTGGGTGGTTTCCAGGGTGTTGTTATGCAACTTCTAAGGTCTGAGTGGTTTTTAGCATGTTGCTCTGCACTGGTTGAGGTGTTCTGGGGGGTTTTAATGGGTTGCTTTGGGGTTACATTGGATTTTTTTGCTGTTTTCCCAGGTAGTGCAAAGTTATTAGTCAAATGTTCTGAGTGTTTACCAGGATATTGATATGCAGTAGGTATTCTAAGGTATTCTGGTGTGTTGCTATGTAGTTCCTAAGGTGTTCTGCATGAACGTTTGTTCCTTTGTCAGTGCAAGGGTACTAGTAGTTATTAGAAAGTTGCAACTATGGTGTGTTTTTTTTTTTTTGCATGTTGCTATGCAGTTTCTAGGATGTTCTAAGTGGTGTTAAGTGTTTTGCTTTTTTAGTTGCTTGTGGTTGCCAGGGCGTTGCAAGTCCATAGCTAAGGAACTCCAGTGTGTTGCTATGAGGTTGCTAAGGTGCTCAGAGTTAGGGATTTCATTCAGATCCTTAATCATAAATATGCACTTGGCAGATACTTGTATCTAAAGTGACTAAAGCATGCCACTTCACCATAGACGCCCCCGATGTTCTGCTGTGCCCCATCAAAGTCCCTCCACTGAAACCGCATCATAGCACTGATCTAAGATCAGATTTCTCTGTGAATATTTTGACCTTGGCTACAATAACTTATTGACAAAACTGATCCAATGGCATTCCCATGTGAAAGCACTAGAAAGCTCGAGGAGTTAAAATTTCCAGTGTGTATGCATTTCAAAATGATCTTTTCTTGGCTATAGTGGAAACAGCTTTTTACCTTTATGTTGAAATGTTAGTATTTTTTTTTCTTTGCAAAACTATTATTTTTTCAGGTGTTGCAGGGTGGGTTACTAATGTGTCTTGCGTAGTTTTCGGAAAATGTGAGCAATATTACAGTAATGCCATAGAAAACACCAATAATATTTGAGATAATGTTTCTTAAAGAACAGATCAGAAATAATGTAATGAAGCTGATAGCATAAAAAGTGCAATTTAATAACAATAGTTACATGAAATAAGTACTTATCCTTACCACTTGCATGTTTACAGAAAAATTAATCAGCTTTTGACATGCTGCATTCTTGTTAGTGTCTGATCTTTCAACATGTTTCATCCTGCAACCTTTGTCTACACTTTTGCTCGGTTCCTGTTGTGCAATGCGATAACTACGGCAAATTGTCACCAGCTGATCAATGAACAGTCAACTCAAACTTGTGCGGTTTTGTCAGGGACTGATTACCCTGAACGATTCTTAAAGACCATGTGTTAATGCCCTCGGGAACATCGCACCGAAAGAAAACTGGAAACATGATCTGTAATGCAAGATTGTAAAAGTGGATATTAGACCTCATTCAGGTGCCATTTTCTTATGCTCATGATGATGAATAATGCATAAAAGGCACATGTATATGTAGTGTCTTAAACTGACGTCTACTTCAAGAGTTGCACTTCCACAATGTCTACTTGAATACTGGATGTGCAACAAATAAGAACAGTACCTAAATTCATTCAGCTTGTTCAGCAGAGGTGTTTTAGAACTGTACTGAATGATCAGATTTAATTTAGCAGAGATAAGACTTGAGAAAGTTAGAAACCTCCTAGCAACCCCCAAAACAACCTAGCAACCATAGAGCAATGCCTAGAACACCTTAGCAGCCACCTAGCACCCCCCCAAAACATCCTACCAATCACTTAGTAACCCTCATACCATTCCTATCAACCACCCAACAACCCCTAAAACAACACAGAAACATCTAGAACATCCTAGCAACCCAGAACACCATAATAACCACCCAGAAACCCTCAAAACCATCTAACAACCCCTAAAAAAACCTTGCAACTACCTAGCAACCCCCAGAACACCACAGCAACAACCTAGCAAATGCAAAGAACCATAGCAACCATCTAGCAACCCCCATACCATCATTTCAACCACACAACCCCCAAAACAACCCAGAAACCCTTAGATCCCCCTAGAAACCACCTAGCAAACACCAAAACACCCTGCCAACCACTCAGTATCCCTCAAAACACCCTAGCAACTCCCAAAACAAACTAGCAACCCGTAGAACACACCATCAACTCCCAAAACACACTAGCAACCACTTAGCAACCCTTAGAACACCCTAGCAACCATCTAGAAACACACAGAACATCGTGGCAACCACCAAGCAATGCCTAGAACACCCTAGCAACAACCCAGTAACCCATAGAACACTCTAGCAACCCCAAAAAACCTTCACAATCACCCAGCAACTGCTAAAACACTCTAGCAACCACAGAGCAATGCATAGAACACCCTAGCAACTCCAAGCAACCATCTGGCAACCCCAATACATCCTATCAACCAACCAATCTATCTATCTATCATCTATCTATCTATCTATTTGTAAGTCCTATAAACCTTATTTTTAACCCTTCTTTTAAAACCTTTCCAACATTTTCAAACAAGTCTGTCTTTTACACAGACAAAAAGTGTACAATGAAGGCATGGGATGTTCAAAAAACTGTGCTCCAGCACAATGACGTATCAGGATAGGTCTTATGCAAACAATGTAACCACAGAAATCCTATCTGAAATGTCTTGCAAAGTTCTTTTCTCAGATAATTTAATGTGTAAATTAGAAATGTGCAAGGACTGCACTGAAAGTCACCAAGCCTGCCCTTGTATTATACACTTGCAAAGCAGGTGACAAGCCTCTGACGGTATTGCTAAAAGCAAGTGGCTTTCATAGTGTCCTTATTTCACATGAATGTCACTGCATACAGATGGGGGAAGTGAACAGAACTTTGGTTCTCTCCGCAGTTTCAGCGTTGCGTTACACAGGATGACATCAGTGTGGAGGGACTCTGGGTAATAGCTCCTGTGGGAGAGGCCACGTCCTTCAGCTGCTGGCGCCGAAGAGACTATTAGACCCTGCAACGTCCCCCTAGCGCTCGAGTAACGTGCCTAGGATGTTCCCCAGCAGCCGCCCTTTAGTTCCAGCCATTATGTGTCATTAAGGCAGTTGGGGTCATTTGGCGAGGTCTCCCAGAAAAAAGCAAAACTATCTGTCCTATCAGAGCCAATTTGCCATAGAGAGCACTGTCAGATGAGTTGGTGCAAGCAGTCCTGGATGAACATGACCTGGATGCTGCCATCTGAGTGGAATTATGGGAACTCAGAAAACCTTATTCTGACATTACGTCAAAAGTTTGGGTCGGTGCAAATTATTTATTTTTTTAAAGAAATTACTTTTACTCAGCAAGGTAGCATTAAAAGTGACAATAAAGACATTTATAATGTTACAAAGGATTTCCAAATTTCAAATAAATGCTGTTCTTTTGAACTTCTATTCATCAAAAAAACCTTTACCACAAAAATCATACCACGAACAGTGTATATGTCATGTGCTCTAGAACTTAGTTTGGAATCTACCTATCTATCTATCTATCTATCTATCTATCTATCTATCTATCTATCTATCTATCTATCTATCTATCTATCTATCATCTGTCTGTCTGTCTGTCTATCTATCTTCAATCTTCAAAGTCAAGCCAACATTCAATCTTTGTCACAAGTTTCTTGATAAACTTTGCTGTCCTAGTTAAAAATAATCTTTACATACATTTCTTTGAATGTTATAATTACATGCATTCAAAAAGGTGCCTTCCAAAAGGAAGGTTCTTCTATGGCATCTTTGTGAAACCCCCCTTTTGCAGCCTTTATTTTTAAGAGTGCAGAACATCACCGGTAATGGAGAACTTTGGGATGTAGAGTGTCCTCTTTCTGCTCTGGTTCATGCTCCCTGTCTGAACTCCCTGAGCAGCTGCCGTTGGCACATGTGCCACCTCTGCCGCCCCCCTTACCCTGACCTACTGTCCGCACTGACACCCTTCTCATGGGTACCAGCCCGACCTCTCTCTCTCTTTGAGCTCGTCTTCCTCCGAAACAGTCAGTGGGAGCTTTAGACGCAGCCAGCTCTCTTCTTGAACCGGTGCCAATGGAGGCCGGCCCTGGACGCCACAGCTGAAAGTTTTACAAGCGCTCCGGTCGGAAGGCAGGAAGACAGACTGAGAGATTTGTAAGGGCAGCTTCTCTTTCTCTATTCACTTGCGCTCTTGTGCTTTATTTATATCTGTGTCCCTCTCTCTCTCTCCCCAAGTCGGGCATCAAGAAACGGTTCTTTCTTTCCCTCCAGAGAGTTTACAGAGCAAAAATGGGAGAAAATGCAACATGAGGACAGTACTTTGAGAAATAAATGGACAAATAACAAAAGGACGAAAGGGGGGTGCTGACGTCACACACTGTGCTGCCCATGACAATGCCTGAAAGGATAGGAAGACAGGACGATTGCAACTCTCTCTCTCTTTCTGTCACCATCTCTGCGCTGTCAGTAAAGAGACGGCACACTTTTTGGCAGGGTGACGCTGGATTATTGCACTGGTCCGGCTGCGTCGCACTTTCTCCACAGCTGAGCAGAATATAGTACAGCGTTACCGCAAACTTTGACCACAAGTGCTGTGACAAGTCGCTGTCTCGCGCTCTTTGTCCTGGCGCCTCGGGTTTAACTTTCTCACTCTGCCCTCCTGCTTCAGCACAGCAAGAACTCTTTGAAAAGGACTCAAAGTTTAAAAAAAAGGAGCTTGAATTGGTTTCACCTGGGAAAGCTGACAATCGTGGACTTGCTTTCAGGATCCCGACTTTTAATTCAATTTGAACATGCACATAGCAAAGGGACGAACAAAAGTTGATGTGCACAAATGCCTATGGATAAACATCAACGCATATTGCATGAAACATGTAGGCAATGGGAGGACAGCTAAAGATGCAGCGAATGACTTCTGTAAAACAGGAATCAAAAGGCTTGTACCTGGGACAGATGCCAAATGCTGACAAAAGACTCTTTCGGGAGCCTTAACTCTTTATTTCAGGACGTGTGTCAGATCGTGATTTGGCACTCTGAGTAAGTACATGTACCTGATATCAACATTTTCTCTCGCAGCTTTAAGCGACTCCCCGCTCCTGAGGGATAGGCTGAGATTTGCTTATTTCGCTTGGTTTCGGACCAAGTTCCACTCCTCGCCTCCAGGCCCGAGCCAGGTGACGGTGTTTAGCATTTTGTGCCAACACCCATAGAGGTATTAAACATGGAGGACTGGCTGCTAACCCAACAACAACAGACGAAGCCAAAGAGCGAGCCGCAAGGTGGTCGCAAGAGTTGCCGCCTTGTTTTCTTTTCCTTTCTCATGCTGTTGTGACCTCTCTTCTCTTGGCAGCGGGGCTGAAGTGGGCAGGCGAATAGGAGGGCATAGCTGAATCTGCTTAGCGCTGGCAGGGGTTCGTGTAAGAAGGGCTGTTCGCTCGCACACCTCTCTCTCTGCTTTTCCCCTTGTCTTGCGAGCGACGTGGAAACGGTCTCTCCTCTTCTTTCTTCCTCCCTGCTGTTTCTTTTTCCGGTTGTCGTACAGTACAGTCGTACTTTTTACCCCATCCGGAGTCTCCCGCGATGGCCCACGAAAAGCTCTCACTCAGGTACTTCCAGCATTTAATTTTCGTTCGAATGCTTACTTTTCATTTTTAACTTTCTTGTGTTGCAATAACATCGTTTTGCTCTGACTTTGCTGCTCCTCATCCTCATCTTCCTCCAGCACGTGTCGTTTATCTGCCGCCGCCATGATAAAGCCCATTTCGTTTCTGTCCGATGAGATATTTTTTCTCATAAAAAAACAAATATTGTTAGATAAACTCCAAATGTGTTTGAGCAAAATTAATGGGTGCGAGTGATTTTGCTTGGTTTTGTTTGCCTTGCGACAGTGCATGACCACTGTTTCTTTTTATACAACCTGTTTGCATAATAGCTTTAAAAATGTTTTCAGAGGCTATACAAACATGTGGTTTGCTATTTACAGTATGGTAGAGGGTAAATACGCTCTTTTGTGCTAAGTTACATGTCTGAGGCCTTCAAAACAAAGAGCAGCACTTTACCCGCCAAACTCTGCCAGGAGAAGAAAATTAAACCTACAATCTCACTAAAAGCGTTGCAAAAAGATTCATAATCGTTATTTGTTACTTCTAGGTTGTCTGTTAAGCGGTACACCACATACAAATCTATTCTTCCTCCATTTTTTTTTTCCTTTAAACCAATGTGGGGGTTTTTTTTTTTGGAAGGAACTGAGCTTAGAATGACTAACTGGGACCCACGATGAAGAACTACTGTAAAAGGGTGAAGACGATACTCTAAATATTATATAATTTATAATATATATATATATTATAGATATATTCTGGTGATGTGACCCTGACCCAATACCAGTTGATAAGGTCCATTTTTTTTCAATTGCTGACGAAAATAAGCTCTCCATTGAGGTATGGTTTGTTAGGATAGGACATATTTGGCCGAGATACAACTATTTAAAAAATCTGGAATCTGAGGGTGCAAAAAATCTAATATTGAGAAAATCATCTTTATAGTTGTCCAAATGAAGTTCTTAGCGATTCATATTACTAATCAAAAATTAGTTTTGATATATTTCAGTAGGACATTTACAAAATATCTTCATAGAACATGATCTTTATTTAATATCCTAATGATTTTTGGCGTAAAAGAAAAATCTATAATTTTGGCCTATACAATGTTTTTTTTTTGGCTATTGCTTCAAATATACCCCAGCAACTTAAGACAAGGTTAAGGTCCAGGGTCACATATATAATATATTATATTTTATTAATATAGTATTTATATATTTATGCACTGTAATTTGGAGCAATAAATGCAGCCTGCTGAGAAACCTATGTGTGTGGTTTGTTCGTATGTATATTTATTATATTCAAATTAAATAAAACTTCGTACTGTAATTCAAAATCGAGATTTGAATAAAAAACGCCTATTTATATATAATATATAGATATTGTTTGTTTGTTTTGCTTTTTATTAATATTCACAAACAGGTGTAAAAAAATTATAATAATACAAATATTATTAAAACACACTTGATATGTCTTTCTTTCATCTACGATTGAACTAAAACACATTTGGAGATTATTTATGCCATTTTGATTATACATTGCATTTCCATTCCAAAGCACCTCACATTTTGTTTGCCTAACTACTTTTGGTTAGTTCATTAACACGGTCAACAAAGAATCGTAATTCTCTTAGAGACGTCGAAACTGTTGTAAATGAAAACTGCCCTGAACACTGTACAAAGAGAAAACAGAGTAACGAAGAAAAGCAGTAAGGTGGTGGGCGGAGTGACAGAGGAAAAAAATGAAAACACTTCCTCCTCCCCTCCCTCACTATCCTCAGATGAACTTGTCACGTTACTTGATGATTTTTTTTCTGGCCTGCCCTCTCTACTTCCTGCTATTTTTGTGCTCCCTCCCTCTCTCACTCTTTCTCTCTGTGTGTCTTTGTGGTAACCAGGAACAAAGTCACAGACCCTTTATCGGGGAAAATATTTTGGTAATCACCTGCAATTCTGAAGCAATAACACCAGAAACAGCATCACATTATGAAGAAAAAGAGCCTTGTGGATAACAGCCGAACCCTGGGACATCCAGCTGCCTGACACTCGCCAGAGCAGGTATTTGTCGCTAATGTGATTCAAGGTCTCATTTTGTAGCAGTTCAGATCACATTTGTCTCACAGGTATCGAAAAGAAAGAGTTAACAGATCAAGTTATGAGCTTTCGAAAGCACATGGCTTCTTACTTGCACATGCTGCATGCAAAAATCTTCATTCAAAGCTGTATTTTCAATGTTAAAATACTTTCTTCTGTCTTTGCTCAATGTGACAACTATAAGTAAGCTATTGAGATGTTGAATTCCTTGGAAAAGAACTCTTAGGCTTTGTGTTGTGCTATCAAAACGTTTACTTGAGGATCCTGACCTCGACCAATGGCGTGAGTTTGTGGGCGGGACTAACTGTTTTTATGAGCAAATAAAACATTGCAGGTAGTGTTCGAGGAAACCTATTTGGAAGCAATAATTATTTTTGCAACTCCAGTGCAGAAATTACTTACATTTTTAGTGTCAGTCTCAGTGTTTTATTACAGGCCTAATTAACAAGTGTCAACAAAGGCAATGAACATTTTTTTCAACAAAGTTTTAGCTACACTGAAAAAAATTGTGTTCACTCAACAGTTTCAAACACTGAATTAAATCCAAATAAGAGTGACACAATATTTTCTTGTATGACATACTCCAATAATATTTTTTAATTCAACAAATCATATAGAAAAAGTGCTATTTTTGCAACCGCACTGCCGAATGTTGCAAGCTGCATCTGTTTGCAATACAGCTATCGTGATAAATGCTGAACTTGCACTGAACACATACACAAACAAGGTCAACAGGCACTTCCTGTTTAGAATTGCTATTTTTGCATCCAAGGCGTAGAGCTGAAGTTCTGCAGATTGTTAGGGGTCGCTGCAAATGATAAGCGTGTAATAAGGGCCTCTGGATTTGCACCACTGCACCACTGTGGGTTAAAACACATTGCATAAATGGACAATTTTACTAATTCAGATGTGGGAAGTGAAGTGTCATCCCACTTCCAATGAGCAGGTAGGACTATTTTTTACTGACTTTACTAATGGTCACGATGCATTTAATTACATTTACGTGACATTTAAAGAGCAAGTATGCTAAAAAATGTTAAGAGTTCATCAATTCACAACATTTTAATGCATCTTTTATAAAATATCTGAAGAAAAACATGCACAGAAAGGCACAAAAATATGCTGCAAATGATAAGCGTGTTCAAAAGGCCTCTGGATTTGCACGGCTGCACAACCGTGGGTTTAAACACACTGCATAAGTAGACAATGGTGCAGATAACAGTTCTACTAATTCAGATGCGGGAAGTGAAATGTCATCTCGCTTTTAATGAGCAGGTAGGACTATATTTACTCACTTTCATAATGATCACAATGCATTTAATTACATTTACTGACAATTAACATGCAAATATGCCGAAAATGTTCCTTAGCTCATAATGCTGTAGTGCAGTACGTATTGCTTTTCTAGATAAAATAGCACCAGGTTTGCATAAAAGAGCCTTTTGGTGCTAAATAGGCATATTAGGTTGCATAAGTTTGAAAGAGAAATCTAATTTGAGATTTACTTTCTAAATACACATTCCTGGTCTTATGGTTTGTGATGCATCAGTGCACATTAACCAAAAAATTATATATATATACAAATTTAATAGCAATTTCTGAACGAAAAACTTTTTTTTTGCTGTTTATATAAAAAAAGATCTGTAGAAAATAAATGTTGTGCACAATACTCTGTTCTGTTTGCACTCCACAGCTAAATGAAAGCTCAAATAAAATACATTTAGTAGATGCAAACACATGAGGAAATGCTGACAGCAGAGGTGAAATAAAAAACAAATACCTTTGCGTTTAACCGCAAGATTGAGGTTAGAGAAACTAAACCACTTCCGCTGACAAACTTGTTCTAGTTTGTCACCATCTTATCACAAGTATCTCATTGCCAAATATGTTATACCAAATGCTGTTTGAATCGCAAATATGACTGAGTTATACATATGTGAATCTGCTCTCTGGTGAAGGAGAGAGTTCAAGGTATAATGCCTTTGCTTAGCTTTGCATATATTAACTCTCACAAGACATGAAGATTTAGCCTCATGTTGACATAGCCATTACTTTGTGTAATGATCCATGGACTTCAGTGAGACGTGGACCATATACTGTGATGGAATAACAAATAGTCCTTTTGAGATCCAAGAAAAATGTCAAACGAAGCCATAGGCCCAACACAGCAAACGTAGTGAGCTGCCTAACTAGATGACATTTTATGCATCATAAGCACAAGCCAAAAAAATTGAAGTACGGCGCTTCATAAAGTACCTTGTTTTGTACTTCCTGGGTAGGGCAATCCCAGAATGCACTGCAACGAGCTGGAAGACAGAGAGAGGGAAATAATGATTAGAAACATATATTTTTATTAAATACTGAAAAGTAAAATCGGACTAAAAATGTATTTCACCCAATATTTGTGAGTATTAACATAGCAAGTTAGTTTAGCAACCTGCTTACATCAGACTCTATTGCAGTCAACACAAATTATTAGCACTATTTATATGGCACACATGCTCTTTTTACACAGATGTGCAGCCTATAAAACATTTCAAATGCACACTGTAGAAACCAATTGTGTTTTGTTTTCCAGTCCAAATATCTAATCATTTTTAAATCAAGATCTACATGAGATGCAACATTATATGATATTAGTAGGACTTGTTTTCTGAAAACTAAGAAAGAAAAATCTGCTAATGAGGTCAGAAAAAAAAACTGGTTTCCCCTTTGAATTAGGTTTGTTTTTCTGACCCCATTGGCAGATATTTTTCATATTTTAACCCTCTGGGTCTCTTCATTTTTGGGTCACACTTGGTACCGTTGCAGTCAAAAGTTTTTCCAGGAAAATCTATGTATAATATTTTTGTTCAGAAATCTTTTTTTTTTTATGTTATTTAGAATTTTGAGGGAATTTTATGATACTATGCAATATTTATAAGATACTGAGTGTTCATTTGACTTTTTTTGACCTTTAAATCATATCCATGATTTTTTTTGTGTTCACAGCTAATGCAATGACAAAAGTCACCAAGTGTCATCCTATTCCCATGAAGCAAAAAATTATACAAAATTCAAGATGTAATTTTTTTCTGTCAGTTCTGACTGAAGAGGCCCAGAGGGGTTAAACATAAATGCACATTATTTAGATTTTTTTCAGAAAACATGACTTAATATCTCAAATCATTTTACTTCTAAATAAAATGTATTTTGATTTATTGAAAGAATATTTAGATATTTATTTCACATAGCTAATGCTGGAAACTAAAGGAAAGTCCCAAGTGTCACGCGCGACGGCCCAAGAAAAAAAAACGGGGAAAAAGAAAGGAGGAGAGAGAGGAGAGCTCATATCTCCATGAGCAAGAAAGGATTAGTAGGTGGGGACCAATTCAGATGTAATTTTTTTCTGGGTACAGTTCCGACTGCAGATAATGCAGCTGTTTAAACAAAGTCACCTTATTTTATGATTCTTTCAGAAAACATGACTTAATATCTTAAGTCATTTTGCTTCAAAATGAAATGGTTGGGTTGGATTTTGGGTTGTGAAGGATGTTTAGATATTTATGTTGGAAAACAAGACAAAAACTCTAAGTAAGAAAATCTTTTTTTGCAGTGCATCACTTCTTGATTACTCAGCCCTTTAATTGATCCAACATCTCAATTATGAGACTCTCCGCCGGGTCCCCGCTGTCTCGGCCAACTGCCAGGCCAAAACATTTCAATCACTGCCATTAATTAGGCCAAAGAGGAATTCAGAATGTTAATGTCCTGCACCAGTGTCTTTCAGTTCCTCGGTTCACATACTAATTTATGCAAAGACACGGTGCCGCCGTCCCGCCCCTTTGCCATGGCAGTCCATTCTTTTGGCCCCCCCAGGTGACCCCCGTCTGCCACCACAGCTCCATCATGCTGGGACGCCATCATCTGTGTATTATAACAATGCAAACATTTCTATTTCATATATATATAATTGTTGATCATATATATATACAGAGGCATGTGAAAGCTTGGGAACCTCTTGCAGAATCTGTGAAAATGTGAATAATTGCCATAAGATTTTTATCCAAAAGAGAGACTTCCAATACAATTATAATTGCATACTTTTTACCCTCGTGTTTATGTTTAGTACATTGTGTGTCCTCAGTGATAAGCTATAGTTATTACCTAAAAGAAAACTATATAATCACACAAATATAGTCAACGAACAACAATAAACAAAAAATTGCTGAAATTATTAAAATTACCCCCTTCAGAAGTTTGGGAACCCTTGGTTATTTTTTTTACCATAATTATTTTCACAATTTTATACATGATATATGCAATTATGAGATTTTTAAAGTCTCTTATGCTCCCCAAGGCTGCATTTATTTGTTCAGAATACTTTAAATAATGTTAATTTATTTACAATTAAAATAAACTTTTCTATCTAATATTTAAATTGTAATTTATTCCAGGTGATCAAGCTGTATTTTTCAGCTGCATCATTACTTCCAGTCTTACAGTGTCACTGTAATCCTTCAGAAATCATTCTATATGCTGATTTTGTAAACAGATCGTTATATATATATATATTTTTTTTTTCACCAAAGATGCATTAAATTGATCAAGTGACAGTAAAGACATTTATAATGTTAAGAAATATTTATATTTCAAATAAATGCTGTTTCTTTGAACTTTCTGTTCATCAAAGAATCCCGAAAAAATTTTATTAATCGGTTTAAAGAAAAACATAAGCAGGAAAAACATACACATTTATAATTATTATTATTAAAAATAAATTTTTTATCCTATTTTTGGTCATGATTTAGATCCTTAAAAAGTATCACGGTTTGACTATAAAAAGTCTCTAGAAAGTACCACGGTCTGACCATAATCGTAATGAAATCAAATGTAATTGTTTTTCTTTTTTATCTACCTTACAGTGCTTACCAGAATATAGAAATCTAACAGTACCATGGTATTACTGTCACTGAAACATGGTACTATCACAATCATTTTGTTAGGGTTATAAAGGTTTCGATTTTAGCAATATACAGTGGGTACGGTAAGTATTCAGACCCCCTTAAATTTTTCACTCTTGTTATATTGCAGCCATTTGCTAAATCATTTAAGTTAATTTTTTTCCCTCTTTAATGTACACACAGCACCCCATTTTTACAGAAAAACACAGAATTGTTGATATTATTGCAGATTTATTAAAAAAGAAAAACTGAAATATCACATGGTCCTAAGTATTCAGACCCTTTGCTCAGTATTTAGTAGAAGCACCCTTTTGATCTAATACAGCCATGAGTCTTTTTGGGAAAGTTGCAACAAGTTTTTCACACCTGGATTGGGGATCCTCTGCCATTCCTCCTTTGCAGATCCTCTCCAGTTCTGTCAGTTTGGATGGTAAACGATGGTGGACAGCTATTTTTAGGTCTTTCCAGAGATGCTCAATTGGGTTTAAGTTAGGGTTCTGGCTGGGCCATTCAAGAACAGTAACAGAGTTGTTGTGAAGCCACTCCCTTCGTTATTTTAGCTGTGTGTTTAGAGTCATTGTCTTGTTGGAAGGTAAACCTTCGCCCAGTCTGAGGTCCTGAGCACTCCTTGAGAAGGTTTTCGTCCATGAAATCCCTGTACTTGGCCGGCGTCCGCAATGTCATCTTTCCCGTCTGATGGCACACCATCATCGTCCTGTGCCGCTCGCGCGTGAAACAAACACCCCCCATGCCATTGTATGCTGGTCCCCCACCGACACCATGCTTCACTGTTGGGACTGTTTTGGTCTGGTGATGAGCAGTGCCTGGTTTTCGCCACACCTAACCGCTTAGAATTAAGGCCAAAAAAGCTCTATCTTGGTCTCATCAGACCATAGTCATCTTTATTTCTCACACTCTTGGAGTCACTTCAGTTTTTTTTTAGCAAACCCATGTGGGCTTTCATGTGTTTGCACTTGAGGAATCTTCCGTCGGGCCACATCTGCCATAAGCCCCGACCTGGTGGAAGGGGCTTGTCAGTTGATTGGTTGCTTCTACAACTTTTTCCTCCCCATCTCCCGACTAAAAAGCATCTCTGGGAGATCAGCCACCGTGATCTTTGGGTTCTCTTACCTCTCTCACTAAGGCCTTCTCCCCCCCCCCATAGCTCCTTTGGTGGGCCCGTAACGGCCGACTCTAGGCAGGTTCGGAGTCACCAAACGTTTTTCCGATTTTAGGATTATGGAGGCCACTGTGCTCTTTGGAACCTTAAGTGCAGCAGAAATTTTCTTGGCCAGATCTGTGCCTTGCCACAGTTCTGTCTCTGAGCTCTTCAGGCAGTTCTTTTTGACCTCATGATTCTCATTTGCTCTGACATGCACTGTGAGCTGTAAGGTCTTATATAGACAGGTGTGTGGCTTTCCTAATCAAGTCCAATCAGTATAATCAAACACAGCTGGACTCAAATGAAGGTGTAGAAACACCTCAAGGATGATCAGAAGAAATGGACAGAACCTGAGTTAAATATATGAGTGTCACACAAAGGTTCTGATACTACAAAACAGGAGCATGTGATATTTCAGTTTTTTCTTTTTTAATAAATCTGGCAAAAATGTCAACAATTCTGTGTTTTCTGTCAATATGGGGTGCTGTGTGTACATAATGAGGAAAAAAAATTAGCAGACAGGGGGTTAATGATTAATTAAAAGCAAATTGTAAAAAGGCATATAACAAAGAGTGGAAAATTTAAGGGGGTCTGAATACTTTCCGTGCCCACTGTATATTTACAGTATACTTACCGTTACTGTGCAATCATTCACCTTTCTACAAATAAGTAGCCTACAAGCCAGTTTCATCTTCACACACGTTCTTGTAACTTGTAACTGCACACTTGTTTAAGATGGCAGGAAGGCGGCCATTTTGTTTGGTCCTTTTCCCTCCCTTTCATGCCTTTCATAGCAGACAACATGTAGCGTTATTTAAAAGCGCACAGCTGGGAAAGCTGCGTTCAAATGCATCGATTTACTTCAGGCAATTAAACGGCATGCAACACCACAGGCGTGTGAAGAGTGCAAAGAGAAAACAGGCTCTATTTCCTCGTGCGGCTCACCTCTGCTTCATGCCAGGAGTTCTCCTTCAGGTTGAACAAATTAGCACGCTGCTACTGCCGACTTGTAATTGTTGATTATTTCGCTAATCTTTTAAAAGAAAATCAGGAAGACACAAAGAAGGAAATACTGAAATAGAATTTCCTTCTGCACTTTGAAAGTCATTGTGAACGACAAGAAATGGGGAGATGGAGCCAGTGTTTTATTTAAAAATCTATGATTATTGATATTTTTTATTGATTTTAGTCAAGTAAAAAGACAATATATAAATTGTATATTTATTGTTAATATATGAATATGTATATGGGTCAAAGACGAAAAAGGCTTTACGCATAAAAACAGTAAGTGTAATACTGCTTTAAAATATTGTTGTTTTTCCCAAAAAAAAATTCTGTTTAATTTAATTGCAATTTTGTTTTCTGAGCAAAAAGATAAATATCATACATTTCCCCCTGATTTACAGAAGTAATGACCTTCTGTGCTCCCTAAGGTCACCTCTTCCGTGTAACACAAATCTTGTCTGCACATGCTCGACGCCTTACCGTTCACCGGCTAATTCAATACGAAAGTACATTTTTAAAATGTGCCACTATCCTAGATTTTGCCCATTTGTCAGTAAGAATTTTTTACTCATTTAAAACACAATCAAATTTAATATGCTCCCTAATTCTTTTATATATTTTAATATGTACAAATCAGAATAAGCATGTTGTTTGAATTTATACATAAATATTGTGTTACACTGAACGACAATGTAACATTATTTCAACCAAATTTTGACTTACTTTCAACTTATTTGAAACCTTAAAAGTAGACGCTTAAAGGGTTAGTTTCACCCAAAAAACATGAAAATTCTGGTCCATTAATTACTCACCCTCATGTTCTCACCCATAAGACATCTTTGGAACACTAATTAAGATATTTTTTGATGAAATCTGAGGGCTCTCTGACCCTCCCATAGATGGCAAGGTAACTACCACATTCAAGGTCCAGAAAAAATACTCCAGATGATCGACAAATAAGTCTATGTGACATCAGTGGTTTAACCGTAATTTTACGAAGCTACGAGAAATACTTTTTGTACGCAAAGAAAACAAAAAACGACTTTATTGCCTACATTTTCGTCTCTACTTGGCGTCACCTTGTGGATCGCGTGTCACGCATTATCATCACGCAAGCGTGTTGCGGCGCTGACCCAGATATGGGCGTGATGACGTCCAAAAACTCATTAAGCTTGGTGAGCGTTAGTGTTTCTGGCAGGTCCATTAGTCAAGCCTTGCAGTTCCCACAGCTGATTCTCAAGTCTGAATCACATCTACCTAAGGAATACGACCACTAATGGCGCGGCATTCCTATAATAAGCTGTATTTTCCGTAGTTTCAGCAGCTTATTGCATTGCTCATCAGCAAATTACCATTCTCCATCCCCAGCTCCTCCTTTCGTCACAGTCAGGACTTAGCTTTCTGATATTCCTTTCTAATCAGACTCCTTTATCTTGAATAAAGTGTTACACTTAAATATCATTGAGTACATTAATGATATCTGACTTGTTCTGTTCTGTTAACCCTGGGGTGGTTATTATTGCTGTTCTCCCTGCTCATTCATGACAGGCTGCATGGATAGGCAGGGAGGTTTTTTGCCCAGAACAGAACCATACAGCCAAACCAAACTTTATTCTAATTATCTATCATTTTGGACTATATTGGTCCTGACAGAAGTTTTCTCGTAGCTTCGTAACTTTACAGTTTACACTGATGTCACACGGACTACTTTGTCGATCATCTTGGTACTTTTCTGGACCTTGATCGTGGTAGTACACTTGCTGTCTGTGGGAGGGTCAGAGAGCCCTCAGATTTTGATGACGAAGATGACGAAGGTCTTACGGGTTTGGAACAACACAGGGTGAGTAATTAATGACTGTTTAAACTGCCTTTAATGTGCTTTCTATGGACAAAACGCAGCTTTTTAAATTTCTTGATGATTTCGTCAACTCTTAATTTCTTTGACCCATATACTGTATGCATAATGATGAATAAATAAATCATTTTTAAATAAATAATAATTTTTAGATCAATAAATGTAAATTTTTAGATAAATGATCATTTTATAAATTAAAATAAAGAAAGAAAGCCTTTTAATGTAATTTTGAATACATTTTCTTTCTTTCATCCCTGTGCAGATTCGGTGAAGAATCGACATCCACGGCATGTTTGTTTCTGTCCCTAAAGCTGAGGTAGTAGATTGAATAGTTGTGGAGTATAAAACCTCCCTTTGAGATAACTATACAATCTACTGTCTTTCTTACGGAGGCAGATTAACCAGCTGTCTACTGAAGAAACTGCGTGAAACACTTGAAATTATGTTTTAAGCTACTTCAGTTGTCCTCATTTATAGCCTATATCTTCTCCATTCTGAAGCGGTGCTCCTGAACCTGCAGATCTGTGTGTCTCCACAAGCTGAGGTAGTAGGTTGTATAGTTTGTGGGAAGGATCTCATCCTATTCAGGTGATAACTATACAGTCTGTTGCCTTCCTTGAGAGACACAATGAACGAGAGTAAAAACACATCATTATAAACAACGAGAGACAGAGTGACTGGAGTATCTTTAACCGGTCTACTTGTAAATGTTAAAAGTAAAATTGGTCAATAAAAAACTAGTATTAGTCAAATATCATACTGTTTTTATTATAGTTGTTATCATTCTTAGTTTATTCTGCACTGTTACTTTCATTTTTTTTCAATTTTATTTTGCTACTATATTTTATTTTGCAACACTGCTATTTTATTTTTTAAAATGATTCGTTTTTATTTTAAAATTCAGATGTGTTACTGTAATCCGGCAATGCGTAGTTTGGTCATTTCCTGAATGAAGCACGTTACAAATTTTGTCTTTGATTATATAGGGTATAGTGTATATCTATATATATTAATATATACACATTCACACCTCTAAAAACTAGCACTCTCTATTTCTATTTCTAGTTGTTTTCTTTTTAATTTATTTTTATTAGAAAAAGGACCCTCTAACACTAGTGTTGCCTATTCTTTTCTTTTCTATTCTATCTATTTATTTTTTATTTATTTGCATGTACCACGTTACACTGGGACTTGTCACAGCACTTACATATTACTGTCCTTGTTGGTTTGATTGCTTCTTTTGTTCTCTTTTTTTTTAAGTCGATTTGGTTAAAAGTGTCTGCTAAATGACTAAGTTCAACTGTAAATGGTTTCATTAAGGTGACCTACATATCATGAAAATATTTTCCAGGTTTTAAGTGCTATAATAATCAGGTCCCCGGTGCATCTACCAACCAAGGAAACGGGAAAAAGATTAACCCAGTACTTTGTTTTGGTAAGCCTTTTTCTGCAAAGGATGCATATCGAACACCATCGCGGTCTGAATGTCACAAAAGGATACCCTTGGTGACGTGGCAAAGGCATCTCATTATAATATTACCACCCCTTAATCTGTAAACTTCCACTCAAGGCCAGATTTCCCAGTTCGCGTAGGAGTACGTGACTGAGCTTGCTTTTGTGTAAAGTTGCGTGAAAATCCCGGGGCGTGGGTTTTTTTAGGCTTATTTTATAAAATTTGGTTACTTGTTAGGAAAACCATAACAACACCTAACGCTAACGTTTCTTCGTGTCCTAGTGGTTTCTTCATTTATGTTCACTGTATTCTCCAATGCATTGTTTGACACTCTGTCTGCTCACAGTTAATAGCCAACAGTGCAATAATATAAAAGTGCTTGATACCATTCATTTGCCAATATCCTCATATCTTATCAATGAAGGATGAAGAAAAAAAAAAAATCACGTTCAAAAGAAGTTTTGTGGACGCTGTAATCCAGAGCGATGATAGTAGTCAGATGTGGAGGATTGGGAGTGGGATGACTTTTTTTCTTTACAAGGTAACCTAATTTGTAATTTTTACAAATGTTTTTGTAATGTATTAATTATCACGGGCTGTAATAAAAAACAAGTAGTCCTATACTAATACTAACAGTAGATTTGGTTTGAATAGCCTATATTTTAGTAGGCTATAATATGTGGCTATGCTACAGTTCCCCTTTGAAGCTCTTGTGTTTTTCCTCCTTTTCCATCTCTCCAATCCTATACTGCTCACAGGTGACTGGAGATTAGTTTTGTTCCTGCTTTATTGCAGTTGGCTGATTTTTGCAAAATAACTTATGTTTTTGCTTTTCAGATAAAACGGTAGTTTCAGTTTAATATGTTGCGGACTCATTTATTGGTAATAACCTACTTGGGATCACTAATCATAATATTGGATTTGTTCATAATGTAACATTACATCAAAAAATATGGGCTTGTTTTTTGACGCGAAGTAGCCGCTTTAATCACAACTTCTCTACATTCTTGTTGGGATTCCAAGGGCGAACCTTCAGCGATTGCGCCCTATCGACGCCGTCTCGCACCGGCATGGATCTGTGCTTGGGGGCAAGGGCCCAGCGCGACCCATTTTGATTTCGCAAACGACAGAAAGAGGAGAAAAAGGAGGGCAACTGTGTCCAGCTCTAATGCTATGGTGCAATTGTTGAGCAGGAACATGCCGTACTGGTTCTGTCCTTTAGGGCAGAGACGGAGGCGGACAGAACACTCCTATATACATCCCATCCTCCGAGGATACAACAGGCAATGTGGATTTTTTGATTTATTTAAACATAATAAATTGCTGCGAGAGGGCCAGCACCGATCGAAACATAAACAAGGCTATTTAATGTTAGATCCAAAAACAGAGCTTATTTAAAACTTCACGAGACTAACCAGAGATTTTTTTGTAACGCGTGTGTTTGTTTTAATGTAAACTTGTGTGTGGAATGAGAACTTGTTTAGTACTCACAGTTTGTGGCAGCCGCTTTCTGTCCGTGTGCTTCGATGTGTGCGCTCAGAAAACCGTATACAAGAAGTTTAAACTCATATGGTTTAAAACACATGATTTCAGCGCGATATACACCTGCTAATCAGAACCAAAACAGATGTTTTTAGCAGGTACAAGCTGTAATGGCACAGCTCTATTCTGGAAAAGGGGGCGGGGAGCAGCAGCTCATTTGTATTTAAAGACACAGGCCCGAAAAACTGCGCGTTTCTGCTTCCACTCAAAATATGCATTTTCAAATTGATATAATAAATGATCTGTGGAGTATTTTGAGCTGAAACTTCACAGACACATTCTGGGGGACACCAGAGACTTATATTACATATTGTAAAAAAGGGGCATAATATGTCACCTTTAAATAAAGGGTGACTTTTTGAGTGACTTATTCTAAAAAGAATATTATGAACATTGCTTAGGTATTATGAAAGTCACAAATAACATTTCATATATGTACTTCATAATGAAGCTTTATTATTATTATTTTAAACAACTTGTTTTGTACATCACTGCAGGTTCATATTTGTAATATTGTACAGACATTTTATTGTGCACTAAACTACACATACATGTGCAGTATTATACACATTCAGCCAGACACCTCATACAGTTACTCAGTTAAGTACCAAAGACTATAGATATATACTTGAAAGGGACTTTGTTAACTACAGTTACTCTCAGACCATAACAGAATGGTCTGTGAGTGTTTTGAGGCGCCCTACTGGCAGAACCGTGTAACTGCTACCTGAAGTAAGAGTTTGGGAGTTAGGTTTAGTCCTGAAAAAAAGTGATGTTAAATAACACACACACAACACACATATATATATATATATATATATATATTATATTATATATATAAATATATATATATATATATATATATATATATATTATGTTTGTGTGTGTGTATATATTATATATTAGTGCTGTCAAAGATAAGCCTCCAAATAGTGTGTTGATTGTATTATGTTTTAGTGTAAATTTATTATATAAAACCACACATACAGATTTATTTGAAATATATACAGTATTTACATTTGTATATGGTTATAAATTTATATATAATTACTATATTTAAATATACAACATAAAATGTTTTCTTAAATATATACATGCATGTATGTGTTTGTATTTATATAGACATAATAAATATACACAGTACACACACATATAACTTTTATTTTGGATGCAATTAATTTCTATATATATATATATATATACAGGTGCATCTCAATAAATTAGAATGTCGTGGAAAAGTTCATTTATTTCAGTAATTCAACTCAAATTGTGAAACTCGTGTATTAAATAAATTCAATGCACACAGACTGAAGTAGTTTAAGTCTTTGGTTCTTTTAATTGTGATGATTTTGGCTCACAAATTAACAAAAACCCACCAGTTCACTATCTCAACAAATTAGAATATTGTGACATGCCAATCAGCTAATCCACTCAAAACACCTGCAAAGGTTTCCTGAGCCTTCAAATGGTCTCTCAGTTTTGTTCACTAGGCTACACAATCATGGGGAAGACTGCTTATCTGACAGTTGTCCAGAAGACAATCACTGACACCCTCACAAGGAGGGTAAGCCACAAACATTCATTGCCAAAGAAGCTGTCTGTTCACAGAGTGCTGTATCCAAGCATGTTTACAGAAAGTTGAGTGGAAGGAAAAAGTGTGGAAGAAAAAGATGCACAACCAACCGAGAACCGCAGCCATATGAGGATTGTCAAGCAAAATCCATTCAAGAATTTGAGTGAACTTCACAAGGAATGACTGAGGCTGGGGTCAAGGCATCAAAGAGCCACCACACAGAACTTGTCAAGGAATTTGGCTACAGTTGTCATATACCTCTTGTTAAGCCACTCCTGAACCACAGACAACGTCAGAGGCTTCTTACCTGGGCTAAGGAGAAGAAGAACTGGACTGTTGCCCAGTGGTCCAAAGTCCTCTTTTCAGATGAGAGCAAGTTTTGTATTTCATTTGGAAACCAAGGTCCTAGAGTCTGGAGAAAGGGTGGAGAAGCTTGTTTACCAAGAAATTTTGGAGCACTTTATGCTTCCTTCTGCTGACCAGTTTTTTTGAAAATGCTGATTTCATTTTCCAGCAGGATTTGGCACCTGCCCACACTGCCAAAAGCACCAAAAGTTGGTTAAATGACCATGGTGTTGGTGTGCTTGACTGGCCAGCAAACTCACCAGACCTGAACCCCATAGAGAATCTATGGGGTATTGTCAAGAGGAAAATGAGAAACAAGAGACCAAAAAATGCAGATGAGCTGAAGGCCACTGTCAAAGAAACCTGGACTTCCATACCATCTTAGCAGTGCCACAAACTGATCACCTCTATGCCATGCCGAATTGAGGTAGTAATTAAAGCATAAGGAGCCCCTACCAAGTATTGAGTATGTACAGTAAATTAACATACTTTCCTGAAGGCCAACAATTCACTAAAAAAATTAGAAGTATTCTAATTTGTTGAGATAGTGAATTGGTGGGTTTTTGTTAAATGTGAGCCAAAATCATCACAATTAAAAGAACCAAAGACTTAAACTACTTCAGTATGTGTGCATTGAATTTATTTAATACACAAGTTTCACAATTTGAGTTGAATTACTAAAAATAAATGAACTTTTCCACAACATTAATTTATTGAGATGCACCTGTATATATAGTATATATACTATAGTAAGGGATATATATATAAGACATAAGATATATATAATAACTGTTTCTTTAGTCTGTATTTATTGTACTATGGAGTCAGTCATGTCATTGGCTCCCCCCTGTGGACTGATTTTCACATGAACTCGTCCATCATGGTTATCAGCGGTATTACTAGCAGGAGTCCTGCTGCTGTTTGTATCTGCCTGCTGCTGTTGACCAATCACCCTCCTCCAAATCTTCCCGTACTCCCGCTTTATCTTAGGGATTTTGAAGGCGTACACTACAGGGTTTACCATCGAGTTGGCATGAGAGAGGAGAATGCCAAAGTACAAAGCAATGGGCGGTACATGTATACTCTGGTTATAGTATGTGATGGATTGTATCGTGTGTAACGGCAGCCAGCAAACAATAAAAAGAGCCAAGACTAAAACCAGAGAGGTAGCCAGTTTGTGCTCCTTTTGTTTATATGTACTGGTTTCAGCTGACATACCTGCTCTTCCACTTCTAATTTTTAAAAAGATGTAGCAATACAAAGCGATCATGACTGCCAACGGAGGAAGAAAACAGCCCTCAAAGATGAAGTGGATCAAGTATGTAATGGGAATGACAACAATGAACTGACAGTCTATGGAGGTGGAGTTGTAACGTGTCAGTGCGTCATTGTTGTACCATCCAAACATGGGTAAGAAGCCCAGAACAGATGCCAGAATCCAGCACATAGCGGCGAGGAACCATGAGCGCTTCTTAGTGACTGTAGACTTGTACCTGTAGAGCAAAGAAGAGCATCAAAATCAATTTTGCCCAATATTTCTTAAAAACGAACATTGCGCTGAATGTTGCAAATGTCATTTTGCATTAGGATCTGAAAATGCTTCTATTTCATATATAATAAATATTAAAATATTTCTATAATAGGTTATACAATATATAACTATTTAAAAAGTTATTTAAATATTTTTCATTACAAGTAAAGAAATTGTATAAAAAGTCTTTAGCTTCAAAGCAAGACAATCTGCACAAAGGAATTGACATGATCAAGCTGCTTTATTTAATCATTTATTTGATTATTTGATCTAAAGATAGCAGAGAATCTTAAATAATATTTCTTCTTAATTTCACATTTTCAAAATTCTAAAACTTTCCCTTTCCAGGTTTAAATGAAGAAAATTCCATATCTCCAATGTTGTTTAAATTTTTTGAATGTGTCACCTCTCCAACAAAATATAACATAACATAACATAACAAAATGAAATATCACAGAATAGCCGTGATATTACGGAAAGTTCAAGCGGGCATCATTAGATTTTTTTTACCCTTCTGTTTTCCTCGTTAATACAACTTATTTTCTCGTTAATATTCGCCATAACGGATTAGTTTTCCTGTTTTCCCCTTCTCGTTATAACTACTTAATTTTCTCGTTATCTCGACATAACGAGAGTTGTTTTCTCGTTATAACGACTTAATTTTCTCGTTATATCGACATAACGAGAGTTGTTTTCTCGTTATAACGACTTAATTTTCTCGTTATCTCGACATAACGAGAGTTGTTTTTCTCGTTATAACGACTTCATTTTCACGTTATATCGACATAACGAGAGTTGTTTCTCGTTATAACGACTTAATTTTCTCGTTATATCGACATAACGAGATTTGTTTTCTCGTTATAACGACTTATTTCTCGTTATATCGACATAACGAGAGTTGTTTTCTCGTTATAACGACTTATTTTCTCGTTATATCGACATAACGAGAGTTGTTTTCTCGTTATAACGACTTAATTTTCTCGTTATATCGACATAACGAGAGTTGTTTTCTCGTTATACGACTTTAATTTTCTCGTTTATCTCGACATAACGAGAGTATGTTTTCCCCCCTCGTTTTATAACGAATTATTTTTTCTCTCGTTATATCGACATAACGAGAGTTGTTTTCTCGTTATATCGACTTGTTTTCTCGTTAAATCGACATAACGAGAGTTGTTTTCTAGTTATAACGACTTAATTTCTCGTGATCTCGACAATAAAAAACGTTGTTCTCTAAGTTACAAAACTGCGCCAACAGTGGCACTATTGACCTGAATATAACTGATGGGGTGTTGTAGGCTATAATGTATGTCTACTTTACTGTACGCGTTTGGGATAGAATATGAACGACCTCGTGATCGCTATAATTTGTACAGTTTTGTTCATTAGGCTACTGACATTTAATTAATTCATAAATGTTAAGTGCTTGAATCAATATGATTATTTTGTGTATTAAGTTTTTGCTAGATGCATGAGTTTCACCAATGTGTTCTGTGTCATAAGATAATAACTGCTTATAACCAAGGTTGACGTCACTGTATTCTTTTTGCACCTATATCTTTATTTGTGCTTCTCTGAGGTACATTATTGTTAGTTAATAAGCGGGGGTGTTCTGTTATCTACAGTAGGACAGGCTTCAACAGCGTAGGCTATTTGTAATGTGCCTCTTTTCCTTTTTATTAATCTTTATTGTTAATCATTAGATGTATATTGATAAGAAATGTGATTTATTATGTAAAGTGTGTAGGCTATTTTAATTCAGTGATGTTCTACAGTGTTGTCATCTTTTGTGTTTTCTACATTTCTTTTGGAAACCACAACACCACACACACACACACACACCACATATCACCATAGCTACACTGACGCACTTTTTTCATAACCTAAGCTTGTAACGCACATGATATCAGTCACAGCATATGACGACTACTAAAAATTACAAATTATATATAATGTTCTTTCAAATAAAAGGAAAATTAAAAGTGAGTTTAATCCAAGCAGCTCTAAAAGATTTGAGAATAGTTCTGCATCCTGAAGGCGCTCCGCCTGTGTTTGCGGTGTTGCTTTGATCATTTAAACATGCTAATTACACAAACCCGATGTTTAGCGTCTGTCTCTGGAAATATCCACCGTGATTGATCAGCCTTTATTTTTGTATTGTATTACTAGGCGAAGCAAAATTTGCTGAAATATCCACGGCCTAGGCTACAGTAAGAGCGCATGTGTTTATCTTTCCATCAGATGCGGGGCAAAGTTGATTCGAATTGGTAACATCAAAATTGCTTCTGTATGCTTTTTATATTTATAAAATTTAATATAGTTAACTTAATCTATATCACACAAAGAGTACCGTTTTTTTCTGCAGATATCAGCATGAACAAATTTAATAATCAGTTTATACAAGTTCAGTAAAGCAATAAGTGACTTACATTTTAGACATAATATTGCTTGTTTTTGTTTTTCAGTGATTCACTCATTAGCACAGTCAAATGCTTTGTTTCTGAATTAATCAGTCGTTTGAATGAATCTGTTGATTCTTAATGACTCACTCATTAACAGCACTTGCTGCCACCTACTGGCGGTTTAAAAAATAATTTAAAATAACAGTATTCTGCGTTTTATGTTAAAAACAAAACATTATTTATTCATCTGTACAATAAATATCACATACTTTAAAACTTTTACTCAAGTAATAATCTAAACGGTGACTTCAACTTCTACCAAAGTAATTTTCTGGTAGGATATCTGTACTTTTACTTGAGTATGGCTTTCAGGTACTTTATACACCACTGATTAAAAGCCAGTGTTTGTGTAGTAGGGTATTATGAGAGAGAGATTGACTGAGCGACTGTGATTACCTGCATCTGATACAGCATTCATTCTTTAGCTCAATCTCATATTCACAATAAAACATTAGTTTGAATGTACGCTGAGGAAATATTTTTGTCGTACTATCCTTTCATCTATTCAGAGTGATTTCCAATGACAGCGCTGCTCAGTACATTTGTTGGCTGCGTCTTAATGTGTTGTTGAAAGTAGAAATTACTTCCTTGTTTACCACCGCATTTCACTGTCTCTTTCAACATAAAAGTCTTCAATGCTGACTCGTAAAAACCATATACTGTAAAAAAAGACAGACGACACACATTCACTATCTTCCACTGAAGAAAAATGAAGCCGCCCGTTTCCCAATAGGGCGCTGACATCTTGTGCTGATTCGGAACCTGAGTTTGCACAGTAGCGAGTGAAGTGGAGCCGTGTCCCGCCCACACTCCCGCAGAGTCGATCGCAAGGACACTCCCCTGACCGCTCCAATTTTTGCCTGCTGATAGCTGTACAAGGGGCTTGTTAAAATGAAGATAAATACAACTCCAAGTGTAATTGAATTATTTTATCTTATCTGACGTCCCATTACATGGAGAGGGCGGGTTTATGACCTATACTGGGACAAAGACAATAGAATACCCAAGATGTGCTACTCGAATAGTTTTGAATGGGGAGAAATGCAACGCTCAATATGGCCACTCTATCGAAAGAAGCCCCGCCTTCTAAATAAAAGAGCCAATCTTCTTTTTTTTAAAGAGCCAATAAGCTATTCTAATTTTATTTGAGCAAAAGAAACAACATTTATGAGACAGCTATTGTCATTCACTGGTGATTTCAAATATGAAATTTAATCGCAAGCTTGGCGAACAGTTTTGGAGAATTTGATGGGTTACACTTTACTTGAAGGGGTGTGCATAAGACTGACATGACACCTTCATAATCATGACATGACACCTACATAATCATGACATGATACATGTCATGAATATGAAGTTTTTTTATGCATGTTTATGACAACTGTCATTAAGGTCATTCGCTCAGTTTTGTAATTTTTAATGCAAAGATGACATTTTTTTTAGATGTCTTTGTTATGGGCTATGGTTAGTGGTAAGGGTAAGGGTAGGGTTAGGTCAAATAATGTCATATTTGCATTAAAAATGACATAACTGAGCGAATTACACTTAATGACAGTTGTCATAAACATGCTTAAAACCTCCTTCATATTCATGACATGGGTCATGTCATGATTATGAAGGTGTCATGTCGTGATTATGCACACCCCTTTCAAGTACATTGTTACCATTTGATGTTGTCCTCCCCCTTTCAAAGAGATAGGAGCTGCACTTGCATGACTGAGAGGCGTTTCAAAGATGCCTTAAAGGGGTCATGACCTGAGAAACCAAAATTCCCTTGATCTCCCTTGATGAAGAGGTCATTGTACTATAAAAATATCCTGCAAATTTCAGAACTCAAAACTTAGTGTTCTCATCTCTAAAAACCGCTTATATTGACGCAGTCTCAAAACGACAGCTTTTGGAATGTGTCACTTCTATGCGGTAATTCGTGTGGGATAGCACGCACTCTGCAGAAGAAAAAATCAGCATCACACTGCCTGTTTAGTCCCCGGAGAGACCCGAACGCACTGTTCTATGCAGAAACCAAATTTATAAGAAGGCTCTGTAAGAAAACTATATCTGTGGCGAGCCAAGTTGTGAAAAAAACTAAACGGTATTTGCATTGCTTCTCTCTGATTCCAACGTTTAGGAAGAAGTGCATGAACATTATTTTTAAATGAAGATGCCATAACGCATCATTAAGAACTCCTGTCTATTGTTCACATTCATTTACAGCGGATATCGTTTACAAACAAGGCACAATTCGACAAAGGATTTTCAAAAAGATTGAAACTAAAATACGACGCTGTGACAGACAATTGGCTCTGACAGTATGTCGCAACACAAGTGCAACCGTTTTCATTACATCGTCATATTGCTTTGTCTCTTCTGACAGATCGTTTGATATGAGTAGTTATGCGTTTTTAACCTAAATCACAGCAGTGTCCATCTGTGAAGGATGTAGGCTGTCAAACATACACAACTTTTACGGTGCGTTCCAAACAGGATATATCGCCCTCTGAAGGGCACTTCGGAGTGAAAACAACTATGGCCGCCATATTGAAGGGTTGTTCTAAACTGAAGTGCTCAAAACTGGCCATTTCATAGGGCCCTTCGGAACGAAGGATTTCCAAGGGTACAACTGATGGTGATCCTTTGTGCTGATTCTTTCCATGATGATGGGCCTCCGTGTGTGCACGTGATGATGACGCAGAAGGGCAATTCAAGAAACAGTTGTTTGGTCCCCTACACCCTTCAACCCTTCGAAGCTCTCACTTCGGAGGGTAAACCCTTTGAAGGGATTTAGCGAATAGGGATGAGCCCTTCTGATTGGAACGGAGGGTTAGTCAATCATAGCAGTGGTCGTTTACTTCCGAGTCTACAATCTGCCACGCCTATTCAAACAGAGCGTTCTGATTAGGGGGTCGAAAACAGGACAGAAAATATCCTATTACTTCTAAATACCCAGACCTCAGAGAACGGTACAAAATAAAAAACAGAGGCAGTTCATGATTCCTTTAAAGGGACTTTGACTGGGACCAGTCACCTAGGGGCAATCGAAACGTTTTGGCTTAACTTTTCAGCGCTTGTGAGGCACACTTTGTAAAAACAGTCTCTTGCCGTGTCTAATGGCAAAATAATGTAACTAATCATCATCACAACACACACACACACACACACAGGTTCCTCAAAACTAAATACCATTAGTAAATACTACTATTATTTATATAAAATATTATTTATTGCATAATAATATTTAATAAACAACAACTGCTATGGGATCAACTTCCTGCCAAAATGTATTGCAGTCACGGATAAAAAATAGCAAGTGCGAAACCAAATTTTAAAAACGCAAGTAAAAATATCTTGCACAAAATTAAAAAATGAAAGTTTTCAGAATAGCAAACAATGGTCACAGATCGAAAAATAATAAGCGTGAATCAAAATAACGCATTTAAAAAATAAATGCATGAATCAAACTTTAAACACATTTAAAATCATAATGCACAACAATGAAATATTAATGCTAAATTATCCGACTTATCACAAAATATTTTTTTCTTGGTTATATTTCTCTTGTTTTTTGTGCTCTATTCTACCATATTTAAATTTGTGTTTGCTTTGCTGTTGTCCCTTCGCTCTGTGTTTCCCAGTTCTGCACCTTCGTGTGCTTTTCCGCAAAGATTGCGGTTTAGAGTTTCCGTATCAGGGCTGGTTGAAAGCGTCATTATTGGTCCATTAGTCAGGGGCGTTACAGGGTTGGAGAAAAAGGGGAGTAACCCAGTAACAAAAAAAAAGAAAAGCTGTAAAAAATTATCTCAATACTTGTATTTCATACTAAGTACATTCAAATCCGTTTAACATATTATTGACATATCACTTACTGAGTAAACTATATTTGGAGGATTTCTTTATTGGCACCAGCCCATTTCTTAATATTCCACCTATATATATTACATTAAATGTGTTTTAATATCACTATTAATAATATTGATATAATAATTTAATTTCAATATTAATATCGGTCGTTAAATGCAATATATTTAAACTGTACCTGTAGTATACTTGCAATAGTTTGACTTGTTTTTTCAGACTTTTAGTTCAATATAAAAAAAAATGTGGACTGGAACGCAGCCATGGGGGGGCTTCTCAATACTCAAATTGATGCTTCCTCATATTCTCGCTCCTCCGTCCTCGAGCCTGTGACCTGTAAACCGATCGAACTCAGCATCTTGAAGGACATAAATTACACTATGTTGATGTGTGCATGCCCAGTAGTTTTAGCTGTATCCCTTCTAGCCTTAACCCATCTCAATTCTCTAATTGCACCGTGAGGAGGCGAGGAACGAGGAGTGAGGAGACTTCCAGAGGAGCTATGAGCGAGGATACACACGTGTATGCTATGCGGAAGTCTTTTTTGGCGACAAACCTGATGCACATACAAATTCTCCTCGCCCTTCACATCTGTCGTGATAATTTTAATTTACATTTTACCTTTGCAGTTTAAATAAACCATACATGTCATATATTTCAAATAGGGCATCTTGCTTTATTAATATTTATTATAAATATCTTAAATAACAACTTTAAAAACAGAGGGCAGATTCCCTTTATTCCCATTCCCTAATATCCAAGGAGCTAAGACGCGAGGGAAGGAAACGAGGATGCACAAATAAGAAATGAGAAGCACCATCTGCACAAGAGCTACATATCAATGACTTTATTTGGATTTTTTACTATTGCTTAAAGGGGTCATATGATGCGATTTCCAGTTTTCCTTTCTCTTTGGAGTGTTACAAGCTGATTGTGCATAGATAAGATCCCTGAAGTTGCAAAGACTAAAGTCTCAAAACCAAAGAGATATTCTTTATCAAAGTTAATACTCTGCCACGCCCCCCTAAAACGGCATCGTTCTAACACTCCCCACATATCTACCTCACTATGTGGAATATTTGCATAATGCCGCCCAAAAGTTCACACAAAGAAAGAAGGCGTGGTTTCAGTAAACACAGTTAGTGTTGAAGCAGCATGTCAAGGAGACGCTGTGTGTTTCAGTGCGAAAGCAAAAGCACTTTATTTGGCCTTCCGGAAGTAGATGCATTTAAGAATCTTTAAGATTACTTACAACAGAACAGCAATGCATTTTATGGACGACCGTTTCATGAACCTAGGAGAGGAGATAATTCTGACTTAGCTATGACAATCTGGCGCTTCTGAATCAGCTACTGTAAGTATGTTTTTTTATTAGTTTAAGTATTTGCTATTGTTCAAATGCGGAGTTTTGCGCAGTGTGTGTGTGTGCGTGTGTGTTGTCGTGAGAGAGAGAGAGTTACATCACAGTGGAGTCAGCTGTCTTACTGCGGCTTGTGTACTGCATCATTACTGTGTCTGTTCCCCTTTCGGGCTTGAACTGATGGTAAAACTAATGACATTATTTACTGTCTTTACATTTATTTTGAAAGATGAAGCTCGCGATTATGGTAAGGGGCGATACATTTCCGTGCATCACCGTGTGCTTGCGGTGTTCGGCCAATCACAGTGCACTGGTTCAGCTGGCCAATCAGAGCAGACTGCACTCGTCAAAGGAGTGGGGCTTTGTTGAAAACGATGCGTTTGAGAGAGGCGGGCATAGAGGACCTACAATAATGTACAGTATTTGAAAAATAGTGTTTTTTTTTTTTTAACATTAAAGCATGTCAACATATTCTGTTACACCAAATACACAAAATAATGATCTTTAAAAAAGCATCATATGACCCCTTTAAAGCCCATTGCTCATGTCATTTCAAAGCCCTCTGGAGGCCGACTCACCTGAAAGGGATGCAAACCCGCAGACATCTGTCCACAGCAATAGCCAGGAGGGTGAGCACTGACGCTTGCAGCGGCACAATGAGAAAACAACTGATGAAGAGACAGGCATGGAAAGGGATTTTGATGTGGATGTCCACAGTCACAGCCAGAGGAATTGCCACTGCCCCAACCAGGAAATCAGCCACCGCCAGAGACACGATCAAGCAGAAAGTGGGTTTGTTCAGGGCTCCACTTCTCCACACGGCCCAGATCACCAATATTGCCCAGACAGCATCCCACTGCAATGAGCACTTCAAGAGAGACGTAAATGAATCCTCCACCTGATACCATTGTGATTACTGGACTGGAAGCCTCTGTGTGAATACTAGACTGAAAGTTGCTATAACAGGCAGAGAGGAAATAGAGAGGCTATTTTTCTCACTACCAAGAGAAAAAAGGCCTTCACACCTTCAGACCTCTTCCGGAGGAGGATCATTAGTGGTTTTAGAATCGAGTTACAGAAACCAATGTGTAGGCGTCCGTACCATCTGACACACTAACTTTTTAATTTGATTTAACAATCAATTAATCATTAGGTTAACATCGTCACAGTCCCCTCACCAATTAACTGGATGCCAGATGTCTGCATGAACACCAGGCGCTCTGGGTCACCATGACAACTATCATGATATCACTGGTTTTATTATATTAACCCCCCAGGAAATGTGGAAGGATAGCCCACTCCTTTGTCCCAAGGAAAGCAGAGTAGCAATGGATGGTCAGTTAATATTCCATGGAGAAAAACCGTTTATTTGAATGAACACAAGCATATTTCTTTCAGGCCATTGAGTAATCTCTATTGTCTTGTGTATTTTGTCTTTGATATTCTTAGACTATTTTAGTATGCTTGTGAGGGGACCCATTCCTGATCCTCCCTTTTCACTATATGTAATCTTACCTTGTTTAGTATCTATGAATTTGCCTTCGTATGATCGAAACAAGCGTGTATATTATATGGTGGTACATAGGCAATATATATTAGGGCCCTGAGAATCGTTAATAATTTCGATTTAAGTCCATTTGCAAATTACCATGCTTAGAGAACAAAGGGGTCGTAAACCCTCCAGCAATTGCCACCTCCCGCTCGGAAATTCCATTTTGCTCATTGGACAAGCCCATCTTGAAAGGCGGAGATCTTCTCCGACCTTAAAGGCCCGGCTCCAGGGACCCGCCCCAGTCGGTGGTTCGGTCTTAAGCTAAGAAGATGTGAAAAAAACGCTTCAGGATATCAAAGATTGTGCCAGGCCTTTCGGCCTAGTCCTTTCCATTCATCAAGTGACACTGACTCAAACTGGTTCTTTCTCATCAAACAACTTCAGCAAGATCTTGGGGCCTTAAGATTGCATCTGGAATCTTTTTCAGACATACGCAAGTGTCAAACTTAGTCGATTTAATTGATGCATTAAGTATCAGTTACACCTTTCTACAAGGTGTGTTTGAACTCAGAATCTGACGTATCCCTGAAGGCTTTGATCTGTTGAATATACATGCAAAGTGTTCCATAAAATCCATTCTTTATGCCTCTTTCTATGCTGAGTTAAACTTTAACCCTTTCCTATACCAACTGTATGCATGTGTGTGTGTATGTGTATGTTAGACCGCTTAATGTGTGTGTGTTTATGTAGTATGTGAGACTAGTTTAAGTGTTTATGTAGTTAATAAAACCTTACTTGTATCACACTGGACGTGTTCATTGTTTACTCATAACCGGAGTCAATAATCATGCAGATTTACGTTACAAACTTATAGAATTGTACAGTAAGAAAGTTATTTCCTTTAACCAGGAAATTAACGTTCTTAGAATTGACAAGACGGTTGACCCTGAGAGGTCAAGTAAATAATTACAGCGGATCTAAATATCTATAATTAATTATAACTAGTTATGATAAATTATTAATATTTCCCCATGAGCTGATCCGCTACAATTGCTAATAACTTACTTCATAATGAAGCATTACACTCATAATCACTGAACACATACACACACCACCTACAAGACACAACACACACACATAATTTAAATACAGAAATACAATGCCATTTTGTATATTGCATTGCCATTTTGCATATTGCAATTTAAACTGAATTTCGCTACCTATATATATTTTTTTATTTTATGGATAAAAATAACGTCAATGGTCTAATGTAATTAGGCCTAAATAATAATACCGGAATAAAAAAAGAGAAAGAAAAACTGTAAAAGAACAAGGGTTTGTTTTTTGCAATCAATTTGCACAGTTTGAGAATAAGAATAAAAGGCATACGATTAAGAGTGAATGTGTGCATAAAAAGCCAAAATTTTTATTTATCATGTCACATTCAGTTATGAATTAGCCTACATGAATCACATAGATGATTCATTCTAGATTTTTAATTCAAAACAGTCAAATTTGAGAAAAAAAAAAAAGTGGGGTAGGCTAGTTTGCATATAACAGGATATTACTGTTGGTCTTTCTAACAATTGTATCGAAAAACAGATATTAGACACTAATACCTGCTGAATTTTTGACCATTACCGCCCACTCCCGCAAAGATTCTAATACTGTATATTTTCGTGCAACGCCAATATGTGGGGTATTGAAATCACTTTTAAATGAGTGGTCAGTGTTCCCTTTCACTTTCGATTTCATGATCACGCACACTCTGTGTAAAGGGAGCACATCTTAGGAGATCAGACATGTCAAAGAGCTCAGGATCTGTTTAGCAGCAAATCCTCCAGCATGGTCTTATCAAATCTGACTCAGACAGCTCGTGTTGGATGCAGGGTTGCCAATTCCACTTTTTTTCCATGGAAATGGGCTACTTTTAAACTGTTGCCATGGGTTGATTTTCCACCGTGGGTTAAAAGTTTGAAATACTGCATAAATTACATTTGACTGAAATGCTTGTAGCCTATTTAAATATTTGACTTTCTACCTATGATAAAACTCCGCTAGATGTCTTTTGAAGGAGGACCACTGGTAGGAAGCCTTTGAGCTGTGTTTATGATCAATGTACGTAAAAGATATTTTAGGTATGAAACATACATACATATTTTGAGTTTTGATATTCAGGATATGGTCATTATGCTACTTTGCGCAGTTTTTGACTGGCATGGGCTAGTTTTGTCATGCAGACCTGGCAACCCTGGCTGTATGGAGCAGAACAGACACTTTCAGTTTAGTGAAGCTACGTTTTCCATCTGAATTTTTATTTCTATAAAAAATACAAATGACAGAGAGGGCAGTGCCACGGTGGGCAAATAATGTAATCGGTGTAAACAGTCCCTGCGTTCCATTCAGGCCCGTAGCCATCAATGAGGTCACCGAGGTTTGGACCTCTAAATTGTTCATGTTCAAAAATAAAATTTGTTCTCTGAATGACTAGTTTGCTGTTTAAAACTCCTCATAGGAGTGTCTGCAAGTTTAGACAGTTTGCAAGAATGTTTAGCGCTCGTAGTATGAAAATGATCGCTGCGAGACACTGGCGGAGTGAATGGGTCTTGAGAGAGTTGTGAGCGAGGGCGCGAGCGCAGCCTCCGTGTGGGCCGATCCCTATTATAGGGCGTTTTTGGACTGTCTTTTTCACAGTTTTTCTTTTATCAGTGATATCTTAATCTTGTTTTTTTTCCAAAGATTTGAAATAATTTAGGTTTATTTTTAGTTTTTTATTTGTTTTATAGCAATATCTGGCAACACTGCATCGCCTACACTTAAACTGACAGTAATTATTGCTGACAGGATACCAAATTTGGCAAGGCAAATGCAAATGCAAAAAAAAATTCAAAATTAATGATAATCTGCCAGAAACATTATCAATGCTGCCAAAATCAGTAGCATTTAAAGGTCCCCTGAAATGCTTAGAAACACACAGCATTGCTCTATGTGTTGACGTCATTTTAACTGAAACAGGAAAACAGGGCAGGACATGTCAAGCAGCCTGCCCCTTTTTAAAATAGCTAATAGCGTTCTTTTATATCACAGCTTGGGCTAGAGCCGTTGACCTCCGTAAAGCCGCATTTGACAGAGTATGCCAGCCACAATCTCATCCATATTGCTATAAAATATAGCATTCTGTGTAGAATTCAAATAGCTCCGATACATTTTGTGGTCTGGCCGACTCGCGCATGTGATCTGCTCTGTGCTATCATGTCTCTGGACCGGAGCAGAGTGTGTGTGCGTGTGGTTAGCGTGACAGCGCGAAACCATACTACTTTTTTTTTTTCCTCAATGGAAAGCATATTTACAGTGTTTGAATCATTCCCTGTCCCCTATATAGTATAGCCCATTCACTGTACAGAAAATACTAATTCTGTGGACAAGTGTCCGATTTCAGCCATGGCTTCAGCGTCTATTTATAGTGTAGGGGGCGGGCGCTTCGGATTCTAGAGAGCATTTGATTGGACAGAAAGTTTGATGAGAAGCTGAAGTACGATGTGACGTCAAAAAAAATAAATCGTTGAGCTGTTTTGGCGGAAGTGACGAGCTGCAAGCTTTGAATGCTTATCTCTTCTAAATGCGCATTTTGGCACTGTTTTGGAGCACACTGCCTTATAGATAACCTTAAGACTGACATATGATACTAACCCCCAAAAAACTTTAATTTTGATTTAATGGGGATTTTAACACAAGTACAAGGATCTGTAGAACAAGTAGGTTACAGAATAAAATGGAATAGCCTTCTCAAACATTAACCATGAAGAAGTCTATGCTATTTAATTCAGTAGCCTATAGATTAAAGGGGTCATATGATGCTGCTAAAAAGAACATTATGTTGTGTATTTGGTGTAATGCAATGTGTTTATGCGTTTTTAAGGTTAAACAAACACATTTATTTTCCACATACTGTACATTATTTTTGCTCCTCTGTGCCCCGCCTTTCTGAAACGCGTCGTTTTTTTACAAAGCTCATTGGTCTGAAAAAAGTGAGGTGTGCTCTGATTGGCCAGCTATCCAGTGCATTGTGATTGGCTGAATACCTCAAGCGTGTGACGGAAATGTTACGCCTCTCACCATACTGTGATGTCGTGTCGGCATGACAAGACAAAAGCCAATAAAACCCATTATAAACTAGGCATTCGCTAGATCCAGTGGGGACATAATTATGGATTAAAATTACTTATACTGTCTTTTTACGCACTGCGTTGTGTATCGCGCCGCGTAAACATAAAACCAAGTCTGCATTGTGAGCGGAGACGACAAACACAAGCGCTACTTTAAAACTCGTGTTTGAATCGTTAGTGGCAAATTCTTTAAATATCAAAAACGTACTTACAGTCTGTGAGTCAGAACAGACGCCAGACTGTCCTTGCAAATTTGGAACTGCCCCACTTTATAGAACAGCCTTTGTACACAGACGCATTGTAGTCTACTTTTCCAGGATCAGGAAACAGTCCTCCATAGAATGTGCAGCACACATCTGAATATTTTGTTCTGGAACAGTGTTGTAAATACACTTAACCACTGATTTCTAGTTGTGTCCTCTTTTGGAAGACCAAACAAAGTAGTTTGTGCTCCAACCAAACACACAAGACCAGCGTCACACAGGGGACCGCTGCTTGAGAACGCACGGGGGGTCCGCGGGCCGGCTGCAAACCAATGTGCGACCCCAGTGCTGGACTCTTCCCGCTTCTTCCCATCTTCCACGGTGCAAGCCGATCTGGCTATCCACAGTGCGAAGTTGATGTATTTCCTCAGCACCCAGCACGGATCAGCTCCAGGCATAACGAAGCCTGATATTGTCCCTCTTTTGGAAGGCCAAACAAAGTAGTTTCGCTTTACAACTAACGGAACACACAGCGTCTTCACAACATGGCGGCGGCAACAACAATACTACAGGCGAGAATAAAAATAACGCCTTCTTTCTTTGCGTGAACATTTGGGCGGTGTTATGCAAATCTTCCCACACAGTGACGTAGACATGTGGGGGCGTGTTAGAACGAGCCGTTTTAGGAAAGCGTGGACAAGTCTTAACTTTTATAAAGAATATCTCTTTGGATTTGAGACTTTAGTCTTTGCAACTTTACAGATCTTCTTTATGCACCAAGAGCTTGTAACACTCCAAAGAGAAAGGAAAACTTGAAATTGCATCATATGACCCCTTTAAAATTTTCAATGACAGTATTACTAAAAACATTAATAAAGAGCACTAGACAACGTTATCATCAATGATTATTAATGAAAACTATAGCAGTAATATGTATTGATAAAATTATCCACCCTAACCTAAAATACTAACAAATTTTGATACAAAAAATATGGTATCCCTCCAAAACAGAGAAAACATCTTTCACAAACATCTACATGTCTGTCCCTTTATAAGTGTTTATAGTGTATATAAGGAGTTGTATTTGTAGGAGTTATTGAAATAGAAAAATTCTTAACCCCACCCCAGACCTCACTCATTTTCAAACCCTGGCCACGGCCATGGTTCCATTCGGAAGGGCTCATCCCTATGCCCTAATCCCTTCAAGGGTTTACCCTCCGGAGTGAGAGCAAGGGTTGAAGGGTGTAGGGGACCAAAAAACAGTTTCTTGAAGTGCCCTTCTGGCTGCGTCATCATCCCGTGCCCCACAGATAGCGCAATCGTCATGGAAAGAATCTGCGCAAAGAATCGTGGGGCCCAAAGTGCCCATCAGATTTCAGGCCCGTAAAACAAATCCTTCATTCCGATGGTCCCTTTGATTGGCCATTTTGATTGAGCACTTCAGTTTGGAGAAACGAACCCTTCAATAATGTGCGTCCATGATTGTTTTCACTCTGAAGGTGGCCCTTCGGAGGGTGATATATCCCATATGGAATGCACCGTCCGTGTTTAAAACCGACTACCGCAGGTAGCCTAGTGCATGCAGTTAGGGAGTGGCTTATTTCACTTCACTTCCTTGTTAATGCCCAATCGTGGAATGGCGGTACCTGCGCTATATTTTTTTTGACCACCCACTCCCGCCTGCAGTAAGGATAAAACTGTCTGCTCCCAATCGGCTGCATTTCAGTTAATTTTTTATGCCCTTTACTCACTAACTTCCCTCCATCTCGTTTACTCGGATGTACATCATTGATTACGTTGCATGAGTGCCTGCTTTGCAATGTCCTATTAATTAGTTATTTGGGGTGGGGATAAATTAAATGCGATCTGCGATGATGTCATGATTGTGTTATATTGTGGTCTATGGAGCTAACTGAAGTGTAAATATAGGTCAAAATCGAGGGGGCGAGGATTTGTCCTCATAAACTCCCATCGTCCACTTCATGAAGTGGAATGCAGTTCAAAATGGCAGCGGGGATTCCCCCTGAGGGGAAGTGCTTACGGAAGTTTGCCAGTGCGTGTCTAAAAGTGGAATGCAATCCGTGAACGCTAAAGCCCTGCCCCCCACATTCTTTGATTTGATTGGCTATCTCAATCATTTTGACATGGAGGAGTGCTAAATGTGACTGAAATTTAATTAAAGGTTAGTTCATTGAAAGTTTTTCAGTCATTATAAGTGGAAACTGTTATAGAGAAGTATGAGTTCAAATGAAACTTTCTTAATCCTATTTTTGTTCTAGGGTGAATTGCAAACGTTGCATTTCTGCTAACAAGAAGGCTTGACAGTTATGAAACAACCACCATAAAATAAATAAATGAAATAAAATGAACTTACTACTTATGATTGACATAAATGATAGGTTAGAGGAGATATACCAATACTAACACTTGTTTTTCAAATCATTACTTGCCAGCATGGACAGGGTGATGTCAGTTGAAAGGAAAATTTGTTTCAGAGGCAGAGATATCATTTCATTTTGATGTCATTTTGAATTCAATTTTGATTACTTTATACCTTGCTCCAGAGCACAATAACGATTGTAGTTGACTCACTTGAAATGATCAAACCAGCAGCTTCCTGCTTAACCAGCCACGAGCTTAGCCACAATTTTATGGCACACCACTATAGGGGTGTATTGCTTTAGGTGCCAACAGAGAAATTAGAGCACATAATATTTATAAATATAGATCAAACAGCAGAGCATGGCGCTAGTAATGCCAAGGTCATGGGTTTAATTCCCAAGGAATGAACACATACAGTATATCTTGAATGCAATGTAAATTGCTTTGGCTAAAACAATCTGCCAAAAATGTAAATGTAAATAGTGGCCGAATGAATGACCTAAAAAAAATGCATTATCATATGCAGTTCAAATGTTTGGGGTTGGTAACATTTTTGAACAAAATCTCTTATATATGGTCCCCAAGGCTGCATTTATTTGATCAAATATATAGTAAAAAGATTAATATTGTGAAATATTATTACAATTAAAAAAACTTAGTTTAAATGCATTCAAAAATATAAACATTAACATTTCTAAAATATGTTTATGTCTGAAATAGAAACCAGCATTTTCTTATTATCATGTTGAAAACAGTTGTGTACTTTAAATTTTTTGTGAAACTGTGATATATATATATATATTTATTATTTTTTTTCAGGATTCTTAGATGAATAGAAAGTTCAAAAACGCAGCATTTATTTGAAAAAGAATCTTTCGTAACATTATAAATGTCTTTACTGTCACTTTTGATCAATTTAATGTGTTGTTGCGGAGAAAAAAAAGTTAAAATCTTTCTTCTGAATGGTAGTATATCTTCTTAATTTTTAAATATAATTAAAAAATATTTTTAATATATTTTTTTAAACATTTCTTTTTCAAATTTCTAAAACATTCTCTTTATTTCTTTTTAAATTTAGAGAAAAAAAACACTATATTTAAGTCACTCCAAAGTAATGATCTTGCAAAAAATGATTTGCTTATGTGTGAGCATGTTTGGTTCTGCATGTCAAGACAACTTCCTATTTAAACCACAACTACTTAAAGCAAGTTCCTGTAGAGCTCCAGTGCCTATTCTCGTCATGGCTGATGGTGAGAAGGTGATCTATACTTCCCTGGAGGTGCTCATCGCTGTAGGATGCTGCCTGGGGAACGTGCTGGTGATCTGGGCGGTGTGGTCTTGCCGTGCCTTGAGTCAGACCACGTTCTGTTTCGTCGTGTCTCTGGCGGTGGCTGATCTTCTGGTGGGAGCGGTGGCTGTGCCTCTCGCAGTGGTGGTTGATGGACGCTTGGAGACTAGTTTTTACTGCTGCCTCTTCATCAGCTGTGTGGTCATTGTGTTGACCCAGGCCTCCGTTCACTCCCTGCTGGCCATCGCTGTGGACCGATACCTGCGTGTTTATAACCCTCTCAGGTCTGAACATTTAATAGTCAAGCTTTTTTTGCAATGCATATTTGAAGACTTACTTGTGTGGTTGCCAAGTTGATCAAGCTTGCTGATACGGAGGAAAGCAAATGTTTGCAGACCTTAGAGATGATCATGATACTGAGTAATATGCAACTTGAAACAAAAAACTTATTTAGGTCAACATGAAATCTAAATGACCCCATTTAAAATCTTATTGTACATTAAGAATGTATTTATTTCACAGAAAGGTTTTCATAATCTTCAATCAAACTATAACTTGCACTGCCTCTGAAAATGACACTTTACTTTTTAATATGATCTTTAAGTATTGAAATGGCCACTTTTCATGACGCCATTGATTCCAAGTTTGGAGTCTGTAATTTGTTTAAAAATGTAATGCTAAATAATTTAAGAAATTATTCATTTTTTAAAAAGAAATTAATACTTTTATTCAGCAATGGATACATTAAACTGATTAAAAGTGACAGTAAAGACATTTACATTACAATGTTACAAAAGATTTCAATTTCAAACAAATTGAGTTCTTTTCAACTTTCAATTCATCAAAGAATCCTGAAAACAATAATGTATCAGTTTCTACAAAAATATGAAGCAGCACAACTGATTTCAGCTGAAAATTCACCTTTGATCAAGCAATCAATTACATTTGACAATATATTACGATAGAAAACAGTTATTTAAAATTGTAGTAATATTTCACAATATTAGCCTACTGTTTTTACTATACTTTTGATCAAATAAATGCAGCCTTGGTGAGCAGAAGAGACTTTTAAAGACATTAGAAAAAACCTTACCAAACCCCAAACTTTTAAAATGTAATGTACATATATAATAATAATAATAATTTAATGTTTAATAATAACATTATACAAATATTGTTTATATTGTATTAATCAAATTTTTAATTTTCAGGTACAGAGGAGCAGTCAAAAAGAAGCACTTGTGGGCCGCGGTCACTGTATGTTGGCTCTCTGCTTTTATACTAGGTCTCATCCCCATGTTCGGATGGCACAACAAAAGCACCACAACAGCTGAAAACTCCACTATTACGTGTCATTTCATCATGGTTATAGACATGTCCTACATGGTCAACTTCAACTTCCTCGCTTGCATCCTTACACCCACCATCATCATGATGATCCTGTACTTGTTTCTCTTCAATATGATATCCAAACAACTGAGAAAAGGAGTCGGGCGCCCCGTGGAGTCCAGGTCGTTTTACTGTAAGGAGCGGAAACTGGCCAATTCTCTGGCTTTGGTTCTGGTTCTGTTTGTCGTTTGTTGGCTCCCGCTGCACATAATGAACGCGCTGGACTACTACACAAGTGCAGAAGTGCCCGTTGTCGCCTTTTACATTGGCATCCTCCTCTCTCATGCTAACTCCGCCGTTAACCCCATAGTGTACGCATTCAAGGTCCCTAAGATCAAGATGGCATATAAAAGCATCCTGATGAAGCTGACAAGCTCGGAGCAGAAGGGAGATCAGAGCAGCCAGACTTTGGATAACAACGTCAGCAGCAACTCGAACAGCACCGCCAGGTGCAGCATGAAAATAAAACCACAGGTCGTTCAGATCGCAAATCAGGACGGTTAGCATTAGTCTGCCATCACGTACAATAAGTACAATAAGTAAGCCAGGCTAGAAGTCAAAAGTTAAAAAAATGTATCCAGCAGTGAATTTGCATATGCCTAGCTTCTAAATTAGAATATTTTTATTGGAATAACATCCAAAATACACTGTAATTCTAGTGCTGTCATATTTGTACTAAACAAAAAAAAATTAAAACTGCACTGAGATACCTAAAAACAAAGACCAACTGTAGAATGAAGAGGCTGAACTGTTTTCCATAAATGTATTTATGATATGGTATATATATGTATACAAATTATTACTAAAATATCTGTAGGATATATATTTTATACATTTATTTGTTTTGTGTTTCTTAATAACTCATGACAACTTGCCCCAATAGTACAACATGTGTTTTCAATGAACAGTGTATATATATATTTTTATCTGTATATATATATCTTATATATTTTTTTTTTTATTCACCAACAGTCTTGGCAAGGAATAATGTAAATAAACGACTGTTAAAATTTTGGGGTCAGTAAGATTTTTAAAAAAGAAATTATTACTTTAATTCAGCAATGATGTATTAAATTGAAGTGACAGTAAATACATTTAAATGTTACAAAAAATTGTATTTCGGATAAATTTTGAACTTTCTATTCTCAAAGAACCTCAACTGCATCACAGTTTCCACAAAAATACTCGTCAGCACAACTGTTTTCAGCATTGATAACAATAAGAAATGTTACTTTATCAACAAATCATCATATTAGAATGATTTCTTAAGGATCATGTGACTGAAGACTGGAGTAATGATGCTAAAAAATAATACATTTAAAAATATATTTAAATAGAAAACAGTTTATTTTAAATTGTAATAATATTTCCAATATTACGCTTTACTGTTTTTTTAATCAAATAAATGAAGCCTTGTTGAGCAAAAGAGACTTCTTTCAAAAAAACGTTGCAAAAAAATTCCTTTGAATGGTATACATATATAATATAAATAATATAATATGCATATATATAAATACTATGTGAAATTGTTTAATTTGTTATGTCTCGTGCTATCATTAAAATCCATCACAACTCTGCTTTCTAGATATTGACCTCAGTCACTTAAAACAACATTGTTTACAAGCATTTAAAAATCTTTCATGTCATCGTGATGAAAGAGGAAGAGAAACTGGCCGTCATTCTGAGCCTTTTTTTTTTTAGCCCTAATGTGCCGCATTCAGACCTCCATATCCTTTCATTTATAACTTCATAAATTTCACAGTTAAAGGAACAGACCACACGAACATGAAATCCTGCTGTCATTACTCACCCTCATGTCCTTTCAAACATGTAAGAATTTCTTTAACATTCTGTGCACGATGAGGTTTTAGGAGATGTCATGCAGAAGTGCTCATTTTTTTTTGTTTTTTTTTCAGCTCTGAAATAAAAAAAAAACCCATAAAAAACACATTTTACCAACCGATATATATATGAAATGTAATAAATAACAATTGTATATATATTATATATATACATTTCTTTTTTTAAAGAAATATTCTGACCAAGAGTAGAATAACAATGTAAGATCTTAAATATTATATCTTAAATATTTCTTTCACGTCGTAACACTTTTTAAAATCCTTGAATTTTCTGTTTGCTCCAGGTTTAAATGAGATTATCGGTTGGACTCTGCTGTATATTAGACTGGACGTTCCCTCTGTAGTCTCTTTAATTGATGTACTGGCATCGGGCCATGTGGAAGTGAACAATGCTGATCCTGAGGGAACGTTTGGGGCGTTCCTCTGGGAGGAGTACTGGATTTCTGTAAGATAAGTCTCAGTTTTCACAGGCCATTTTGTTCTTCCTCTATACAACGTAATACCGGCCTCGGTCCAAACAGCGTGAGCGGAATGAGAAGGATTTACGATGTTCATCTTCCACATTATTACTTTTCCTAACATCGCTTGAGTTCATTTTGCTGAGTGAAGTTGGATAAATATGAAATGCACCTTTTGGCGCTGCGTTGAAAAGCAATATCCAAATCAATTCTCATCAGCGGAATGAAAACCAGGGGTTATGAAACCACACATCTATACGCCGTATTTAATTTGATGCAAATGACAACACAGCTGCGAGGGAGAGACGTATGGCCGCTCAATATGCTGTGCACTGCTCAGGCGTACCTGCAAGTCGATTGTTCAGACAATAATGTTCAACAGACAATCCAAAACAAAACAAAAGCTCTACTGAAGGAACTACAGGTTTTGCGTAACTTGTCTTTGACTACTAACTTCTCCACTTGTCACCACACAGAAAGAGGTTGTGGTTCTTTTACAGTTCTTTTTTTATTGCTGAATTCCCTAACTGACTATACTGCAAATTTGACATGCATTCACTTAAAAGTTTTCTGCCAAAATAACTGACTCCAATATCTAGTTTCTGTGATATTCCAGTGTCTCTAGACATGGCTTGGGTCCCTCATTCAGTGTAAATCTGTTGGATTTTTTCACGCGTTTTCAGGGGGAAAACAAAGTGCAAATCATTGTATAAGATCCAAATCATTTGCATCACACCCTTTATATGAGTACAATAGTTTGTATGTAATTGCAGACATTATTAGAGCACATTTCCATTTAAAGGGGTCATATGATGCGATTTCAAGTTTTCCTTTCTCTTTGGAGTGTTACAAGCTGATTGTGCATAGATAAGATCCCTGAAGTTGCAAAGACTAAAGTCTCAAAACCAAAGAGATATTCGTTATCAAAGTTAAGACTCTGCCACCCCCCTCCTAAAACGGCTCGTTTCTAACACGCCCCACATATCTACCTCACTTTGTGGGAATATTTGCATCATCTGGCTGTCCCAATGTGGGCATGCAGAAAGAAGGTTTGGTTTCAGTAACCGCAGTTAGTGTTTGAAGCCTTCATGTCAGGGAGAACCTGTGTGTTTCTAGGTGAAAGCAAAAGCACTTTATTTGGCCTTTCCGAAAGTAGATGCATTTAGGAATCTTTAAGATGACTTACAACAGAACAGCAATGCATTTTATGGACGACCGTTTCGTGAATCTAGGAGAGGAGGTAATTCTGACTTTGCTTATGACAATCTGGCGCTTCTGAAATCAGCTCCTGTTAGTTTATTAGTTTAAGTATTTGCTATTGACTGTTCAAATGCGGAGTTTTGCGCTCGTGTGTGTGTGTGTGTGTGTGTGTGTGTGTGTGTGAAGAGAGAGTGAGAGAGATGAGAGAAGAGGAGAGAGGGTAACAGTGCACAGTGGTTCAGTTGTCTTAACCGTGGCTTGTGTACTGCAGAAACATGCCAGCTTCATCACTGTGTCTGTCACAGACTCTGTTCCCCTTCCGGGCTCTGTCTTTACATTTACTATAAAAGATAAAGCTCGCGATTATAGTTAGGGGCGTTACATTTCCGACAAGTGCTTGTGGTGTTCGGCCAATCACAATGCACTGGGTCAGCTGGCCAATCAGAGCAGACTGTGCTTATCGGAAGGAGGGACTTTGAAGAAAACTAAGAGTTTTTTGAGAGGCGGGGCATAGAGGACCTACATAATGTACAGTATTTGAAAAATAATGTGTTTTTTTTTTACATTAAAGCATGTCAACATATTCTGTTACACCAAATACACAAAATAATGATCTTTAAAAAAGCATCATATGACCCCTTTAATCTTCAAACCGTCATCATCACTGAACCTCAAGACAGACGTATATTCATTACTGCTCTATGCATTATGCTTACCGCTCAAGTCAAAAGTCCTATGGGGCCTTTGTGCTTGATACGTAGATCTCTCTTCAATTAGATGACAGCATACGTCGCCATGACAACTCAGGCTTTTATGGTTCTCTTGTCACTCGTCTCTGGAAAACTGCACAGACGGTTATGCATGATAAAGTCTCTACCAGAAGTTTTGCATGAGTGTTGCATAATGCATTAAGCAATAGCTACCTGTTTTACCTACTGTAAATTGTCCTTTGCATGCAAACAAAGGTCAAGATTAGATCAAGATGCAACGCAATTATAACCAGCTCAGTTGTAGTCGCTTAAAAATAAAAGCACAACCTCACATCAACACAAACGGTGCATGACGAGTCACTAATCTCTAGTATGAGCAATAGCAATGCAAATATCAATACTAAATCTGAAGTATTGCATTTCCCTGGAAAGACATTTAGGTGTTTGCAACATCTTAATGGAATGAAACTAATCAAAGAGATTACCTTATTAAAGACATCCTTTCAGAAAAGTACAAGAACAGCATTTACTTCAAACATCACTTTGTGCTAGACAGTCTTAAAACGGTTGAAGATCCAAACAGAACATTTTAGGAGATCTTGGCAAGATGGAGCGGCATTTAATTTCATTATGACACAGCTGTCTGAAGTACTTTGTTATGACTGACCAATCAGAATCTTCCAATTTAGGCTTTTTCCTGAGTTTCCTGAAAATTAAAGCAGAAACCATACATATAATATATATTCTAATATAAATAATCAATAAAAAAAATAATAAACCTTACAAACATTGATATCAGAGAGCCGTGACGTTACAATGTGGCTGTTAATTATTTAAATAAAATGAAATATGAAGTAAAATGGCTGTAAGTTGGTGAATCCCTTTTTAAAATAAAGCACATCAGGGTGATTCACCAGAATTAACGTATTTATCATGTTTTGTAACTTTAAAATTAATGCGCACATAAGGATTTGAACTGAAGTATAACATAAATTCTCATAGGAAAGAAAAATCCCAAATGAGATGTCTTTAATGTCTCAGGTGTATCTTCTAGTCAATAACAATATTGAATGGAGAGAAAAGGAACACTTAAACTTAAGTCTCCTGTTCTTAGATATTTTTCCCCCTAAGAAGAAAAGACCCCAGTAAATCCCACATGTGTCTCCTTTAGAGTTTCAGAAGAATGCCATTATTTCGATATGAGCTCAAACATTTCTCAACAAATTCTCCCACAAATGATCTGATCTGGATCTACATCCAATATATTTTATTCTCCAAAGAATATTTTGTAGAAACATCTACAACGTCTAGTTGATATCGCAATGAAGCTATAAGTGAGAATTCCTCTGAGCTCTGAAAGTGCAATAAAATCGTCCTCTGTGTCATGACTCAAAAAGAAAATCGCATGAGAGGACTAAAATAGACATGATAACCAGATAATGCTGAGGGGCCCAGGGAACAAGATGAAATGATCATGGATGGCAAGTGCTTCCCTCAATACTGAGACAAATCCATTACCACACAACAATGAACATTACTGAGAAATTAATTTGATGAAGATGATGTCCGATTTCCTGGGTGGAAACATTTGAATATCAAATTACGTGTCTCTCCATGCAGTGATAGAGATGAGGCAGGAAACAGGATTCTGAGACATGCATGTGCCTGATTCAGAATTAAATCAAGTTTTGGCTCCCTTTCACTTTAAGAGCGTGAATTTGAATCAAATTAGCCACGACCCACGGGATGATGAACAGGAATTTGAACTGGAATGATAGGAAAAGGAATTTACTGAACTGAAATAAGATATTTCAACAAAATGTGCAAAACCAGATCACTTTCTACATGTCTGTTGAAGGTTTCAATCTTGTAAAACTACTTCATTTGACATATCAATTGATTTTATTAATATATGTACACTACCTTTTAATAGTTTGGGGTCAGTAAAACTTCTTTTTTAAAGGGAATTAATACTTTTATTTAGCAAAGATCTGTTAAAAAGTAACAATACAGTAATAATAACAAAACATTTATAATATAATTTCTATTTCAAATAAATGCTTTTCTTTTGAACTTTCTATTAAAAAAATGTATGCATGTTTTCAACATAATAAACATTTTTTCTTAAGCAGCAAATCAGCATATGAGAATGATTTCTGAAGGATCATGTGACACTGAAGACTGGAGTAACAATGCTGAAAATTCTACTTTGTGTCACAGGAATAAATGACATTTTAAAATATATTCAAATAGAAAAAAAGCTATTATAAACTAGAAAAATATTTCACAATATTACAGTGATTTGAATCAAATAAATGTAGCCTGGGTGAAATCATTTTTCAAAACTTATATAAAATATAATCAACTTTATATGTTTGTGTGTGGCATTAAAATGGAATGAAATAATTAGTAATCAAAATTAATATCAGTTAATTTCAAGAAACTGAAAAATGTGTGTATGAAAACACACTCACGGTAAAGTTTTCTTCCATTTAAAATCAACTGCTTTAAATTTAATTTCAAATTACCATTCCGTATCCTGTCTGCCACCGATTCAAATTCAAAAGTGGAACTGGAATTTAAAAGTAACACTTTCAAATTCTACGTGGCAATGGTGTTTGAGGTTTGGGAAGTGTGCAAACAGAGAGAAAGTGAGAGAGATACGGTGAGCGAGACGAGCAGTGGGCAAAGAAATAGTGCTGCAGAGAATGAACCACCCCTCTCTTCCCAGCCAGCAGAGCCTACGTAACAGGAGAAGGAGAAGCAGGAGTTTGTGAAGATGAAGAGAACAAGACACACGGCCACTCAAAGTAACAACAGATCACATGGAGCTGCATTTTGAAGAAACTCTAAGTGCTTTTCATGGCTTTTACTGACAAGTCAGGGCAGTTCAGCTACTACCTGTGCCATAAATACTAAAAAAGAAAAATAGCTTTAAATACTGAGTAATAAAATGGCATCACATACCAGCATTTGAGGACATCATGAGACTCTTATAGAAGACCCAGTGCCATGGTGGAAGAGGAACCACTGATACAGATGGTGAAGATGTCAACAGTAACTGAAAGTTTGGAGAAGGTGGACCTGATGTACATCTCCATAGAGAGCACTATCGCTCTGGCGTCGGTGCTTGGGAACGTGCTGGTGGTCCTGGTGGTTTACATGAACCAGGATCTCAGAGATCCGACTTTCTGCTTTATCGTCTCACTGGCACTGGCCGATATCGCAGTCGGTGTTCTTGTCATTCCGCTGGCGGTGGTCATCAGCTTGGGTCTCAACACGCTGTTTTACACCTGCCTCTTCATCTCCTGCCTCCTCGTCACCATCACCCAAAGCTCCATCCTGTCCCTGCTGGCCATCGCCATCGACCGCTTCCTACGCGTCAAAATCCCCACCAGGTGAGTCTGAATCACTAAATAAAGATGAAATATTTTCCTTGTTTACTTACATTTACATTTAGTCATCAAGCAGACGCTTTTATTCAAAGCGACTTACAAATGCACACAATGGAAGCAATCAAAATCAACAAAAGAGCAATGATATGCAAGTGCTATGACAAGTTTCAGTTAGCCTAATGCAGTATACGTATCAAGGTTTTTAATTTTTTTTATTATATAATAAATAAAAAGCAAACAGATATAGAATAGAGCAAGCTAGTGTTAGAGGCCTTTTTTTGCTTTTTGTTAATTGTATAATAAATAAAAAGAAGTAAAACGTGCTACAATCATCTTTATTTCATTTACTTTGAAAAATTATTTCACAGTTGACATATACAACATATACATTCTCATAGGAAAGAAAAATGATTACATTTTATGTTAGTTTTATGAGTGCATGTCCACTAAAAAAACAACCCATTTCTGGTGCATAAAAATGCATTTCACCAACTTAGTTGCAATGAAATGACTGTTAAAATGTAATGTTTGTTCACCAAACCATCAAATTAGGAGTGATATATATTTTTTTATTTCAAGTTGCATTTGTCATGTACAGTAGCTATTACACTTTAACATTAATGCATGCTTTGTTTTATCATATTTCTTGGCTAGACAGCAGGACAGCAATATATCTTTTGCTTTCTTTAATGCAAATCAATGGGCTAGTGTAATGCAAGGCTTTTAACTATATTAAACCTCCGCTGTCTGTCAAAAGGAATGATGTTCACTGGTCTGATAGTATTTTGGCAGCATCCCTAACCACTAATTTCCTTGATGTTTGAAGGCATGTGACTTAAACTGCTTATGTAACACATTTGTGGTGAATGGTGAATTGAATATATTAAAATACATAATTTATATCTTATAAATAAAGGGGTTTAGAAAATGTATTTGTACTGCATAAGGCGCGTGCAACTCATTGTCATTTTAAGCACAGAAATAAAACAACTAAAATAAAATAAATAATTTCATATTAATTTGGACAAAAAAAAATTCTTTAGGATGATAAAACATAAAAAAAAAAATAAAAAAAATATCCCACAGTCTAGCCATATCTGGAAAGAGAATATCATAGAGATCAGTGAGCAACTACCCATACACATTTGCAACCACGTAACAACGCAGTAAAGCCATTCAAAACCCCTTAGCAACTACATAGCAGCCACCAACAAAGGGGACTAAGGGGAATCAAAGACTTTAGATATACAAAGACAGAGATGCAATGCGCAATATGGTGGAAAAAAATCCCCCTCTTCTAAATAAAAGAGCCAATCGCCAATTGGTAAAGTCACTGCATAAATGCAGCTGCTGTTAGGAGTTCCGGTTGTAATAGAAACAGTCAGTGTTTTGAGGAATACACCATCCCATTCAGACAATGTAAAAAATTTAGTTGCTGTTAAAAAAAGGGATAGTTCACCCAAAAATGCCAATTCTGTCATCATATATTCGCCCTCAAGTTGTTCCAAACCTGGAACAGGTATGAGTTTCTTTCTTCTGTTGAACATAAAAGAAGCCATTTTGAAGAATGTTGGTAACCATCATTGAGTTCCATGGTATTTTTTTCCAAACTATGGAAGTCAATGGCAACCGTCAACTGTTTGGTTGAACTAAGATATTCGAAATGTGCTAATGCATGATATTTCTAACATTAGAAGTGTGCATTATATAGAACAACACCTGCGTTTGTGGTTATGACTGGATTTAAAAAGTAATTTATGTCATTGCTTTTGCATTGTTTTGACAGGTACAACATCATTGTTACGCAGAGGAGGGCGTGGGTAGCCGTGGGTTTGTGCTGGCTTATTTCGTTTCTGACTGGTTTAGTGCCGATGGCCGGCTGGCACCTCAGCCCACCCGGAAACGTCAGCACGACGTCCATCAAATGCCAGTTCACCAAAGTCATGCGCATGGATTACATGGTCTACTTCAACTTCTTCATTTGGGTGGTGGTGCCCCTGATCATCATGACCGGACTGTACGCAGAGATCTTTCGCGTGATCTGCCGCCAGCTCAACCGTCGAGCCGAGGCCACCTGCGACTCGAGCAAGTACTACCGCAAAGAGCTGAAACTTGCGAAGTCGTTAGCGCTAGTTCTGTTTCTGTTTGCGCTCTGCTGGCTGCCACTGCATATTATGAACTGTATTGTGTTTTATTGCCCGACATGCAATGTGCCCAAGAGTGCTGTTTACGTGGGTATCTTTATGTCACACGTCAACTCCGCGCTCAACCCGCTGGTGTATGCTTTCCGCATCCAGCGTTTCCGTGATACGCTGATTTATATCATCCAACGATTTGTGCTCTGTAAAACCCCATCAGTTGTCCCGGGACAGCACAGTCCTGGACCGATCACAGAGAAAACCCAAGTTCAGTAGCAACTGAGACTAAGGGGAATCAAAGTCTTTAAATATACAAAGATGGAGATGCAATGTGCAATATGGCAGAATAAGCCCTGCCTTCTAAATAAAAGAGCCAATCGGCAATTAGTAAAGTCATTGCATCGCTGCAGCTGCTGTTAGGAGCTCCAGTTGTAATAGAAACAGTCAGTGTTTTGAGAGGCGCACTTAGGACTGCATATGCGCATTGGCTGGTTTAGCATGATATAAAACCTTTTTAACACTATTTGAGCATAAGAAACCACATTTAAGGGGCCGTTCATTTCAGATTTAGTTGATTTCCCCATTCAAGTTCTCTTTTCAGACTTGGTCTTGGATGCCTGAAATAGCTGCCTGGAGGTGTTGCAAATATGGAACAGACTTTCACACATTGTCTGGGACTGTTGCAACTGACTGGCTGAGAGAACTATGCAAATCAGGAAACAGCACAAATATACCCAAAAGTAGTGCAGAACATGCAATGCATTTCTCCATTTTCCATTCTGATTCTGCGCTCTACATTGCGGAGGATGCAGCAAACTACGGCAATCTGGCATAACTGCAGTTCATGCACATAAATCAGCTCTTTAAAATGCAGAAAGAGCACTTGTCTATACTGTGTGTCTGGAAATATGCCTGGTTATAATGCTCTTCTCCATCATTTGATGAATTACTGCTCCCACAATGTCTCGAAAATATACACAAACATCGCTTTTCCAGCGTAATTGCGTTAAGAAGATAGCAAGTTTTGTGAACATTCAATAATAGGCTTTATTTGCATAGCAAGGTGTGTTTGCACTGGACAGAATGACAATGACTAGAATTAAATATTCAAAGCCCAATGCTATACCACACCTGTTTAAGTTGGAATACGGTCAATATCATGTTTGTTTTTTTTGTGCTGAAATACTGAACGTAAAAGCAGTGTAACTGTATAGTGAATTTACTGTGGAATCAACTATGGATAGATACTATAGATACTAAAAACTCTGCAGCTTCAAAGATCTCTCTTTTGAATGTAATAAAAATATTTTGTAGCCTGATGTGGCTAAGAATGAGTACTGGATGATTTGTTACACTTTTGAAATGCACAGCAAGCAACTAGTGAACAGAGTAAAATGGGACAATTTAACAGAAATTAACAGAACCAATTTCCCACCAATAAGCAGAACAAACCAATATTCATTACAGCCCTAACGCTTCAGGTTTCAATTTTCCACCAAGGAACAAAAACCAATATTCATTACAGTACGTTTTTCAGCTCATGGCTTGGATTTGGTTGCACATAAACATCAGGAGATTCATGTTATGCATTTCTACACCATAAGAAAACACTGGACATTGTATATGTATAGGTTGTGAGTGTAATTTCTTCAATTTAAGGGGTCATATGATGCTGCTAAAAAGAACATTATTTTGTGTATTTGGTGTAATGAAATGTGTTTATGCGGTTTAAGGTTAAAAATACATTATTTTCCATACTGTACATTATTGTTTCTCCTCTATGCCCCGCCTTTCTGAAACGCGTCGATTTTTACAAAGCTCATCGGTCTGAAAAAGCGAGGTGTGCTCTGATTGGCCAGCTATCCAGTGCGTTGTGATTGGCTGAATACCTCAAGCGTGTGACGGAAATGTTACGCCCCTTACCATATTGTGATGCCCTGACCGGCCGGAGCAACAAGACAAAAACATGAAAACCCATTATAAACAAGACATTTGTTGCATCCAGTGGGGACATAATTATGGATTATAATTACTTTTACTGTCTTTTTGTGCATTGCATCGCGCCGCGTAAACATTAAACCATGTCTGCATTTGTGATCGGAGAAATGACAAACAACAAATGCTACTCTACACTGCCCAAAACTCGCATTTGAATCGTCAGTGGCAAATTCTTTAAATATAAAAAGCATACTTACAGGCTGTGAGTCAGAACAGCCGGCATTGTAGTCTACTCACCCAGGATCAGTAAACAGTCCTCCATAAAAAATGTGCTGCACACATCTGAATATACGGGTTGAAGTGTTCTGGAACAGTGTTAACAACTTAACCACTGATTTCTAGTCAAGTCCTCTTTTGGAAGACCAAACAAAGTAGTTTCGCCTTCACAACGAAACACAGCGTCACACACCGCGGCCTTGTGTGAGCGGAGGCCAGAGGCCTAGAGTGAGCAGCGGCCGGCAGCCTAGAGTGAGCGGAGGCCGGCGGCTTGAGAACGGATTTGACGAAGGAGCGGCCGGCGGGCTTGCAGCAATCATATGTGACGACCCCGGACTGGACTCCGCTTTCCTTGTTTATTGTGCTCGGCTTCGTTCCCTTGTTCCTCTTGCGTGTCCTCAATCTGGCAACCCACATGAGCGTCGAGTCTGAGGAGGAGGGGGAAGGAGAAACAATATTTTGAATTTGGACTGCCCAGTACATTAAAGTCCATGAATCAAAATATAAAGTTTTTTGGGTGTTAGTATCAATATGTTAGCCTTAAGGTTATCTATAAGCTAGTGTGCTCCAAAACATTGACAAAATTCGCATTTAGAAGATATAAACATTCAGAGCTTGCAGTTCATCACTTCCGCCAAAACAGCTCAACGTTTTTTTTGACGTCACATCGTACTTCAGATTCTCATCAAACTTTCTGTCCAATCAAATGCTCTTTAGAATCCGAAGCACCCGCCCCCTACACTACAAAATAGACACTGAAGCCGCGGCTGAAATCGGTCACTTCTCCACAGAATTAGTATTTTCTGTACAGTGAATGGCACGTAGTGCACTATTATAGGGGACAGGGAACGATTCAAACAGTTTCATGAGGAATAAAAGAAGTCTGGTTTTGCGTGGGTCCAGCTAACCACGCACACACATTCTGCTCCGGTCCAGAGACATGATAGCACAGAGCGGATCACATGCGTGAGTCGGCGCAGACCACAAAATGTATTTGAATTTTACACAGAATGCTATATTTTATAGCATTATGGATGAGATTGTGGCTGGCATACTCTGTCAAATGCGGCTTTACGGAGCTCAACGGCTCTGAACGGCTCTAACACAAGCTGTGATATAAACGAATGCTATTGGCTATTTTAAAAAGGGGCGGCTGCTTATACAGTGGGGAAAAAAAGTATTAGTCAGCCACCAATTGTGCAGTTCTCCCACTTAAAAGATGAGAGAGGCCTGTAATTTTCATCATAGGTATACCTAAAATATGAGAGACAAAATGAGAAAAAAAATCCAGAAAATCACATTGTATTTTTAAAGAATTTATTTGCAAATTATGGTGGAAAAATAAGTATTTGGTCAATAACAAAAATTTCATCTCAATACTTTGTTATAGACCCTTTGTTGGCAATGACAGAGGTCAAAACGTTTTCTGTAAGTCTTCACAAGTTTTTCACACACTGTTGCTGGTATTTTGGCCATTCCTCCATGCAGATCTCCTCTAGAGCATTAATGTTTGGGGCTGTCGCTGGGCAACACGGATTTTCACTCCCTCCAAAGATTTTCTATGGGGATGAGATCTGGAGACTGGCTAGGCCACAACAGGACCTTGAAATGCTTCTTACGAAAACACTCCTTCGTTGCCCGGGCGGTGTGATTGGGATCATTGTCATGCTGAAAGACACAGCCACATTTCATCTTCAATGCCCTCGCTGATGGAAGGAGGTTTTCACTCAAAATCTCACGATACATGGCCCCATTCATTCTTTCGTTTACACGGATCAGTCGTCCTGGTCCCTTTGCAGAAAAAAAGCCCCAAAGCATGATGTTTCCACCCCCAAGCTTCACAGTAGGTATGGTGTTCTTTGGATGTAACTCAGCATTCTTTCTCCTCCAAACGCGATAAGTTGAGTTTTTACCAAAAAGTTTTATATTTTGGTTTCATCTGACCATAGGACATTCTCCCAATCCTCTTCTGGATCATCCAAATGCTCTCGAGCAAACTTCAGACAGGCCTGTCGGCACTGCAGGATTGAGTCCCTGGCGGCGCAGTGTGTTAATGATGGTAGCCTTTGTTACTTTGGTCCCAGCTCTCTGTAGGTCATTCACTAGGTCCCCCCGTGTTGGTTCTGGGATTTTTGCTCACAGTTCTGGTGATCATTTTGACCCCACGGGGTGAAATATTGCGTGGAGCCCCAGATCGAGGGAGAATATCAGTGGTCTTGTATGTCTTCCATATTCTAATAATTGCTCCCACAGTTGATTTCACACCAAGCTGCTTACCTATTGCAGATTCAGTCTTCCCAGCTTGGTGCAGGTCTACAATTTTGTTTCTGGTGTCCTTTGTGACAGCTCTTTGGTCTTGGCCATGGTGGAGTTTGGAGTGTGACTGTTTGAGGCTGTGGACAGGTGTCTTTTATACTGATAACGAGTTCAAACAGATGCCATTAATACAGGTAACCAGTGGAGGACAGAGGAGCCTCTTAAAGAAGAAGTTACAGGTCTGTGAGAGCCAGAAATCTTGCTTGTTTGTAGGTGACCAAATACTTTTTTACCGAGGAATTTACCAATTAATTCTTTAAAAATCCTACAATGTGATTGTCTGGATTTTTTTTCTCAATTTGTCTCTCATAGTTGATGTATACCTATGATGAAAATTACAGGTCTCTCTCATCTGTTTAAGTGGGAGAACTTGCACAATTGGCGGCTGACTAAATACTTTTTTCCCCACTGTAGGTCCCCCTCCTATCTTTCTGTTTCAGTTAAAATGACGTCAACACATAGTAACGCTGCGTGTTTCTAAGCATTCAGGGGACCTTTAAACCATAGACCACAGATAATACTGCACCTTAATGAATTAGAATGTATAAATTCAATATACTTTTTAAAAAGGCAGACACTGAAGTCCTCAGGAAACCTGTTTGAAAACAATCATAACTGCAGAAATTATACACACAAACCAGTAAGCATCTTCTTCGGTTTTATGGCGGGTAGCACCAATGTTAAGATGCATTATCGCCACCTACTGTATTGGAGTGTGGACCAGTGTTTACCCTTTCATAATGGGAGGACAAGGGAGAAAAAAAAACCAATAGGAAAAAAAACAATTCTTTACCTCAATAGAAATTTTCCCTTCTCATTCTCTTAATCACCTCTGTTCTCTTAAGATACAAAAATAAACTCTCTAGTCTATAAATAAATATATTGTTAAGCTTTAGGTTATCCACTCCCATCTTTCCAAGTTCATTCTTCAGTGTTTCTCGTTCATTAGTGTACTTTTGTCAAACACAAATAACATGTTCTACTGATTCCTCCATTCCACAGTGCTCACATAATCCTGTTGGATGTTTATTTATTATTTTTAAGGTTTTACCAGTAAGCATCTACTTAGCAACCACCTCATAACTAGAGGTCGACCGATGTATCGATCTTTGCCGATTAATCGGCACCGATAGTTGATTGCTGGAACAATCGCCAAAAATCTCATGCCCATAGTTTTTCCGGTTTCTGTTTCATTGCAGCAGGTGATGGAGAGGATGAGGAATGGTCCGCTGCATGATACAGTGTGAGAGAAACACTTGAAGGAAGAATCACTGCTGTTTGTTTGGCACGCAAGGCTTGCGCTGCCCGAGCGGGAACCTTCAAATGCTATTTAAACAGAAAATCCTGCCGCGGAACAGAGCGCCATTCACATAGTTTTCCATTAAATTACATTATATTCGTCCCAAATAATCATTAATGTACATAATAACTTCACCCTAGGCTGTAAAATTGTGTATTGTGCATTTTTCAGCAAAACGTTTGTATTTCTGTGGCTTGAATAAAGTCTCTTTATTATGGATATAGGCTATACATGCCTTTCTCTTCTGTGCTCTGTTTTTAAACACGAACTGCAATCATCATGCCGCATTGTGCATTCTGAAGTGAAACTTTGTCAATTTGGGATTAAATAAACTGTTTTATACACGCCTCTGAGTGAACGCGATGCTCGGGTGCCGAGGTGGGGGCAAGTCACACATTTTCAATTCTCAAGCAAGTCTCAAGTCCCTACCATCAAGTCTCAAGCAAGTCTCAAGTCACAGTACAAACAAATCAAGCACGTCAAGTCAAGTAAGTGGCTCACCTCAAGCAAGTCAAGTCAAGTCAAGTCAAGTCAAAAGTCAAGTCATTTTTTTTATCATCATATCAACAGGAACAAATATTTTTTTGCCACACAACCTAATTAATTTTTCCTCAGAAATTAACTTAATTATACATTTTAAATAATAATGTTGTAAATATTAAATTTTGAATATAGGCAAAATACTACTTTGTACACCGCTAAAGTCTGTAATTGAGAAAATATTTATAAAAATACAAGATAAAAATATGTATCTAATATTTATGTTATATTGAGTTTGACCATCCTAAGAGACAGATAATATTTAACATGTTGGAAAATTATTTTGCACTAAATATATCCAGAGAAGACTGGGATTCAGTCTGGGAGCACACTAAATAATATGCAATGCTGACTACAAATCACCCCTTATATCAGAAATAAAACGGACCCAAAATTTTAATTGGATATAGACACCCTATTTGGATCGTTTCTTTCACTTTGCATGACATTGTTCCATGCCTACATTGTTCTTGAAAACTATCGTCATGGCTCAAAACAAGAAGCCTATTACTGTTAATGTACATGTATCTTCCCCTATAACTTATTGATTTCTTTGATTTTATAACAAGAAATAAATTGACAGCTATGCATTTAAGGCCATGATAGGCCTACTCTATGGCATCAAAGCCACCAGTAAGTGGTGGCAAATCACTGCTTTATCACAGAAGAGTTCATTGAACTGATTCATTCTAAACAGCTGATTCGTTCATGAACAAGCAAGAATGAACCACTGAATCACTCAACCGGTTCGTTCAAACCCCTGGATTCGTTCAGTATTGCTTAGACGTGCGTAACTCTTAAACTGTGGGCTGAACAGAACTGGCAGCCGCGCTGAAAATATTACTAAATATCGTATGATATAAATATAAAAACTCATACTAGGGCCATTTTGACAACATATCTTGGATTTGGGTGCAAGAGAAACATCACTAATCGATAAAATACTGTAGTTTCCGTGGTACAATTCCATTTATTGATTTACAAAGAGGGATGCTTAACACTAAAGCGCTGTTGAGAGGCAAACGCCAGTGAATTTAAAGTTTGACATCGTTAATTACAAACATGAGATTAATCATATATAATCCCTTTAATTTAATGACAGACTTAAGCTGAATTTTAAGACCAATGCTGTTTTCAACGATCAAACAAGCTTACATACCTTTCCTTTTTGAAGTGCCGACGTCCTGGCTTTGTAAATGCATACAGCAAATGCATACAGTTTCGAAGTCTCGGGAGATTCTCTTGCTCCCTGTACTTGCTGTGTTCCTGACTGTGCTCGTGTAGTGTCATGAACTGCGCAGACTCGGACCACTTCTGCCACTGGTTCAGTGGCTTGCATTTTGTTTACCAAATTATGTCACAATGATTTATAATAATAATAATTAGAGTTGTTATAAAGCCAAGTCCTGCCGAGTCATGAAGGTCAAATCAAGTCAAGTCTCAAGTCACTGGATCTCAAGTCCAAGTCAAGTCAAGTAATTTTCTTTATTTAGTCAAGCAAGTCACAAGTCCTTAAATTTGCGACTCGAGTCAGACTCGAGTCAAGTCATGTGACTCGAGTCCCCCACCTCTGGTCGGGTGTGTGTGATAACCTGCGACTGGAGTTTGTATTGGACACGACGCTGCGCTTCTCCCTGGTGTGTGACCCATATTTTGTTATTTTGATTAGATAATCAAGTGTTCTAAAATAGAAGCAAATAAAGTGTGAGAGTATACATACAATATCCATATATATGTAATTTCAAGGCTATGTGTAGATATTTAAAGATGGCCAGCATGTGCTGATATGAAATGGTAATACTTTACAATAAGAGTCCATTTGTAACATTAATATTAATGAAAGATGTATAAGTATTGTTCCTATAGTTAGAGTTAGTTAATTTCAGCATTTAGGCTACTATTACATTTTTAAAATTTAGTTTCTTCTGTTAACATTAGTTAATAAACTATGAACGTTAATGATCAATTTAATAATTAATATTTGATTCATTTAAAAATGATGGTTCTTTTTTTTTTTAAATAGTAAAGCACTATTTTAGTTTTCGTTCAGTATCCATTTTAAAAACTATTGGTTGATTAATCGGTATTGACCAGTGTGGACCAACCTAGGTATCGGTAAAATCCACTAACTGTGGCGCTTGTGGTCGACCTCTACTCATAACTGCATAGAAAAATTCAAATAACGCACAGCCTGAACTATAAGGTTAGATACTGTATATTAAAAAACAATAAGAATTTGCATTCAATATGACTTGGAATAAGAATGACTGTTGCAGTTAACCAATAACAATGTCCCAATTTTCCAATAAACTGCATGCAAACTAGGAAAGCATCAAGAAGAACATTTATTTACTTTTTTTGGCTCTCAGGCTCAACATGTCTTGTTTGTCATTCAGGCGACAAACCAACTGTTTGACCACAGCGAGACAATTCCAGAGATGAGCGAAATAAGTGGAAGCTCTAGTCAAATGTGAGATATGTTACAGGCACTCTGACCAAATTACCACAAATAAGTAACAGATAGTAACTGTGAACCTTCACCATGCCAGTTAATAAGCAGGTTAAAAAAATCTATAAAAAATAAACCGCAGTGTCACTGGCAGTAACACAACAGGCCGAATATATCTTTATTATGAAATCTTGAAGTGGTTAATTATTTTGGCTTGACAAATATCAAACTATATACAGCCTAGCAACCACTCAGAACCCCTGAGAAACCATGAAGCTCACATTAGCAAATGTTTTGTAGCAGCCTAGTAGCTAGCAACCAAAGAAAACACCTAAGCAACAACCTAGTAACCACTCATAACACCTTAGCAACCACGCAGCAACTGTTTTACATCTTGTATGTACTTTTCAGCTTTATATTAACTTTTAAACTTCCTAACAAGGCTTTTTCAAGCTAAAATTAAAACTTTCATTTTCTAATTGTAAATAATACTTAATTATGATTCTGCATTCTGAAAGAAGGCCTTAGATTACGTTCCACAGACTATGAAATGATAAGAAACGTGAAATAAGGAGAAATCGAATAATAATAATATCAATTCATGGCATAAATTACGGCTCAAGGTGCTACTAGCATACATAAAATGTAATAAATCGACCAACTATTTCAATGGGGAGTTGGATGATCCGAGGCGGTTGCGTGGGGAGATACTTCAGATGGCGACAATGATCAAGACATGGATTTTCAGGAAGTAAGATACAATAAAAGGAAAAAAAAGAGTAGCATGGGTGATGGATCTGATTGTGAGCAAACAATTAATAAAGTAAGACATACGAGAATTGAAGCTGATAAAGAGGTTGAAGAAAGAGAAATCAAAGTGATAATTACTTTTGCTAAGCAGTCAGAACAACAAACTCATCCTGTTAAACTGTCAAAAGCAATTTAGAAAGAGATAGGGATAGTGAAAGCTGTATCTTGTCTTAGCAATGGAAGAATAATGATTAAGTGCAAGGAAGAAAAACAGAAGCATAAAATTCTGAAAATGAAAACACTGGCAGGAGGAAGGATAGCATGCACAGAAATAGGCAATAAAGTTCAAGGGGTTATTTCAGGAGTACCTCTTAATGTAAATATGGATGATATTAAAGGAAGTCTGAGTGGAGGAATAGTGATCTCTGCTAGAAGATTGCAGATGTGGAAAGACAATAAAAGATGTGAAAGCATGAGCGTAATGATTCAGTTTGAAGGAAATACTCTGCCGATAAGAGTGAAGCTAGGATTTGTAAGCTTCTTGGTACGAGAGTTCATACCTCCACCTTTGAGATGTTTCAAATGCCAACGAATGGGACATACTGCAAATCTTTGTAAAGGGAAAATGCATTGTGCAAAATGCGGGGGAGAACATGAATATGGCAAGTGTGAGGAGGGTGTAGAGATTAAATGCTGTAATTGTGAGGGAGGACATAGCGCAGCATATGCAGGATGCCCTGTACAACAAGAAGCTTGTGAAGTACAAAAAATAAAAACGGTGCAAAATGTAACGTATGCAGAAGCTACACGTAAGGTAAAAGCCAAAGATATAGTTGAAACAAAGAGAACTAATGTGCAAGGAATCAGGATGGAATCCTATACACAGAAAGGAGTAAATCCTGAGAGGAATGAATCAGATCTACATATTATGATGAATAAAATTAACTTTGTGGCATTCATTTGTGCGGTGGTAAATGGCACTTCACAAGTGGAAAGGAAATCTGACAAGTTAAAGATTATCGTAGAATGTGCTAACAAATTTCTCAAGTTAACAGGAGTTACAGCAGAGGAGGTCCATGGGATTTTGAAAGCAAAGGAAGGAACTGCTGCTTTGGACACGACTCAGAGTAATAATACATAGTTTTATAATGTCTTTCCTACTACTACATTGGAATGCCAGGAGCTCAATAGCAAATGGGCAAGAATTTTAAAAACATATCACAGAAATGGAAAAGGCACCAGACATCATGTGTATTCAGGAGACATGGTTAAATAGCTCCTTGGATTTTAAGATCAATGGATATGTAGTAGAGAGGAAAGATAGAGAAACTGGAAGGTGTGGAGGGTGTGCAACATTTATTAAAGAAGGCATAGCATATAAGAGAATATACAAAAGTAATAATGTAGAATGTGTAAGTATAGAAGTAATGGGAATACATGAAGAAATTAGAATTACAAATTTTTATAATCCATGCAAAGAAATAAGTAATACTGTATTAGAAGAAGTAATGGGTGATACACGGAGTAAAATTATTATATGTGGGGATTTTAATGCACATAATGGTTTATGGGGTAGTAAAAATACAGACAATAATGGGATAGTTATAGAAGAATTTATAGAAGAGCACTTGCTTGTATGTTTGAATGATGGGAAACCAACAAGAATGGATATAATTAAAGGTGGCATGTCATGTTTAGATCTCACAATAACATCAGCTGCCTTAGCCGGTAAGTGTACTTGGAGTGTGCATGAAGATAATTTGGGCAGTGATCATTGGCCTGTAGTTTGTGAAATTCAGAGTGCAGTCCAAAGGCAAAACTTTAATCAGTGTGCAAGATGGGGATTTAAGCAGGCAAAATGGAAGGAATTTTATGTGTTGTGTGAAGAAAATTTCAAAAATATGAAGTTGGAAGGGAATATTGAGGAGAAATATAATAAGGTAGTAGGAGAAATAATTTCTGCAGCAAATCAATCTATACCGTTAATAAGAGGTAATGGAAAGAAAAAGAAAAGTGTACCGTGGTGGTCTGAAGAGTGCACAGTGCCAATTAGAGAGAGGAATAAGGCATTCCGGATTTTAAAAAGGTTAATAACTCAAGATACAGTTGTAGAATATCAGAAGAAAAGGGCAGCTGCAAGAAGGGTAATTAAAAGTGCAAAGAGAAAGGCTTGGCAGGAATTCTGTAACACAATTGGGAGAGAGACTGGAATGCATGTGGTATGGAGAATGATTAGGAAAATGAATGGTGTTAATAATTATAAACAGATCCCTGTAATTGAAGAGGAAGGGAAAATAGCCAGAACGAATAAAGAAAAGACAGAAGTCTTAGCCAAAACTTTTGCTAAAGTTCATAGTGTTGAAAACCTGAATGATAAGTTCTTAAAAAGAAGACAAGAGTTAAGTAAAATATATGAGAATGTTCGTATGAAAAAACAAGGAGTTGATAGTAATATGAATGAGGATTTTAATTCTTTTGAGTTAAAAATAACCATTAACAATTCAAAGAATACAACGCCAGGGAGAGACATGATCAGTTACAGTATGTTAAAAAATTTACCAGAAGTAGCCGTTAAAGCATTAATGGATTTATATAATCATATATGGAATGAAGGCACCTTACCCAAAGATTGGAAAAGTGCAATAGTGATACCAGTAGTGAAACCAGGTAAAGATGCATCAAAATCTAATAGTTATAGGCCAATTGCTCTTACTGTACATCTACATTATGCAAGGTAATGGAGAAAATTATAGTAAGAAGGTTGAATTCTTTTTTGGAGGAAAAAAAGAAAATATTATCATCAGACCTGTCCCCAGACCCACGCCTGGTAAAGCCTGAAAAACACGGAAGAAGCGATTACCCCACACCCTGGATGCTCTGATATTATTTGAAAATGATGTTAAAAAAGCTTTAATAATGAAAGAATTTCTTGTTGCTGTTTTCTTTGACATTGAAAAGGCATATGACACTTTATGGAGGGAGGGACTGTTAATTAAGTTAAATAAAATCGGAATAGGGGGGAGAATGTATAATTGGATATTAGATTTTTTTGTTTGAGCATACATTCCAGGTAAGAATAGGGGAAGAAATGTCAGCATCGTATGATATCCTGAATGGGACTCCACAAGGAAGTGTAATCAGTCCAATTTTATTTAATGTAATGATTAATGATATATTTGAAAGAGTTAAACCAAGCATTGGGAAGGCATTATATGCAGATGATGGTGCAGTATTGAGAAGAGGTAGGAATTTAGGAAATGTAGTTAAAGGAATACAAGAATCAATAAATGAAGTTGAAAGGTGGTCAGTAGATTGGGGATTGAAGTTTTCAGTATCAAAGACTCAATATATGTTTTTTACAAAGAAAAAGAAAAAGGAACAAATTACTCTGAAATTATATGAACAATTGTTAGAAAGAGTGACAGAGCTCAAATATCTTGGATTAATCTTTGATGAAAAATTAACTTGGAAGAGACATATTAAGAAAATTGAAAACAAATGCAAAGGAGTAATAAATTGCATGACTTCAATAGCTAAGTATGAATGGGGAGCAAGGAAAAGTGCACTGTTACATGTATACCAAGCCTTAATACGGTCTAGTATAGACATAATGGGTGTGCAGTGTATGGTGCTGCAGCAAAATCAGAATTAAAGAAACTGGACAACATACAGTCCAGAGCACTTAGAATCTGCTGTGGAGCAATAAGATCAACTCCTCAGATGCCATCAGGGTCGAAATGGGGGAGATGCCATTAGATTTAAGAAGAGAAAAGCTTGCGATGATGTATTGGGTTAATCTACAGGGTAGTAATAAGAGTCATCGTACACGCACAATTTTAAATGATTGTTGGGAATATAAAAAGAATGGAGGGAATAGTTTTGGTTGGAAGTATGAACAGTGGGTTAAGTCAAGTCACCAGTATTTAGTATAGCGCGTTTTAAAACGATTGTGCATCAAACGCCCACGGACACTGCACAGTTCATTATCTAATTAGGAAAAAGTGTTCAATAATGCAAAATGGCCAATCGTAAAACACCTGAATTTTCGACAGTTAACAAGTGTTCATCATCAAGCTCAGTTCAGTTTTTAAATACCCGTATCTGTGCGAAAATCATTTCAAACAAGTCAACGGATAAAGCTGGAAAGGCAAGTGTCCCAAACGCACACGCAACCAGCCAGAGGCCAGACAGCGGCGCGAGGAACCAAAAAACTCATCGGGTGACAGAATGGAGAGAAGAGAAAAGAAACGGAAGCTGGGAAGAAAGCAGGTCAGTAGGGACGGGCCCGTTCTCCTGATGACCAGACGACCCAGCAGTTCAACCCTTCCAGGCCCCTGCCCACGAACAACGGCAGATTGTGCAGAGGATTCGTCTGGTTCCTGTGGTCTTGTCCCGGTGGGCGTCTGAGACAAGGTCTTTACAGGGGAGCTGGGGTAAGGATTGGGTCTGGACGAATGACAGAAATCTGTACCCAACATGCCATTAAGAGGGGTTCCGGTATGGATTAGTTCCAGAACCTTGTTGAAATGAGACTTGGTGGAGGGCACGGGAAAAAGCAGAAGAAGCAAGATATACTAATCATAGAAATCAATGTTGGTATGAGAGAAAATTGTATTATTTACTACGATTTATAAGCTGGATCTAACGACCCAATCAAACAAAACGTGGGCACATAAGGAAGTGTAACATTCCCACGATTTTTAAGACGAAAATAGTAAGGTTAAGTGAAACTGTCTCTATTCTACAGAATAACTGCTATAATAGTAGGATGCAGTGGGTAGAACCATGAAGCAAATAGGGAACTCCAACTGTAATTACTACAGATTCTTCATAAGCTCTGTAAAGTATATTGTCGACAAAAAACTGATAGAGAAGAACTGCAGTAGCAATTTACACCATGAATGTACCGAACTGAAAATAGCGGGTTAAACTGTATTATCTGGTATATACATATCGGCTGATAGTAGCGGAAGAAAAGGGAATATAAATAGAAAACGAAGCTTAAAGAAAAACTTGGTGGATTTTAAGTAACGTCTGGGAAGGAATGAGATAAAATCGTAATTAATAGGGGTAATAATACCGAATATCGCAACAAAGATGGAAAAATAGCAGTCAGGTAGGTGGATTATATATGAATTATAAATGTAAAATCAGTAGGGAAAAAAGAACAGTTTTATGGAAGACACAGAAAGGAAGAAGTAATGATTCTAGATTAAGGATGGGTAACACAGGACTACACAATTTCACACTGCATTAAGGGGAAGCATGGAAATGGCTACAGTTATGTTATCCTTTTTTCTTTGTGATGAATGTGGTGTTTTTGAAACAGTAGAGCATGTGCTTTTTAAATGTAGTAAATATGAAGATCAGCGTAACTTTATATAGTCTTTTTAGCTATATAAGGAACAGACCAGTGAGTGTCGTGGACCTTTTGGGAAAGGGTTTGAGTGACAGTCAGATGTTTAAGGTGGTTTTAAAATTTTTAGAGCTCACAGGAGAAGCCCAGGATTTAGTGTTTGAGGTGAGGATCATGAACTTTGACAAACTCGGAGGTTGAGGAGCACAGTGGGGAAGCTGGAGGGAGGAACACCAGACGCGCAGCTGAAGCTTGGACATGGACTCTGGGCGTGGGTGGGGGGCATACAAAAAAATATTTTTTTCTTCCCTTCAGTACAGATTCATCACCCATGTGCGCAAGATATACAGTAGGTGGCGATAATAAGGGGGATCTGGTGAACGGCCCATTGAAAAAAAGAAGGAAGCCACAAGAAGAAGAAGTTACATCCGCCATTAAACACCAGAGAAGAAGAAGAAGAAGAAGAAGAAGAAGTAGTTACGTTTCTATAATCTCAGCGGCCTCCCTGACCTCAGGAACACACTACGGATGTGTGTTTTCACAGCATTATAATTCTCACAGACGGATGTCAACAAAGTCGCTGGTTAGCGATGTTTAGCTAGCGAATGCTAACAAACAGCCCGTTCGCCGCGGTGTTTTACATTTATATGTTTGTTTACTTGTATAAAATGACATAACGTTGACATTGTTTTTAATTTGTCTGTGTAATTGTAAAATACAGAAGATAACACATTACTATTCTTGACTTTAGAATGTGTGAATGCTAACTAGTGCGTATGTTGTCTAATAATACTGAACAGCGGTAGTTATTTACTCTGTGTTGTGCATATCTACGTTTTCGCGGTTATTAACAAATAATGGATATCTACCATGGTACTTTGAGATAAGTTACCATGGTATTTACATGACACTCGTGCTGGTGGACTGACAAACCAGTTGAACCCGGCACTGTTATTATTTTGTCATTGCCAGGTTGAGACTCAAATCTTGGGGCTGCTGTTAACTTTCCCATCGAGCCGGTTTGGGGACGTGTGTTTGTCCCCCTCATCTTCTGCGAGATGGGCAGTCATTTCCGCAGCTACGTCTGGGATCCAATCCTCATCATCTCCCAGATTATGCTCATGCAGTGCATCTATTACAGCTTCTTGGGTCTGTGGTTGGCTGGTGTTGATGGTTTGGTCCATACCAGCAGATCACTCGACCAGATATTCAGTTACGAGGTAACTGTCCAAAAAGAGTTCATCAAAAGCAAGATGAATAAAATTGATGTTGTCAACCCAGAACTACAACTAACTAGTTTACTTTCTGTCAAGGTTCTTGGCTTTTCAACAACACAGGGTCGCTTGTCTATGATGGCGTTCATTCTGAATTCTCTCACATGGTAAGTTTAGATTAATGCCGTCCTATTCCAAACATTTATCTCACTTTTATCTGCCATCTGAAGTCATTCTTGGCTCCGTGTCTCTTTCTCAGCGCTCTTGGCCTGTGGTTTTTCATCCGACGGGGGAAGCAGTGTCTGGACTTCACCGTGACGGTGCATTTCTTTCACATGATCTGCTGCTGGATCTATAACGCCCATCTCACAGCCACCCTGTCATGGTGGTTGGTTAACGTGGCCTGCATGGCCCTCATGGCGGTCATCGGCGAGTACTTGTGCATGCGGACAGAGCTCAGAGCCATCCCTGTCAACACGACACCCAAATCCAACCTTTGAGGACTGTTTAAGAGACAGATGTGCCACAGCTGGTGTGTATGAGGTTGTGCATCGGCGTGTTGACAGATGCTGCTGTGGTTTTCTGAGAGATTGAGCAGAAGTGACTTGGATGTTCTGTGATGTTTTGGTCACATCACTGTATTTAATCCGGATGACGTTGAGATGGTCCACACGAGTTTCATGCTGCATCGCATGATATTCCTCCCTCAATCAGCATTATGATGACATTCGCATCATTTCAAAATTACTATTGTAATTATTCTTATTTAGGACCAACACTTTATCATTCATGGATGGCTACTGAAAATATGAAAGTGATGGTCTGTTTTAAAAGCAGCGAAAGCATCATGTGTAAATCTTAATCTAAATAAAATGCTATGTATTTCTGAATACTTGGATAATGGTTCCTGTTGCTTTGGAATGAAATAAGATATTAAGTGGTTTTCCTGTTTTATCAAGTCATCCTTTTACAAATACCAATGGCAGAATTTAATTGACCTTAGATGTAGTTTATTAAACGAGTTTGTCAACATGAAATCAAAACTAATCCTATTTGCTTTCTTGATTCATGTTCTTGTTGAGTATGTTATTCCAAAAGACAAAGTGAAAAGTTACTAAGGTTTTTTTGTCATTGAATATCCTATTTCTCTCAGATATCTCACATTAAGGAAGTAAAATGGGTTGCTAATAATGTGTCATGTATTTTGCATTCAATTTTGTCCCACATGCCCATCAGATACGATACGATCAGTATCTCTTTCAAGATTTGTTTGCAATGAGTATTTGAGTGATATATGAACCTTAAACTTTTTGTGAAGATTTTTGTGACATGACGACCCATACTTTATGCATTTAACCCAGCCAAAGTGTGTTGTGTGGTGTGTGTGTGTGTGTGTGAGTGTGACACACACACACACACACACACACACACACACACACACACACACACACACACACACACAACACACACAACACACACAACACACACAACACACACAACACACACAACACACACCACCCGGCCGTACAAGCCTCAAACCCGCAACCTTTGGGTTACGAGTCCGACTCTCTATCCATTAGGCCACGACATCCCCATATGAGGATATGAGGTAAATCAAATCAACTAGATTTTTCATTTATTCTGCAATAAATCAGAAACCGCAATATCAAATGTATGATCTCAGTTTGTCAGAACTGAAGTGTGAGTTTCGGCTTTTTAAAAAATGTATTCTTTGTTAACTTTGCAACATCCTGTTTCTCAAACACTTTCAGACCACATAATACTGACTACTAAAAAATATTATAGAAAGGCTTCATATTAACTGTCATGCTTCAGGCTCAAAATATAAGATAGTAAAACTGCAAAAGGTGTTGCAACCTGTTTGACATTGTGCTGTGTTGCAGACCCTTTATCAATGGTTTTGCTTTTGGTGGGACTTTGTAGCTTTGAATGACCGAACAACATGAAACATTAAAGCTGAGCTGTTTAAAGCTGCACAGTTAAACATCTCATGGCAGCTGCATGGTTTCTCGCACATGTTGTGGCATAAAGCATCGCTTGTCAACATGTTATTTTCTCAAATGATTTGTCAGAATAAAACTATATTCTGCAAAGTGACTTTTTGTTTGAATTTTTGTTTAAATAAGTATTCGCCATTCTCAAAAAGTAGAGGGTTTTTTTTGGTACTAAAATTTAAGGCTTTTAGGACCAAAGTGAATTCATGTAATTTTCATTATTGTTGAGTGATTCTGTGTTATAAACAAATATTAACAGTGTTGGGGAAAGTTACTTTTAAAAGTAATGCATTACAATATTGCGTTACTCCATAAAAAATGTAACTAATTATGTTACTTAGTTACTTTTTATGGAAAGTAATGCGTTACGTTACTTTTGCGTTACTTTTAAAATCTGGACAGGGCTTGCTTGTTTGTTTGTTTTTTTAAGTTATATTTTTGGCAAATATAAAACCCTTTTCACACCAAAAGTGAAATGAAAAAGCCTCAGGCTGAAGGAAGTATTTAACGTCCGTACAGTTATAATTCAGAAGAAGACATTTCAACAACACACTTCAGCAAAAAAAAGACACACATGCTGTCTAATTTTGTGCTTATTAGTACGGTTGAACTGGATCATCGAAGGTCAGAAGCAAAGACATTGGTTAATAGAATGGGATTAAATACATAAAGCATATTTGTGTTGCTTAACATTTAATTATTGCAGGTTTGCGTCATATTCTGAGTTGGGTTATTTTTATTCATTTTGAGGAATACTGAATCTGTGTTTTGTTGTGTGTGTGACTGAGATGAATTAATGCATATTCATATTTATTTTAGAACTACAGTAACATCTTCTGATTTCTCTCAACATGGGGACAGGAGAGCCGTCAGTCAATACATTGGGGGAAAAAAAGTAACTTGCGTTACTTATTTGAAAAAGTAACTCAGATATTCTCTTGTAAATTAAAAAGTAATGCGTTACTTTACTAGTTACTTGAAAAAAGTAATCTGATTACGTAACTCGCGTTACTTGTAATGCGTTACTCCCAACACTGATGATAATAATATTAAGGTCAGAGCTCTTTATTGTCATTGTACAGGTATGAGAATATGTTATACTCCAGGAGGTATTACAATTAAATATGTTAGAGGAAATGTGCTTAACTGTCACCATAATACATGTATTTTGATTTTGGGGTCAAATGTGACCACATGCATGCAGTGGTAAACGGAGACAGGTTCCCTCCCAAACACGGAGTGGCGCTAGTGCGCGCGCGTCTTCGCTCCAAACCCAAACAAAGACGTAAAAGCGTTTTCATATTCTACTTCCGGTGGTTTTCACCCCGCGCTGTTCCGCTGTGAAGATGCCGAAGTGAGTCTCTCTTTATGTTTATTTTATACAATAATACGATATGTACGAAACAGACCAGCAGGCTTTAGTCGCGAAGGGTTCATTAATATATCTGTTATACCTTTAGGCATTTTAGAAAACCACGTTGCGAATACAACCGCGTTTCTCAGTCAAGAGCTAGTAGCTCTTCAAGCTAATCCAGCATTTAAATGGGTTAAAGAGTTTTTAATTTAGTGTATTAGTTATTATATTTATATGCAGCTCACTGCTTTAAATGCCATCTTTTGCAATCAGTTTTTAAAAGAGTACCATGTAAATACAGTTGTACGTGAATTCAATGCCATGGTCATACTATGCTATTTATATGAAGCCCGTAATTACTTAAAGAAGACTAAAGTACTAAATGATGGTACTTTGTTAGGTTTTTTTAAAGTGACAGTTCTTTACTATGGTATTATTATCCGTACCATCACTGCACTGTAGCACCTGGTATTTTTAACCAAGGGTGGGTTGTTTTTGTCTCTTTCAGGTTTTATTGTGATTATTGTGACACGTACCTGACACACGATTCGGTAAGATCACCACTTTTTCTAGAATCTGATGATAGTCTGGCCTGTTTAACATGACGTTATTATCTGTTGAAATGTTCATTATTTGTGTGTTTAATCTCTGCAGCCATCGGTCAGAAAGACACACTGCAGCGGACGAAAACATAAAGAAAATGTGAAAGATTATTATCAGAAATGGATGGAGGAGCAGGCTCAGAATCTCATCGACAAAACAAGTGAGTGAACAACATGTTAAGACCTTATGTCTGATCTATGCGAATATCTGTTTCTGCCACAAAGTTAAAAAAGGTCATTGATTTTAAAAAAGGTAATTGGTTGTGACCTTCATAATTACGTTTTTCCTTGTAATTCTGATATTGTCCGAATTGCAAGATATACTAAGAGTTCTATTTTACTCTTCTATTTTAAAAGTTCTAGTACTATAAACTATTTTGACTAATTTCTTGATCTTTTAAAAGATCAGTGGTCCAGTCTAAAAGTCATTTTTGTCTGTTTCAGCGGCCGCTTTCCAGCAGGGTAAAATTCCACCCACCCCATTCCCAGGAGCCCCTCCACCTGGCGGATCTCTGCTACCGCATCCAAATATTAGTACGTTGCAAAGTTCTGAAATGTTCACTTCCTTTCAAGGCAGCTGCAAAGCATATAACAATTTCTGAGTTAACTTTATGCTTATATATGGCGAGACTACAGGCAAAAGCATGTTTTTTTTTTTTTTAGATTTTGAGCTATTTTGCTTCCATAACTATGGACGCAAACTAACTACTGATTTGATTACATTATATTATTAACATATAATTTACAAGGAATAACATGTTTTTTCTCGCAGGCGGACCTCCGAGACCGGGCATGTTACCAGCTCCACCCATGGGTGGTCCTCCTATGATCCCCATGATGGGCCCCCCTCCTCATGGCATGATGCCTGGTAAGGCTGTTTATCTGTAAATATAACTACGTTAATGTGAGGGATTTTTATTAATGGCAATCTGAATTGACCATTCAGCTGGCTTTCTTTCAGGTCCAGGTATGCGGCCACCAATGGGTGGACCTATGCAAATGATGCCCGGGCCACACATGATGCGACCTCCCGTTCGACCAATGATGGCCATTAGACCCGGTATGGTGCGACCTGATCGATAAAGCTACGGTTCCGCGTTTATTATCCCGATATCCACAGAAGACTCGGCCAAATATCTACACTGGTTTTACAGTCGATCTAAGAGTTTTTTTTGCCCATTTGCGTTTTATGATGACTAATGTCCGCGGTTCAAAAAACGTTGGTTCACTCGAGTGACTCAGATTACCACAAATTCTTGTAAAATCTAATGAACCTTCCATTGGCTTTCATTTCATATTTATGACAGACCAGAGGGTGTTGCGTAATGGGTTTGTGTATGATGTGCATTTATTACGTTGATGGATGTCTTGGTTATTTACTGTTAGGATGATTTTCAGCTTTTTGTTTTTCATGTATTTTGAGAAAATAAAATAAAAAACTTGCAAATCTGTTATGTTTTGATTTGGTCTGCTTGTGTAACATTTAAATAGAAACTAAGTAAAATGCATCTCGATTACTCCGAGTTAGGGCTGGGCGATTTTTCTGATTAAATCGATTAATTTGAATTTGATGTTTTGCCATGATTTTGAATAGAAATATTACCAAATGTTACAATTAGACACTGACAATATGCCAATGATAACAGTAAAGAGAAGAACTATCCAACCGCATGTCGGCACATGCGTGACACGCTCATATCGCGAGGCGCCGTTCACACAGAATGCACTTTTGTTTCGTGTTGACAAAGATGCAACGTGGAGAGTGGAATTGAAAAAACATGCAAGATGAGTGAACTCTTTAATTTTGATCGCTGCGATTTTATAATGCCATTTCATGCGTGAGATGCTGCAAGAGATGCTAGTGCAACCGTCAAACGTGTCCATGTTATAGAAAAAACTATGGAAAAGCAGCGCAATCGAATAAAAAACCTGTAAAGAACTACTGTATGTGACGGGCTGAAAGTTGCTGTTCGTTGTTTTCACAGAACATTCATTGTTAATAGTCTACTGGTGTTATACCTTCAGAAGTCAGAAAGAGCTTTATTAACAGTATGCTTACACACACAAGGAAGTTTGCTTCGTGACAAGAGCTTCCCGTGCCGAAGAAGTCTGGTATAGAGCAACTAGTGCAGCAGACATAGGAATTACACATATAGATGGGATTATAACACTATATAATAAAACTGAAACTTAAATACTGCATTATATACAGGAAGTAGAAATATAGAGAAATTAACTGTTTAATGACGTACAGCTATTTACAGTGCGGCAGTTTAGAAATGTACAGTTTTCGGATTCTCTTTATAAAAGCATTTCATTTTTGCATTTGAATTCCATTGACTGTTGAGAATTTTTTGAAGCCATTTTCAATCAACCTATTATTTCTTGACATTAACATGTAGGCTATAAGACAGTTTGTACAGGTGTATTGGAGTTTCTGATCTTTTCTGCAAAGATATTTGATAAGTGATTTGTTTAACGTTATGACGTGACATGTGGCCAAGTATGGTGACCCATACTTGGAATTAGTGCTCTGCATTTAACCCATCCAAAGTGCACACACACAGCATTGACACACCTGGAGCAGTGGGCAGCCATTTATGCTGCAGCGCCCGGGGAGCAGTTGGGGGTCCGGTGCCTTGCTCAAGGGCACCTCAGTCATGGTATTGAAAAAGGAAGAGAGTGCTGTACATTCACTCCCCCCACCTACAATCCCTGCCGGTACGAGACTCGAACCCACAACCTTTGGGTTACGAGTCTGACTCTAAACATTAGGCCACGACTTAACAGTTATATCATGTTGACAACTTCATGTGTGCTGCACTTAGAATAGAATTTTCTTTAACTAGAGGGTTAATAAAGAAAAAGCTATTTGAATCATGTTGTAGTAACATTAAGTTGACTAGTTAAAAATCGTGAATCGGTCAAACGTTCTGAAAAAAAATCAAAATTTCATTTTTTTGCCAAATCGCCCCACCCTGCTCTTGAGTAATATAATCAAAGCAATAACAAAGCCAGCAGCTGGTGTAATTCATAGAAAATGCTAAAATAAAAACAAATACAATTCAAAGACAAAAACATAGAGCAAAAAGTCTATTGAATTTATTAGTTCAATGGCATTGAGAGAGTATAATGATTGTTCCTTAAGTAAATGGAATGAACATACACAATAGTATGAACATTCAGGACAAAAAGTACATTTATTAGACATCTTTTAATCGTAGCTACTTTACCTTCTACATAGGCCAACAGTGGTATTTTATCTTGTGTTGTCAAGTGCAAGCATTCTGCCCTGATCCTGGTATAGTTTCTGACATCCTCATAATCTTCCCAACCAGGAAAAAAAGAGGATACTAACATAATTGGTGTTAAATTGTTTGTCCATATTTGCTCAAATTATGTGAAGTTCAAAAGAAATTCAAGTGAATTCAAAGAGGAAGCGAGGGACAAGTGTTGCCTGAGGGGTTTGCATTTTTTCTCCTTTTTTCTCATTTTCTGTAAATCATTCTGTTCCACTACAGCATATGTGCCCATTTTCTTTTCCATCAAGTCAAAGAACCTGCTAACTATAAAAAATAAAACGCTCGTTGTGATGCTAGACAGCTAGGCTTTGTGATAGGTGGCCATAAAGTGACATTTAATTCAGCTCTTTGTTTTCATATGGCAAATCAATAGCCTAAATATGCTACATCTTTGCAATTTCACAGTAAGATCATTGCATCAACCACTGATTTGATTTCAATTTAGCTGGATTCTTCACATACAGTAAAAATATCTTTGCTGATTTACATGTAAGTACTTCATCTCTACCACAACGTTGCCATCTCAGGTCCACAACTGAACCCATTTAGTTTTAAATGCCACAAATCTTCAACAAGCAGTTCTACAATGTACACAGAGTCCAAAAAGATCAAAACTCTTGTTTTGAATCATTTTTTAGGTATAATCTGCTAATGTCACTCACAAAGTCCTTCTCCATATGAAAATAAACCACAGTTTAACAGGAAACATTGAACACTAAAATGTACAATGTTCACACAGTGCTCAGGAAAGAGAAGTCCAGTTTTCCAGAGATTCCACAAAGTTCTGCTTGCTTTTTAAAGACATAAATGAGTGAATCTCATGAAAAACTTGAGAAATGTTCACCTTTCACCCCAAAACTAAAGCAAATAAAACCTATTTTTAGGACCATGCATTGACATAATTGTCATGGCAATTAAGCAAATTACACATCAAAATTCTTATTACCATAGTGAGAAAATTATAACAGAGAACATTAGTAGAGTACAATTGTAAGTGTACATCTTAGTTGTACTGCATTTAATTTACGCTGATTTTAATACAATAATTATTGTGCAAAAATGTGTCTAGATAATAATGTCATCTTAATAGTCCTGAAAACAGGCTTCATTGGCTTTTATGCAAAAATTCTTCTTTTGATTTTGGGGTGAAATATGACATTGCTTTGTGAGATTTAGTCAAATTGAATATCATGCTGATTCATATTTTAATATTTGATTTGTTGTTACGTCCGTTTCCACATCACCAGCAAATCAGTTTATCGGCTGAGTAATGTCCGTATTCGAGTTTATTTTTGCAGTAGGAGCAACTTCGGACAGTCCGTTTGGTACGGCAGTGAAGTGCTAATTTTGTATTTATCTTTCTTTCTTTCATACTCACTCAATTTCTTCCTCATTTGGACTCACACATAAAGTTTCACCTGAGTCCCCTTCAATTCACACCTTGGTGTCCGGAAACTTGAAAGGTGGAGTCAGCTACACAAGGAAAAATATATTGGAATTCAAGTTGTCAGAGCCCAGACAGGACTGCTAATTAAATCTGAAATATTAAAAATGTGACAGCATTTCAAAAAAAGTGTCAAAAATACACAAAGCTCACATTTTACAGGATGTGATGGCATGAGTGAAATGGATCTTGAGTTAGCCTCTTTGGCAATTTTGAGTTAGGAAATGAGACAAAACAATTGCAAACTATGTTTGTTAACGAGTGAGAATGATTGTGATGTCTGGAAGTTGAGGATGTGCAACATAGTCACAAAGAAATTACAACAACTTTAACAGATTACTCCATAAAACCGGGCATGAGAGACAAACCGTGCAGTTCAAAAGTGAGCAACAGCCAGAATCAAACTAAAGCGAACAGTCCTTTCCACAAAACAAAAAACAGCCAGGTTCACACTGCAATGTTTTGGAAACACAACAGCACATAAATGAGAAATTAATCACCTGAATTATCATTCTGTATGTGTCTTTCGTAAACCCAAAATGGCTGACAGTTAACGTAATTTAGAGACCGTTGCGAAAGTTTCACTATAGCGACAACGGTTATAAACCACAAACATTGACGCCGTTATTTTTGACTTAAGAAATATTAGCGACCAGAGGCTTATTTATATCCGACAATTTTCAGGTTTGGTACGAGAAACTTTTGAAATTTGAGAAAAATCATACAGGCTTGGAACAACTTAAAGGCACAATATGTAATTTTCGCCGCTATAGAGGGCGCGTATTCAAAATAAACAAATAGACAAAGGGTAGTTTGATGACGCAGTGACTGAGTGTGGAATCGTGGGAGTTGTCGTCTTCATCCCCACAGCCGATGCAATCCGACGGGACTCGGGCAGAAATCATGTTCATGGATGAGCTAATGATTTATTAACGTAGTAGAATGAAGCAGGGTGAGGCTGAAAGCCGTCGAAACGAGGCCGCTGAACGAGCGCGACACACGACTCAAAAACAGCGGAGCTTTTATTATGCCACAGTCGACCGCTTCCGCTCCTTCTGGTCGTGCGTATGTGGGGTAAAGCAGCGGAGCTTTTATTATGCCACAGTCGACTGCTGCCGCTCCTTCCGGTCGTGCGTATGTGGGGTAAAGCAGCGGAGCTTTTATTATGCCACAGTCGCGCGCTTCCGCTGCTTTTCCGGTCGTGTTTATGTGGGGTAAAGCAGCGGAGCTTTATTAATTTAGGCCACAGTCGCGCGCTTCCGCTCCTTCCGGTCGTGCGTGTGTGGGGTAAAGCAACGGAGCTTTTATTATGCCACAGTCGACCGCTTCCGCTCCTTCCGGTCGTGCGTATGTGGGGTAAAGCAACGGAGCTTTTATTATGCCACAGTCGACCGCTTCCGCTCCTTCCGGTCATGAGTATGTGGGGTAAAGCAGCACTGGTTTATCATACTAGATACGTTTGAAAGTTCTGTTATAATGCTACTCTGTGCAGTCGTCACCGGTCTATTAAAACGCATAACATATTAAAGCGTCTTTGGTGTTTACATTTTTTCCAAAAAACAAAACCGGAAATCGAGGGGTTAAGACGTCATTGGCAGGCGACACAATGACACCGATAATACGTCGTGTCCCTGTTAAAATTGGTTTCATTTCTCTGATTTCAACAAGCGCAAAATCTTAACACTGTTTAGCTCGGGTGTTTTGGATAGTTAATAAAAAAAAATCTTACAAATTGTGCCTTTAAGGGTGAGAAAATGATGATAGAATTTTCATTTTCACTATACTTTTAGATGTTCCGTGCATTAATTTGGTTTCAAAATGCGGTTGTTACTTCTTTAAGTAAAGGAACTGTGAGTGGGGGGGAATCATATTTAACTGCAGTGTGAACATGGCACATGAAACAAGACAAAACATAAACCACCAAGAATGTAAAATAGCAGATTTCTAGCATCTAATACACTAAAATAACTTTTTTTTGCGTGAATAAAGTGGTGCAAACTTACAGTGGTTTTCCAAAAGTTCAGTACATGTCACAATAAGGCTGTTTGGAGATTTTTTTCTCTCTCTAGCCTTAGTGCTTTTTCTTTTCTTGGCTTCATTATCTTCTCTCTAAAGATAATTGTCACCGTGGGAATTCTTTTGCAATTCAAAAAAGTAACATTTACTATTATTATGTCTACGAAAATATTCTGTCTCATTTTTCTGCAAATGACTTTGTAGTGGAAATCTCAAAGGGAACTAATTTTACAGAAAAAATCATCAATCACAAAATGAACATAGGTTATACACACACTTATTATGAGATGTTAACAATGTAAAGTTACAAATATAGAACTTTACGAAACAAAATGGATTCCCTTATTAGATAAAAAGTCAATTAAATTCCAACAAGAAAACAGAATAGGAATGTTGTCTTGGTTATTCCACTTTCTTGGGGCTGTATTCTACTCTTCCCAGTAAAACTGTATTGCATTTCAAATCCCAAACTCTAAACGCTCTAAACAGGCATAGTCTTTCTTCCGAGGGCCTCAGAGCTGCAGATGCCTGGTAAGACAAAAGGAAGCACTGGGTGTGAATCGAGATTACAGACCCAACTCTTGAAAAACTAAAGAACTGCAGGGGGGGAAACAGGGGACCAACTACGGGGGGAAAAAAGTGATCTAGTGCTACGGGGTTCGAGGAGCGCTGATGGGAAACTGCGTTATGTTGCATTCATGATCGTGAATGTACGTAAACTTGAAAAACAGTTCTAGTATTGCTGTTGCAGTCAGAGAGCTCGTGGATCTACTAATTTCTAATAAAGTTTCGCCAACATGTCCGTCCGGATGAGGAGATGTAGAAATGCTACAAGTGTCAAGTTTGGAGGTTTTGTGATAGAGAACCCTCTGACACGAGGGACCGAACCGTAAACATTCAGCATAATGTATAAAATAGGGAAGCTTTCAAGATGTGATTTCGGACCATGACGGAAGAGTTTGAGGAGGCTGGTTATACGGCAAATCCAGGGATTCCAGAAAGCGTTCATCAGTCAAGACGACAAAAAAGGAAGGTGCAGGCGTACGGCTCTCCGAGAGGGCAATGCAGGCAAGGGTCGGGGTCGGGACTGGAGTGGGAAGTAGTCTTGCCCTGAGGAAGGCTACAAATCACAGTGAGAAGGCACGGGGCACTCGAGTTTATGGGGCGTGGGGTTGAAATGGGGCAGCAGGCGGGATTGGTCAAGGGCCGTGCCCTGCTTCAAAATATGGTGGTCTCATACTTGGTGCAACTCGAAGGCCTGGAGGATTCCCGCGGATCGAAGAGCCAACTGGTGCTGCCCAGGGACTGCAGGTCCATTTCCGGCTCCAGAGGGTCGATCTGCCGGAGAAGTAGGAGCGAGGAGTGAGACTGCAGGAGAGAATGGCAGCCAACGGAAACCCACATTTCACAAAATTGAGGAGATGGCCGTTGAGGATGAACACCATGTAGGAGAAATCACCGTAGATATAGACAACAACACTGATATCAGGACCTGATGCTGGTTTGAGCGTTTATACACAAACAGATGCTCATTCTAGCTGCTAGTTAACAGACAAACGTTCTTGCAAATGGATTCTTAAATTCAATTTGCACACAATCTTCATCTTGAAATCGCTAGTGTAGTGTCTTTTAAGAAGGTCGCCTGATACTGTCATTTCAAGTTGTTTCCAAAAAAGTGACGATCTTGAGTTTGATAATAAAAAGTGTAAATGTAAAATAGCTGTCTCCAATGTTGCTGACGCAACATTTTAAGTATTGCTTAAAACGCAATACTTTGTTTTTGAAAAGTCCTCTCAATGACATTGTTAGGCGACACAAACTTTTCGTTCCAATTTACTCTCTAATAATTTTAAAGACATTGCTCCAGGCATGGTAAACCCAATTGAAAAATTGTGTAGTGATCTGTGAAGTACATCTATAACTGAATAAATCTCCTGAAAACATGTCTGGGTCACATTTCACTCCAAAATCCCTTCAGAATGTACATTTTGCAGACATTAAAAATGAGCCTATGTTTATACTCTAAAATAAGGTTCTCAGATTCCATAGAATAACTTTTTGTCTAAATGGTTCCATAAAGATCCTTTAACATCTGAAGAACCTTTCTGTTTCACAAAAGGTTCTTTGTTGGTGAAAGAAAGTTCTTCAGATTACAAAAAGGTATGAAAGAGATGGTTCTTTAAAGAACCTTTGACTGAATGCTTCTTTGTGGAACCAAAAATGGTTCTTCTATGGCATCGCTTGAAGAACCTCTTGAAGCACCTTTATTTTTAAAGAGTGTGAACCATTAGAGTTTTGCACTGTGACATTTTTTCCAAGACAATTATGCACACAATTACCATAATAATGCATATGGATGTTTACAAATACAAAATGTAATTTAAAATCTATAAATTTGAAATATATATGCCGACCTTTATCTATCATAATGTGTGTGTGTGTTTGTGTGTGTGTGTGTGTTGTGTGTGTGTGTGTGCGTACACGCATATATATTTTATCTATTTGTGTGTGTATATATAGATAATATATTATATATATATATCTCTAAGTATACACACACACACACACACTTGTAATGGCCTAATATTTTGCCATTTTTTCAACTCTTAATTGTCATCAAAGTTACACAATGCACAACAATTGAATACAATCATTTAATAATCATTTTCTTCATGCAAAATATAATATCTTATTTCCTTTTGACTCTCGAGTGAAATATCACCTGGACAGGTATGTTCTTGACAGGTGAGATTTGCTTAAACAAACCTTACTCTGCTGACATATTGAGAACATCCTCAGGCCAAAGCAAGAATTTGCCAATGACACAAAATATCTTCATCCTTGAATTTTGTACATGATTGCAACCTTTAAATCCTTTAAATCTTGAATATAAAGATTTTACTTGTACCACATTTTAAAGTTGTGACCTGTTGCTAGTGTCAACCAAAAATGTACATGAGGGGGGGATAAAATAGGTGGATAACAGTGAAAACTGGAAACGTAACAGGAAAATTAGTAAAGTGAATAAGTGGCAGGGAAGAGAAAGCCAGAGATGTAGCAGGAAGAAGAGTGCTGGAGAATGGTGGGGGGGGGGTGTGTGAAAAGGGGAAAAAAAAAAAAAAAAAGGAAGAGAGAAGCGAAAGAGAGAGCAGAACCTGAACTCCAGGGCTGATAGAGGGCAGCGGGAGGTAGGAGGGGCGGTGGACGGAGCACGTGTGACAGTAACAGCAGCGGCATTCAAGCACAGGTGCACCCTGGGAAGGAGGACCGGGCAGAAGCACAGAGACACAGATTACAGGCTTACCTCAACGAAATAAAGTAATATAAGATATGAAAAATATAACGGGACTGGAGGTGACACCTGTTCCATGTGGGTCATTTCTATAACGCAGTACATTTTTACCATGCCATCATATATAGTATGTCTAAATAAAAAAATAAAAATAAAAATTGGAAATCACGTCATCTTTTATCAAAATTGAACATGGTGAATTTTAAATGGTTTCACTACCTTGGTTTTAGCTGATGTTTTTCATCCTGCACTTATAACATAAAAAAAAACCATTCTTCATTTCTTTTCCCTTTTTTAATCAATATGTTTTCTTGGGAATAAAATTCGCTTTTGGTGATTTTTTTTATATTTGCTGTGTCTCACTCTAAAACATTCAATCCAGTTCGATAACATTACAGAAATTAGTATAGAATATCAACATTTCAAAATCAGAACTTTTTAATCTCAAAATTAACTTTGATTTTAAAATTAATCAAAATTAAAATTGAGCAAAATGAATCTTTCCCTCTTGTTGACACTGTAATATAAGCTAACTATCAGTCCCTTGATCAACAACGGATAAATTTAGCTCTTAATTTCCTTCATGTTTATTGTCTTGCAATTCTGCAAATAATCTAATCATATTTAAGAAAGCCTGTGCTTGACCAAAACATATATTTGAACATCTGCTATATCCTTTTATAGAATCTTTAAAGTTCAGAAGGTACTACAGAATAGAAATGACCCAAGGATTAACACTAAAATTTAGCTACTCAAAATCAATCCCCCACTGAACCGGGCACAAATAACAATGAAGCGTGTGCTGTGATTTTAGTGTGTCAAAAATGACTCAAAATACCCAAATGTAATATAGACGTTTTTTTAGAGTAGAAGTCATATTTAAACTGACATAAATACAAATGAAGCTGCAAAGGAAGCTGTGTAAATGAGAACATATAAACTCCAGAAAATAATGCTTGTGAAAACAATCTCCAACCAAGGACCTTAAGACATTTAGGAAAAACCTTAAAGGGTTAGTTCACCCAAAAATGAAAATTAGCCCATGAATTACTCATCCTCCAGGCATCCTACGTGTATATGACTTTCTTCTTTAAGACGAATCCAGTCGAATTCCTATAAATAGCATTGACTTGATCTTTCCAAGCTGTGTTAATTGCTGTCACGTGGTTTATGCAGTGCCCTACAGTATCCCAAAAGATACTAATAAAGCGCATCCATCCATAATAAAAAGTGTCTCACACGGCTCCGGGGGGTGAACAAAGGCCTCGTGTAGCGAATCTATGCATTTTTGTAAGAAAAATAAGCATATTTAAACCGTAATAATGAATTTAATCTAGCTTGCGCTCACTGTTGTAAACGGAAGCAGCTCTGGGCGGATGACGATGAGGTCTGCGTTGCGCATGCGCCGCGCCGCTCAAAAAGGCGAGGTAGGTTCAATACCAGTGTTGAAAAAAAGGAACGTGGAAGCGCATGGGAGAGATCAAAACAAAACAACGGTCACGAATTAGAAGTACAAAACGAGGATTTGTAAAGAAGAATGTCGGAGGATTTCGATATGGACTGGTTTCCCTTTGCTAAAGTAAGGAAACTTTGCTTCCTTTGCTCCTGTAAACAAACGTTGGTTTTCACAAGACTCACCGGCGCATGCGCAACACTGACCTCATACGTCATCCTCCCCGGAGCTGCTTCCAGTGTACACCTTTTGGCGCAAGCTATATTAAAGTGATTATTACATTTTGAATATGGATATTTTTCTTACAAAAATGCATCGATTCGCTACAGGAGGCCTTTGTTCACCCCCCGGAGCTGTGTGAGGCACTTTTTATTATGGATGGATGCGCTTTATTTCACTTCTTTTGGACTGATGAACTGCAACACCCGCTGACTGCCATTAAACAGCTTGGAAGATCAAAGACAATTTTTAATATAACTCCGATTGGATTCATCTGAAAGAAGGAAGTCATAAAAGCCTAGGATGGCTTGAGGGTGAGTAAATAATGGGCTAATTTTCATTTTTGGGTGAACTATCCTTTAAAAGAACATTTGTACCTCTATACCTTTCAACAGCCATTAAATATGACATTTACTCTGACTGAAGTCTATCGATTCTGTCAACTTTTTTCCTATATCAATTTTTTTTATATTTTAGTTTAGGTTTCAAGTTTTATGGACAGCATCTGTGACAAGCTGTCGATTAACACAGAATCATTTTGACTCATCCCACAGTTTGTATAAGAAAGCAAAAATCATGTTTACAGTGATGCACTCGAAATGGAGGAAGATATATTGCAATAAACGTGAAAATATAGAAAATACACAAGGTTTCTAAAGTAAAAAAAAAGACTTTAACATTAGTTACATGAGACTTACAAGCCTTTAATGTACCAGTAAGCTGCATTTTTTTTTTTTTTTACATATTTCTGCATTTAAAGCCTGTAGACATCCATTGTAAGTGCAATACTGTAAATACTGTTTTCTGAGGCAAACAAAAATATGTAAACACAATATATTCATGATACTATGATATCAGACAACATGTGCTGAAGTCATACTCACGGTGGAGCGGCGCGTGCTATTGTGGGACTGCGAGGTGGGCCTTTTGGTCTTGGGTTCTATGTTTTCGGAGGCTGGACCAGCATATGAACTGTGACGACGGGCCTTCTGTGCCTGGAGAGCCATCTGATACGCCACCTCAAACGCCTGTCCCAGCGTAAGGATGATCTCATAGGTCTGTGTCTATATGGGGAGCAGCCATTAGCTGAGTCATTAAATAATTACACAATATGGGATTTCACTCTCAGTAAGGCCATGAAAAGTGGCAGAGAAAACTACACTGGACCTGACAGTCAAACTGCAACCTGTAAGTGTTACTCATTTTCACATGTGAAGACGACAGCCAATCACAACAGAGCTAATTTACATAAAGCAGTGCGCCGTTTAATTTTAAGGGTAAAAGTAATGGGGGAAAAAATTGTAATCAAATTGTTATATTTATCAAAATTAAAATCCTACGTAGATATTCAATTCAGTGTCCGAAAAAAATTCATTAATAACAAAATAAATTATTAAATTACATATTAAATTGATATCCTGTGTAAATTCAATTCAGTATTTCAGAAAAACATTTAGTTAAATATTAAATAAAATTAATATCCTGTGTAGATTCAAATCAATACTTCAGAAACTATTTGAATTAACCATTCATATTTATATTTTTTATTTTAGCAGCTTGCAAGTGAGAAATATTAATAAAACATCTATCTGTATCTATCTATAAATAATAAAATTCATATAAGACAAAAAATACATTTAATTAAATAATCAATGAAAATTAAATTACATTTTGGTGAAAAACACCCTGACACCTTAATACTATAAATTAAATTAGAGAAACAAACATTTCGTTTGCTTGTAAATTTTGATTTATACTTTAGACTGTATTATTCGCTCAATAACTAGACTCAATATGAAAGTAAACAGGGTTAATTTTGTTTTCATATTGACTTTAATAAACCTATTCTCTGTCAACCCTGATTGGTTCCCCTAGAAGCAGATAAATAGGGTTTCAAAAATTCCGGGAATTTTTAAAACTGGAAACTTTCCATGGGAATAAACTGGAAATTTGCTAAATTGCAGGTTAGCCTATAACAGGGAACTTAAATGTAAAAGTTGCAGCGTAATCTTGGTTAAACAACAAGACTTTATGTAAATTCAGTTTTCAAAATTTCTACTCTGCACATTCCTCAATCACATGCAAACAGCACACTACTTAGCCCAAGGACTAAGTGAGTTTTGATGTTACATGGTGGGTAAAAATATTTGACAGTCAATCTCTTATTAAATGGTTTTCACCGGACAAGCAAATTACCCAAAGTGTTTTATACAATGTCGGCCGACGCTAAGCCCAGTAAAACATATCTGCTAAATTATGAAGCTAGTTCGCACTATTCATTAACATTGTATAGGGCTCGGTATAATCAAGGACATGTGACGGCTCTTTGCGTTCTACACCCTTCCTCTATAGCCATAATTCTGTTATTCATGACAGAAGTACAGTTACTGGACCATTTCATGTTTGTTCAAGTTTTGCAAGCCTGCATTAATTTGACCCAAAATACAAAACAGTAATACATTGCAGGACAAACTATATTACAATTGAAAATAATGTTTGTCGTTTTTTTTTATTTTCTAATATATCTATTTTAGTTAATATATGTATTCCTGTGATGCACACAGAAATTTCGCCGCAGCACTCACGCCAGTGCGTGCAGCATCACGGAGCTCGTTGCAGAATGCAATCTAATCAGCCTGACTTATTATCAATTGTGTGAATAAAGTTCTGTGCTGCTTAGTTACAGGTGTTTGGAGAGGAGAGATATATAAAGAGACAACTGTGATGCTTTGTGCATCCAGGATTCTTTGATGGTATACAACAGGTAAAAGAGAATAAACACATTTATTTACACAACAGACCGCTGTTTTAACAATACACCACATGGCAAAGGTCAGGTCATAGTGGTGGTGTGTAGGTAGAAATTTTAGTCAGTAGAAATGAATACTTTAATCAGCAAGGATGTGTTAAATTGATAACAAGTGATAGTAGAAGACATACAGATAGAGTAGAAAGAAGGTTCTCTATGTGTGAATAAATGCTGATCTTTTTTTAAGTTTTTATTCATCAACACACACATGCTTTTGTGTTGCTCAATGATATAATTTATTAAAGTTCTACTTACACTAAATCACGTCAGAAATGTCTTTCTTTTTTTTTTTTTTTTTTGTATTGTATTAGTTTGCATGCATGTCAGCTTATGACCATATTGTTTATATTTATGATTGTATATGATACAGCTTATTTTAATTTCTCCAAATTTTCAATAAATTCCCACTTGGAATATTTCCAAAATTCCCCAGATTAAGTTCCCATGGAAAGTTTCCAGAAATTTTCCACACCCATTTGCAACCCTAGATAAAAATAACACCCACCACTTCTACTGTAGTGAAGACATGGCAGAAGTGATAACCAGACTTCAGATCTTTTGTGATGTATGCAAATGTGCAAAGGTCATCCGGATCCTGGGCTGCGCAAGAGATGTTCTGGATCTCATGCTCTGCAACCATCGCCTGCAAAAGTACAAAAATACTGAGCGAGTCCATCACAATTTTCAAACATCCGCAAAAAACATGAGCACTTCACTAATGCATAACCATAGGGCTATGTAACCATTTATAACCATAATCTATCATTCATGTCTGTGCCACAAATAGTGCAGGATGGGTCACTGTCGTACAAATCTCTAACTCTGATAGTGATGGCTTAGCAGACACCACTAATAATGAGAAACAGTTTAACTCTCCTAGTTTAACATGGTGAACCCATGTTAACTTTAGTTACAGTATGTATTGGCAGTTGCTCTTACCTTGGTGGCTGCGTCAACAAACTTGACTCCTTTGTAGGTGATATTCAGTATTATGACGGGACCTTTCCGGTGATCCTTTGATTTCTGGTAAACATTAGAAGGCAAGAATTTATTTAAAAAATGATTAATGGACCAAAGCAGACTCACAAAACTGTGCACAAAACGTAACAAAAATGTAAGACATTATATAATAGCACATTGACTAATATATCTGTATATGTACCCTTATTCTAGCGCAGGCCTCCTGTGTAGATTCAATTCCTCGTAGGTCTCGGATGATCACAGACCCTAAATACTGGAAAAGGAAGAATGGAAAAATATATTTAGTCAGAAATGTACATTTATTCACCTAGCAGATGTTTTTTTAATAAACTGACATTTTATGAAATATTACTACAATTTAAGATAACATGTTTCTATTTGATAAAAATTGTCAAATGTAATTTATGCAAAGCGGAATTTTCATCATCATTACTCCAGTCTCATGTCACAGAGAACATCTATATTGGAATTGCTGCTCAAGAAACATTTCTGATTATTATCAATGCTGTTAACAGTTGTCCTGCTTTATATTTTTGTGGAAAACAAAATGAATAGAAAGTTCAAAAGAACAGCATTGAATTGAAACAGAAATATTTTGCAATATTATTAATCGATAAATCTATCATTATTAATATATCTATCGCTATTATGCTACATAATACTTCCTCTGTCAGTTTCAACCCAAAATAACAATGACGTTGAAAAGAGCACTTTAATTTTTAATGTGGTGCTCATTAATGGATCTTTTATTATTTAAATCTAGACTCTGTCTTACTCTGGTTTTGATCTTGATGACCTGAGCCGTACTGGTTCGTGCACACACTGTGGTGCTCACACAGGCACTGTGAGCCTGAAGCCAGCTCGAGTCATTTCCGAATCCCCATCATTTCCATTACCTCTCTCTCTATCCTCCGGCAAATGCAATTTGCTGACCCGACCTTCCAAGATGTAGATGAGTTTGTTTCTTAATGGAAACAGATTTGGAGAAATTTAGAATCACATCACTCGCTGACCAACGGATCCTCTGCAGTGAATGGGTGCCGTCAGAATGAGAGTCCACACAGCTGATAAAAACATCACAATAAGTCCCAAGTATCCCACCACCACTCCCTACTCTCATCACTGCCTTAAAAAGCAAAATAGCTGTGTGTTTGTAATGATCGCTAAGTCATCCACTCTTTAACAGGACTGTTTAGCCCTTGAACTTTGTGCTTTTGCGGCTCAAAATTCGAGTATCTCGTATGCCATCCCTAGGCGCATTATTCCAGGTAAACTCACAGTCATGCTCATCTGAATCAGGAGAGAAATCTGCACAGATCAAGCACTGTTTATTTACAAGCCAAAACAGCTCTAAACAAATGTGTGTGTGAATTTTGATTTGAGAGGACAACAGGGGATGGATGTTTTACTGGATGAAGTGTTATTATGGACTTATGCCGCCTGTAGAGACGTTGTGAAACTGGCTCTTCTGACTTTGATTTACAAACATGCAGCTTTTTACTTCACAAGACATTAATTGAAGGACGAGTGGTGTAAATTACTTGTGATGTTTTTATCAGCTGTTTAGACTCTCATTCTGAATAGGCACCCATCACTTGCACCGATCCAACTGATGAGCACCTGATGGAACGCTAAATTCTCAAAATCTGTTCCCATGAAGAAACAAACCCATCTACACCTTAGATGGTCAGAGTTTGTGTGTAAATGTTCAGCAAATTATGATTTATGGGTGAACTATTCCTTTTGAAATACTGTATCTTTATTTTGTTAAATCAGATTTCAGCTTTTTTGATAAAAACACAAACATGAAAATAATGTTTTACTCTGATAGGTTTTGGGTGTATGAGAGTAACTGAAGAAAGTTACTATCATACCAACCCTTTGTTAAAAGCTTGGAATCCATTCCTATCAGAAAAAAATGGCATATGTCTATAAATCTATTGTGAAGTGTATAAACTGACAAATCCTGATAGAAAAGACTTACTTTGGCCTCATAAACGCAGGACTCTGTGATAAGTTTCTCAGGGTGATGGTGCCAGGTGGAGACTGTGGTATATGTGGCAGAGTGGCTGGAAGGGCGAATACTTAGACGCGAATGTCGATCTGCATGACGGTCCTAATGGAAAACAACAAGTGCAATCTGAGTCAAAGTCACATTAAATTAAAAAAAAGATACACTGTATATTTATATTCAAAGTGGAGTTATATTTAATGGTATTTTGCAGCATTTTACTATTGTTCCTCCATAAATTTAAAAGCATAATGAGTTTAAATTATTGAAAAATTGCCTTATTTAAAAGCGGTATGAATTATTCATGTTCTGTGGAGTTCAGACGTGTTACTGTGCCCCGTGGTAACAGCATTCAAACATGTACAAAGACCTCATAACCATTTTAACTAATTTGTTACAGAGCATGTGGAAACATAAATAGTAAATATGACTAAATATGTTTCATGAAAAAAAATCACTTTTAGTATTAAAACTACATCTGAAGTGAAATGTTCATTTCATTTAACAGAAATAAGCTCTTCAAAAAAAAAACCACGTGTTGCGTCTGCTCCGACATTCTCTCGGGGGAAAGTGGTGCTGGCAAATATACCACGGGTTAACCTTCAGGACCCTCGTCCCTCTGGCGCTCTCCCCTCAAATAAACTAATTGTAAATAAGCTCATTATGATATATTAATTAAGGCTCCTCGTCGTGGTGCAACCCGTCAGTGCTCGCCAGGACCTGTTTGACTAGTTTTTTGAATTACGTGTCCTTACTTTCATATTCAATTTGTTGTAATTACCTTATTGGATAAATTCTTGCATCAGGGGGTTTGTTTAGAATAAGGGTTTATAACTTAAATAAATTGTGCCTGGGGTTGGTAGAGGAAAGAATACAGGAATAAGAGGAAAAAGGAATAAAACTGGGAATTGAGGGCGAGGGGAAAGGAAAGAGTTTAGAAGGTTGAGAGGGATTAAGGGAGGTAAGAAAAAAAAGAAAAGAATGAAAAATTGAAAAAACAAAATGAAAAGCAAGCGAGGAAGCGCGTAATAAAAAGGAGGGCGAAAAACACAAATGAATAAAAATGTAGAGAAAAGTTAGGAAAGTGGAAAATAGAGAAACTGGAGAAAAGTATAAAAAAGGATTTGGAGGAAATCAGTTGTAGAAAGAAAAGGGTGAAAAAGTTCGAGAAGGAACGGGACGGTCAATGTAGGGGGTGAAGTAGGAAGAGTATGAGAGAAAAGTGAGCGGAGTACAGAGGGCTGGACACTTTAGCGGGGAGGAGATGCACGGTGACACGACACTGCTCAATACAAAAAAAAAAAAAAAGAAGGGAGATCGTGCCATCAGGAGCAAACCTCGGCTTTTCTTTCGTGTCTGCCTGATTCCCCAACGTGAGCAGCATACTCCTGGAGCGACTGACGTACGGGTCACATCACGGAGCGGTTGTACACGTATTTTTTTGAGACAGCAGTCCTGATCTGATACCTATTAGCACGAAAGCACATTTATGTGTTATTATCTGAATATCTTATGACAGCTGTAATCCATTTTGGCCTTAATGAGTCTCCCTGAGCTAAATTTGTGTCATTTACCTAGTTCTGGAAAGCGTCAGGATTGATGAAGGGTGCTTAAAGATCCTCCAACTACGTCGCTCTGCTACTTGAGCTAGCTGATTCTTTTTCTTCGTGACCAGAAGGCCAATATGTCCAACACCGCATAGTAGAAATAGAGAATCTGTACAGTGTAATCATCTACACAAACAAGTACTTACACACCAGCATGAAAAGCACATTTACATTAACAATTTCAAGCTCCCACAGGTTCTTCACGCAGTCCCAGGTCGGAACCCCTAGACACAGGAAGTTATAGTGGCAGACCTACCTCATCCAGACACCACGAGTTTCCATGCCATGAGTCACAGAGACTTGTGCTGGCCGTCACACCGCCCTAGCTTTCTACCCTAAAAATGGAGGAGAAAACTCTGTCTCAAAAATACAAAGATCTCAAAGGAGTCTTATTATTAACAGTTGCAAATATAGCGTAGGAAATATAATTCACTCTGAGAAGCCAGGAGAGACATTTGGACACTTAAGTAACACTTTAAATGTCAGAATGTGATTGCATTAGATGACAAAATATCAAACCAAGTGCAAACAAAATCTTTTTTCACAACTAACTTCACTTTCTGAGATATATTTGCAATGACTTTTAACCAACCAGTCCCAAGGTCATTTTAAGTGGAAGTGGATGAAATGCGTGCTTGAAAAGTGTGCTATCTTTTAAAAATAAATGCCACTTGGTTTCACACTTGGTGTCCAAATACTATTTTAGGGACTGAAACGCGCTACCTTTGGGAGGCTTTTTGCTGCATGAAGGATTTTCTTTCTGTGGCCTGGGTCAGTGATGCCAATTTCCTGAAGGTTCCCATCTTCCATCACGTTACTCCCCTGAACGTATGCACATTCACATTAGCTTCTGCTTTACAAGAACAATCAAGCGTTGCATAAAAGTGACACTTTCAGGTACATCTAGTACTTGTGAACATCAGACACTTAGTCAGCGCATTGCAAGAATATTCAAACCAGTAACCAATTACCTCTTATGAATTTACACACATATACATAATTAACATAGTACTGAGCCATCGAGCGATCTATAGCAAGTATATCGTATAGATATAAATCATACTATAGTGCGTCCAAGGATTAGCACATGATTGGATCCACAACACAGGGGGGGGACAGACTATGGGTGGATCTGGGACATAGTTCTTACGACTGTATATGTAATGCGCACAAAGCACCTGACAAAACCTCCTTGGTACATGTTAGAGCCTAGTGATGATTATGTACATCTAGGTGGTTCGAGAGCGGAGGCGTGTTGTTGCGGGGTAGGGTTCAGTAATAGGCCTCGTGCATGTGGAGAAAGTAAATGATGGGAAATGAACGCAAAACAGTATGTCCTAAGACCATAAAGAGAAAGGCAGAAGTGGAACTTAAAAAGGATAAGCAAAAAAAAAAAGAAAGGCGGGCGATGAAATATTAAGTGGAAATGGGCGTCTAGGGCTAGTGGTCAAGAGGCAGGTGTGTTTGGGCGGGGTGGTGAATAATCCCGGGGTTACCCGGGGTAATCTTGTGAAGGTTGGACGGAAGGATCTGGTAGATGGGATAAGAAACGGTTGAATAGTGGAGGATGGAGTGTAAATGGAGAACGTTTTGGGGACAGGAGAGCAAGGGACGAGGACAGAACTCAAGACACAGAGATCCTTGGAAGTGCTTACATGGAGCGAAAAAAGGAAACCTGGGAGGGCCCTAGTAGAGATATCGAAATTAAGATAGAGGAGAGTAAAGTATACGGTGATAAGCAAGATCATCGAAAGAAAAGGAGTCAACTACAATAAAAAACAAACCCATCGTCAGGTAGAGATATAGAATAAGAAGACAGATATGAGAGATAGATAGAGAGATAGATAGAGATAGATAGATATAGCGTATAAGGCCGCTGATATAGGAGAAGGCTTTTACTAGATAGGCTTGATAATTTGGAAAGCGAGAACCTAACACTACATCCCCTGACCAACCTGCTGGCCAAGCATCCCACACACAAAGCCACCGCACTCAGGTCAACTGCGATGGCGAACAGCCCAGGGACCCCAGGGGCTGGCATACTGAGGAAAGCCCACGTGTTCCAGCCACTCCCCCACCGACTGCTCCAGCACGCGGCTCCCAGCTGCATCTGCCGACAAAGGATGACGTTTGAGCAGTGAAAAACCATTTAGTCTGTAGCAGCGGCACTCGGAGGCCGAGATGTGGCACTGCCACATCATTTTTGGCCAGCAGAGCTGAGGGCAGCAGCAGCAACAGCAAGGCAGTGTCCAGGCTTGAGCGATGGGCCTCCGCTAGACGCAGGGCCCCAGATTTACACACTAAACTTGTAATGGAGATTCCTCCACAAGCCCTCACTGCAATGGAGATGAGGGCCAAGGCTGATGGAGTATGGAGGTAGACCTTGGCAGGTAGTCCTTTAAAGAAGAGCGTCAAGTCAATTAATTGGGACAATTTGGCGTCGATCCTCAAGAAGAGGGCAAACAAACAAAGCAACGTCTACTCAGCTTTTCTGTATCTGATTCAAACAATCACGCCGAGGGATGTCAGCACGTTGCCCAGACAGGAAGATCATAAAAGTTCAAGGAGAGCTTTTGGCTTGCAGCAAAATATCGAGATCTACGAGAAGCTACAAGGAAGTTGCAGGAAAGTGCGCCCTGCTTTGCCCCTGATCTGCCCCTATGAAACAAACATTCCTCTACAACGCAAGGCTCGATAAAACAGACTTGTCCTTGAAATTGGAAGCAAAACCCTTTAGTAAAGCCCTAAGAACAGCTGGAGAGTAAAAATAACAATGTCCATGAGTTTGCTACAACAGAGTCATGGATCCCCAAGCCAAGCCGTCCAACTCATTGATCAACAGTCCACCAAAATGCCACCAGAAGCCTTGCGTGATGCCAGCTCGTCCTTCGAAAGATCTTCTTGGCCCATATTCCCATTCCTCTCTTGAGTTGTTGATGAGGAACCCCTCCCACCATTAGAAAGCAGCTGGTTTGACCACTTCCCCAAGCAGTCCAAGTAGCGTTCTGGTCACGGTTATCCAAGTTCTCCTGGTCCTTCCAAGCTTAGACGCACCTCGCTGGACTAACATACCAGAGCGGAATGCACCATCGAAACAAGGTAAAACCAAGCCTTGATCCAATGGAAACAATTGATAAGAAACCCCGCTGATGGCTCGGTCCTTCTTCTCGCACCCCTGCCCCCTTGCACAGGTTGCTCCGTTCTTCTAGAAAAAGCTCCTGAGGGTCCTTCAGCCCCGATCAGGCAGCGTTCCGGTCACGGTAATCCAAGGACTGCTGGTCCCTCCGAGCTTAGACGCACCTCATCGGGCTAACATACCAGAATGGAGCACGCCATCAAAGCGAGGTACATCCAACCGAAATGAGGTGAGCTCCAACAATGGATGGATAACCCCATAAGAAAGCCCCGTTTGTGGCACGGTCCCTCTTGTTGCAGCCCAGCCCCCTGCTCTGGTCGCTCCGTTCCTCTTGCAGACGTTCCTAAGGGTCTTGCGCTTGGGGGCAAGGATTGCTGCATCCCTGATTTGGGAACGCTCAATCACAGCAGCACCTGCATTCAGTACTCACAAAGCAAAACATCCAAATGACATATTGTTCCTCCAGAAAGCCACCGGTAGCGCATCGGTCACAGCTGGTAATCACCTTAAAGACATCTCAGTTCAGCTGCGCATCATGTCCACTCACTGTTTCTGGCTTTCTTTCCTCTTTGACTTGCTTTTTACCCCAGTTCTCATTGACAGAGTCCTTTCCGAGAGCTCTGCAGGGCTGCCATATGCCGTCTGATGCTGAGACCCGCTGCACGGCATATACGCTCTGCTCGTTCCCAAACCCCCCTCCCTCCCGTCTCTATGCCTCTCTTTCTCTATCTGTCTCACATACAAACACTCTCTCTCTCTCTGTGGCGATCAATCCCCCCCATCCCCTTTTCTCTGTCTCACTCTCTCTCTCTCTGCCCCTCTATCTATTCCCCGCTCTCCGTACTGATTAAAATTGCACGCAGGCTCTCTGATCTTGCTGGTGCAGAAAGGACACCATCAGAAAAAGGAACAAGAGACAAACCCAAACCACACACTACTGTGCCAGGATCAGCCAGGAGGGGAAAATTCCCGTACAGGTTCCTCTAACCCCGCACCCTGCAACCCCATCCCTATCCACTCCGCACTTAAGTGCTTCCAGAGCTTCTGCACTCTCTCTATGAAAAATTAAATCGCAGCCAAGCCACATACTACGGTAAATCATCAGAGGAATTAAATTCATGAATGTGTCACTGTACCGGTGGGGAGAGGGGGGCTGGTTGTGGGGTTGCGCGTTAAACGTTAAGTCAGCGAAACGCACCATGCACATGCTGCACTTAACGTAATCCCACCCGTGCCCACCTTCATATCGGACACATCCGAGTCCAATCGGCAGAATTCAGGTTTGCCAGACGTGATAAAACTGTAGCGTTCACGTCTCGTGTGCAGATGATGCAGACTGCATTTTCCGTAGCGTGATGTGGTCTAATTCAGTGTCACACATGAGTGCTGCTTCATGCATGCATGCAGGACATTATCTACATGCAGCTGAGAGCAGGGGAATCATACGAACTGTCAGCCTGCCAGGGCGTTATTCACATACACACACTGAATGAGTCTTGATATGTAAAGTGCATCCAAAACATCTGCGGACTCAAAAGGACGCTCACTTCTAAAGGAGGTATAAGTATTGTGGTGCATTTTATTTATTTAGCAGACACTTTTATCCAAAACAACTGGCAAAACAAGGAAGAACACTAAGAATTTAGTCAACAATATCAGCAATGCAACTATACTGAATTGGTATCACCATGTTTTTTTTTACATGTAACAGTGTAGTACATATTACATACATCGAGATTAATTCATTCAGCAGACACTTTTATCCGACATGAGCAAAATGACGAAAAACTAACAATTTAGCAAAAAGGAGCCAATCATTTAAGCAATGACAGCATTTTTGTTTAATTGTACCATGGCACTACCAATACTGTGGTCTTACATGAAAAAACATGCTTTTGATGTACTATGGTAGTATCATAGTGTTCTTTGAAGTACCTTGGAGTAATATGTAAATGCCACGGTACAAGAAACATGAAAGTACTCTGGCAGTACCATGGTAAGGTGATGATATCAGAATGTAATTCCATAGTAGTCTGAACTTACATTTGCAAAGACAATGGACGTTTGTGTGTATAGGAATAATATAAGAACAAGTAATAAATAGATAATAAAAAATAAAAAAATATTTCTAATATTCTTATATATATTATATAAATGAACGCGAGTTTATATCCAAATCTACTTATATTCACTATTCGGACATTATTCTCACAATTGTGAGTTTATTCACACAATCCGAGAAAAAAAGTCGAATTGCGAGATACAAACTCCAATAAGATACAACATTTTAATTTTTTAATTTAAAAAAACTTTAGTTTGTGGCAGGGAAACAGGCTTCCATATACAGTTATAATACAGCTAATATATATAATTTATATATATATAGATATATATATATATATATATATTAATATTATATATATATATATAATAAAATTTTAATATTAATGTTGTTTATTAATTTAATATTTCTTTTTATATTTTACAAAAAGAAATACAGAAAAAGAAAGGTTTCTTTTTTTCCCCTTTTCTCCAATATCACAGTCTCTTAAGAGCTCTTCAACTTTTTCCAATAGACAGTAGACTTCAAAAATGGCCTATGGTGACACGGTAAGAATTTGAGGCGTGATAAAAACCACATATTTCAGAAAACACTGGCATTTTCATCACCAACAACAGCAAACAACTCAACAAGCGTCTCATTACGCACAGACTCCCGTGAGAATTTTAAGGACAATGTCTCACAGAACAATAGCACTGTCTGTTCCTTTGAAGTGATCCTCTGCTGTACAATTTCTAAATAATTGTATCTCTCCTAGAAAAGTTCATTAAAATATAGTGCTCTCTCGCCATATATAGCAACTACCTTGGGAGGCTCCACTCAAGAAGAAAATAATATCAAGTCCTAATTACTGAGTATCGTTGCGATGGCCACAGTAAATGGATCGTGATCTCATCTTTTTAAAGTAGGCCCTCGGCGCCCATTGTGTACCGGAGGGTGTCTGTGTCAAAATATCAGGTACAAAAATATCAGACAGACCAAATTGGGGTGAAAAGTGAGAGCATGTGCTTGAGAAAGAAAACCGCTGGTTGTTAAAGACGCTAGTGAAACAGTTCTGACCCAAGGGATGATTCAGACGTAGCTGTCACAGAAGCTAGACTACTGTTAACATACTGGATTAGTTGTTTAGACATATTAATATGATTGTTTATAACCAGGCTTATAACCGGCATTAATCTAATAATGTTTTGCCTTTAATGTGCCAAATGCTTTCATTTGCCTAAATATCTATTTTTCTTTCAAAGACGTATTTGTTTCCTCTCTTAAGAAAAAATAAATAAAATAAATGCAACACAAAATAATGAATTCCTTCTAATTTTTTCTCAGCAACTCTAATTTACCAAAAAGGGGCCAATCATTTTAGCATTATTTTTAAACTTATACAACAACATCACTGTCATTTGTACAGAGATAATACCATGTTTTTGACATACTACGGTAGTATCATGGTATTCTTTGAAGTACCTTGGAGTATCATGCAAATGCCATGGTACAAAATACAAGAAAGGACTTTGGCAGTACCATGGTACAGTAATGGTATCACAACTAATCAGAATAAGTATACTAATAGTCTCCGAATATTTTCTATTAAATTAATATATAATTCTTAATAGAAATAAAAAAACAAAAAATAAAAGAATAAACAAAAACAATATAACTATAAAACAATGAATAAACTAACTGAAACTAAATTATATATTAATAAATGTATTCATATTTATTTTATATTTCTCACAAAAAGACATTTGTTTCCTTTCTGAAGAAAAAAAAATGACACGCAACACACACAAAAACAGTTTTTTTGTCACTGGTTTCTCAGCAAGTTTTGTAACATTGTTTTGTAAGTTTATAGGCTATATAGCTTTGATATCATTAAATTCAGCCATACAAAACATTCTCCAAAAAAAAAGAACATTAGCAAACCCTATAGAATTTAAGGTACATTTCATGTCTTTATCTCAAATGGTTAGAGTGGTTTGAAGTTAGTTTGAACACCCCAAAATTAAAATTGTCATTATTTACTAAAACTAAAACTATCAAATATTTTCAGTATTTGAAATATAGCTGACATATAAATATTAAACTTAAACAAAAAATGTGGACTTAAATGGAAAAAAAAAACTTAAGCACATAAAATTAATATATCTTGAAAATAAAAAGTGAAAGTATAAAAAGAAAAGCTAACACATAAGAATATTAGAAGATAAACTGAGGTCCAAACAACATTGGACCCCACTGATGTTTAATGTATGGACAAAAAACAAACAAACATATTTTATGCTCCAGAGAAGAAAGATCATCATACAGGTTTGGCATGACATGAGGTAATTTTTGTTTTTGGGTGGCAAGACTGTAAAAAGATTGCAAAATCCCTGATCCTAAATTTGAAAATCAATTTAGGTAACCAAACCAACTGCATAGTAACTACTTTAAATCCATACATTACACAGTTTGCAAAGCCATTCTATTGCCATTTCTCATATGTGTGTGTGTGTGTGTGTGTATATCATTCATATGTAGCTTTCATATTTATTTACCTTCCGATGCAGGTTGATGCTCCTTGGAGATCTCGATGCCAGCAATTAGACTCATGATCTTTTCAATCTACAATACAACATCAAGAAAAGAAGGGTTATAAAATGCAGTTAAATATTTAATTTCACTGTAATCCGCCATGACAGGTTAGTCTTCATTGGACTCGTTAGAACTGATTTTAATTAATAATTCATATGTGTTGTTTGCCAAGACAACAACAGAAAATCTTAATGTAGAAGAACGAGTTTCTCCAAGAGAGTAAAAAATACTATTATCGGAGACACCTTGGTTTGGTAACAGCCAGAACTGTAAATGTTTACGAAAAGGAATCGGCATAAACCTACAAACAATTAATAACCCAGTCACCCTGAGCGATATACAAAAAACTCACCAACTAGACAGGCAAACCGAAATCACATTCATAAGAACACTTTTCCATCCATGTAAGAGATTACTCTCCAATCAATAGACTTTTAGGAGAGGCCTGAAATAGAAAAACGCTGGTTTTTGATGTAATATTTAAAGTCTGGCAAACTCATCTGCTGTGTGCTTGTGGCGTCAACATGCTGGCAAGCCCCTAGATTCATTTAGCAGTCAGATGTCCACGTGCTAGATCCCCTCAAGCCATACAGGCCTTTGCATTTCCCACTCTCAAGTAACCAGCATACTGTACTACTAACTTACTTCTGTACACTTTTCATGCATATCCATTATAGAATGCACAATGCATCATCACGCCGTTATATGGTACACTTCCCAGAATCCCTCAGCTCATTCCAGGCTTCATCTGCTCATACGTGTTCAGAAGTACAGACATGTTCCAGCTCACATTAAGAGAAGAGATACTAAGCTCTATATAAAGGTTAATGTTGAAAGCAGGACATTTATATTAAAAAACTATAGGCTTAATGTCAACTTGAAATCAAATTGAATTCTATTTACTGCACAATTCATGCTATTCCAAAGTAAAACGAAGCAATTCCTATCAAATAAAAAGAAGTCCTACACCACATACTGTTTTATTTGGAAAGGCATAGCAATTGCAAACCCATTTTACTTTTGTAATATTGACTTCAAGATGAATTTATAACTGTTATACTGTTGGTTTCATGTCAGAAGCCCTTTATTGTGGTGGACGACAACTACTTTGCAAAATGTAATTTTGTATAAATGTAAAATTTACTTTCTTGACATAAAAATGCATTAGTATAAACCCCTTTATACCAAATTTGAAATATTATACAGCGACCATCCTTTATTTTGATTTTATACTAGGTATTTTTTTAATTAGATGCCATATAAAAATTCAAGCAAGTATAATTTAACATCATTAATCATTATCATTAATAACATTGATATACTATTATATTTTTGTTAATATTTTGAATAGCCATTTGATTTTTATATTTTCAATTAAAGTTTTAGTAATTATGTTGTGTTTTTGTCCTTTTTATTCATTTTTTTAATGTCTAAATATTTTTAAATAAATTTGTATTTATTAGTTTTAGTTAATTTAGTTTTACTTAGATTAAATTAAAATGATCAATGTTTTGGCAACTCGCTGAAATATAATATGTTGTTTTATATTTTAGTTAACTGTAATAATCCCGTATCAGACTTATGACAACAAAAACATAAACAAACAGCCCTAATACAACAGTTGTAAGTCACTTTCTGTTAATGCATTTGTTATTTGCTTTTTAAACAGTGGCACCAAAAATTTTAGTCTGTTAATCAAAAGCATTTTTAACCCAGAATATTCCTTTAACAACTGAAGGGTTACAGATTTTCATTTACAAACATACGGTGTGTAAGAAGGATTTCATATGTTTACTGCAGATTTCTTAAAAATGTGTAGAATTTAGTTTTTGAGGAATTCACTGAAGTGTAGAGAGAGACGGGAGAGATGTAGCGGGAGAGTTATTGCGGCCGTAGCCTCCAGCCATGGCGTTCCAAAAACAGTTCATGAAAGGCCAGCATTTTCATTCTGCAGAGACAGCAATAAGGAACATCACACAATGTCCAACCTAATGAGTGAATATGTAGAAGCTAGCAGCTTGAGAAAATGTGAAGTCGAGGGGTAATAAAGATTTCATACAGCTCAGCCTCCTCCCATGTGCCAGAGTAGTAACAAGATTACAGGCTTCAGAGACTGGAGTGATGGCCAATGGCTTGCTGACACCACAGAGCCACTCTGATTAAAGCAGAGCCACCAGGACACTGGGATATGATCTCGTTCTGAAAATTACACAGTTTGCCATTTTACAATTCATAAGAATGGAGAGTGACGATACCAATCTATAAATGTGACTGTCAGTAGATACCTCCAAACTATTTGTATTAACAATCTGTAACACCATGCATATCAGAAAATAAAACGTTCTTCAAATGTAACATTATCTGAGCCAAGTTCTACATCAACAAAATGAGAATAGCACAAAAAAGCTTATGCACACTGTAAAAAATGACTGTGAATTTAACGGTAAAAGACTGTAAAAATGCTACTGTAAAAACCTGTTAAATGGTTAACGGTAAATTCCCCTACTATATACGGTGAAAAACCGTATTGGACATTACATGTAATTTTACGGTAGTATACCGTTTTTGGAATTGAAAAAGACAGTATAATTTACAGTGACTAACGTAAATTTACAGTAGGGCTGGACAATAATTCAATATCAATATGTATCGCGATATAATTTTTTTCAATAACGGTGATATGATTTTTAAACGCATTTCCGATATTTCGATATACATTACCAGTGTTTCCCATACATTGATTTGTGCCGTTTGACTTCATTGAATAAACATGAGCACTGCACATTTCAAAATCATAACACGGCGCGGGTGTTTTATATGAATGTATCTCTGAAGGGAATTGACTGTCTTTAGAAAAGTTTTGATGGCATTTTCATTTGATCTGATAAAGTAGCGTTCATGAGCGGAGCTGCTGTGATTACAGCCGTTACCGGAGAAACCGCTAGTTCTATCACTCTAAAAGCGCCTCCTGCTGGCAGACAATGAGTTTGCATTTTAAATAAGCCCGTCTCCAGCAACACTTCCAGTTTTTGTTGTTGTTCAATTTTTTTTTTCTGCAGCGACTCGGAGCACTTTTCATACCCTTTTTTTCTGGCTGAAGCACATTTGTTTCAATCTATAAGAATATTCAGCTTACACTAAAAATCTACGTTCAAAAACTTTTGAATGGTAATGTTTGTTTTTCTTTTTAGAATCTCTTATGCTCCAACAAGGCTGCATTTATTTGATCCAAAATACAGCATAAACTGTAAAATTTTGAAATATTTTTACTATTTATAATAACTGTTTTCTATTTGAATATTTAAAATGTAATTTATTACTGTGATCATACATAGCTAAATTTTCAGCATCATTACTCCAGTCTTCAGTGTCACATGATCCTTCAGAAATCATTCTAATATGCTGATTTGCTGATTATCAATATTTAAAACAGTTGAGTACATTTTTTTTCAGGATTCCTTTGATGAATAGAAAGATCCAAAAGATCAGCATTTATCTGAAATAAAAACATTTTGTAACATTATACCCTATTTCCCTGTCAGTATAAGTTTTTTTTTTTTGGAAAATAAATTATAGAAATTAAAACTTTTATTTAGCAAGGATGCTTTAAAAATGGATCAAAAGTGATGATAAGGCATTTATAATGTTACAAAAGATGTCTATTTCAAATAAATTATGTTTCATATCGATATGGGAATTATATCGTATCGACTGAAATTAAGAAATATATTGTGATATCAATTTTGGCCATATCGTCCAGCCATATTAAAGTAAATAAATGTAAAATTGACATTCCCAGAATTCCCTGCGTTACATTTCAAATTTGATGTTTTTTTTGTTGAAATAACTATGTCTTCTTAGTTTTTTCTTATCAGTTTAGTATATTAGGGTTGTGTGTTACACTTAATGTTGTTAAATTAATGTTTATTGCATTATTTCAGTAGCATGTGTCACCATGATGGGTTTAGTGTTTGTGTGAGTGACACTGTGCACCTTCTATATATGTTATTATCTAAAAGCTACTTGTGATGGGCTTTGGTTCATCATGTGACTTTCTCATCACCACCTGCATTTGGTGGTTATCAGTGTATTACAAAGGTACAAAACAGATTTCAGTACTTCAATAGGTTGGTATATTAACATTATATCAGTTAATGAAATTACGGTATTTAACTGTACATTTAAGTTAAAACCGTAAAACCTAAAATGTTGCTACTGTATTTTTTACGGTAAAATTCTGGCAACCACAGCTGCCGGTTTTTTACCGTAAGTTTTACGGATTTTTTTTTACAGTGCATAACGTTGTGTATTAAAATAATTATAAAAGTTATAATCATATTAAATTATGCAAATTACTTAATTTATTAATTAATTAAATTCATCACTGCAAGTCAAATAAATAAACAAATAAATAAAACAATTCAAAATAAAATTACAAAACAATTTAATAAAATAAAATAAAAAAGCATTTACATACATTGGAAGGTTTTAGTTTAGAAATGCTTTCTCATTTTGAGCATGTAAAATTAGCCTAAAATAATTAATAGATTAAAAGAAATTCTAAAAAGCATAAACAAGGCATCAAACTATGAGAAGACATTGCACACCTCTAAATGTATTGTTTCATTTAAAAAAAATAGAGTTCAAGTATTTACTGGGTAGTACGCATTCAATCTGCAATATATTTCTATAATTTTTCTTTGGTAATAAGCAACAAGTTGTGTGAGTCATGGTGCATGATTAAATGCATTAATGCTTTTAATGCATTATTTTGGTTATAATTACCTGCGTTAAATCGGCAGCTTTAGTGTTAACCATTTGACATTTGCTCCCTGTACTTGTACTCCTACCTGCATTCTTGTATTCACATAAATACAAATCAATTTAGATTTTGATGAAAAAAATGAATGGTGATTGTAGCTAATTTGCAAAAAAAAAAGCTCAGTGAACATACAGGCCGTGTGTGTGGAATGGGCCGTAAAGTCTCAGAAGATCTCTGACAGGTGAAAGCATTTGCCGCCAACTTCTTTCCCCCCCGTGCACATCTTTCACTTGCCATCTGAAGATACGTTCCCCCTGACATCTTCCGTTTGCATATGAATTATGAAGAGACTTATATTGCCATCTGTGGAAAGCATGAGTGACCGCTCACTCAAACACAAAATTATTTTTAAACAGGTTTTCAGCGAAAGTGCTGAAACATTAACACACTGAGCTATGGGCTGCTATAGTCACACTGCCAGAGTTAAAACTGTGCACAGATGAGGGATTCCTTTGCATACGTTTATGTATGACCAATACTGTCAAGAAATTATTTCAGTATCCATGTTTGAGGTATTTTATTGTGTAAATCTCACTGATAACTGATTCTGAAATAAAATATTTTTTTGTATTAATGCTTGAGTCATTATATCAAGTAAAACTGATGAAGGTGTGGGAGTTATCCTTTTTTGTTTTGAAGTTGGAACTGTTTTTGGGTAATTTTTCCTGCACACCTATAGATTACCACACCCCCCCCCCCCCCCCCCCCACCCACCCCCCCCGGTGTGAGGGTACCTGTGATTAAATTAAATAAATTAATATATAATATAATTTTATATTAACGTTGACTCATTTAGTCATGTCAATCTCTATGCAACTGATTTAAAAAAAGAAAAACAATAAAAATACTATAATAAAATTAAATTCTTTATAATTTGGAGTCATTTATTGGCAAACCAGTGATAACTGAAAGTAAAGTAAAGTAAAAAAAAAAAAAAAAAAAAAAGGAAATATATATATATAATAGAATATCTATATAATAAAATGAAATAGAAATATTCATGGCAAATGGTTTTAAAATAAAATCTAATAAAATTGTAGTATTAACTTTTAATAGATTCTAACGTGTAAACCTCTATGGCAACTTATTTTAAAATAACATTAAATTACATTTTAGTATAAACTGTTGAGTCATTTCAACATGTAAACCAACTGATTAAAATAAAAAAATAAATAAAAAAATTGTATTAGTGATTTGAGTATTAACATTTTAATAGTTTTATCGTGAAAACCTCTACAGCTACTAATTGGATCATAATGAGCTAAATGCCTTGAATATTGTGCGTCAAAAGTAAAATTTATAAATGCATCAAAACTTGTAAGCATTTTAGTTGGTCAGTCTCTTGCAAAAAAAAGCTACTGTACCATGGTACAGTGATTGTAATACTTCAGTACTTAGCTTGAAACAAAAAAAAAGTCAATTTTCATTCATATACCATGCTAGTTACATTGCATTTCAACCACATCAAAAAAAAGCATGGTATTCCAGGATACTGCCACAGTACAGGCATATAGGAGAACATTTTTATATCAAAAAGATCACACGGTTCAGAAGTTGTGTCCGAGGTACCTTCATTACCGTGACTAACGCTCAAACGCTGGTGCAGCTGTTTTGCGATGGGATACGGTGTGAGCGTGTGCCAGCAGGTTGGCTCTGTCTGGCTGTATATTAGCACTCAGCTCGGTGTGTTAACAGCAGGACCACCTTATTCTCTCAGTCATTTCTCCAAACCCACCCGCTCTCATTTTCTGCCTCCCGCTCTCAGACTTATAGATGTCATCTATATATAATGTGAGACAGGATGTTCTGAGAACAGGACACTCCTGAGCGCCGTATAGATGATCTGACTGCAGCTCTATTAAACTGGTTAAATCTACAGTTTGAATAACACTCCTAAATCTGATAATATAATCCTTCAGCAGCACCAGAGTGTAATATTTCATAAAGCTTTGAGTATAAATGTGATCAAAGTTAAGAAGCAGTAAGTGTTTTTATTGCAAAACGGATCGTTTTGATTCTGAATTCTGATTGGATAAGCTGCGCAAGTCAAGCATTTGTAAAATACTGGAAATATGCACTCATGTGACTGCACAACTGAATTTAATATTAATGTGCCAAGTTACCGCATGATCTGTGTCTGATTAGCAATGACCTAGAACCCCTAGCAAGAACCTAGATAAACAAAGCAACCACCTAGCAACACCTTGGATACCAGTCAGATCACCACAGCAAAAGTGTGATTGTTTTAGTATTGTTTTTTTGGATATTAATATTTTCAATTAGCTTTTCTTTTTATATTTTCAGTTTTCATTTCATTTTTTATATGATTTTTTTGTCATTTTTAATATTTCTATATAGTGCGCTCAAACGATTAATCGTATCCAAAAAAAAGTTTTTTGTTACATAATATATGTGTGTGTACTGTGTATATTTATTATGTACATATAAATACACAACCATGCATGTATATATTTATTATGTATATATTTAAGAAAATATGTTATGTTTATATATTATATATATTTATATATGATATAAATTATATTAATATAAATGTATACAGGTAAATATTTTCAAAATATATAATGTATGTGTGTGCTTTTATATATACATAATAAATATAAACAGCACACACACATCTCTTATGTAAACAAAAACTTTTATTTGGATGCGATTAATCGTTTGACAGTACTATTTATAAAAAACTATTTAGGTTTAGTTAGGTCTATTTAGGTTTAATTTTTTTTTTAGTTTAGTTTTAGTTCAGTTTTAGTTTTTATTTCCAGTTAGTAATTTTAGTGCTTCAACTTAAAACAACAACTTAAAATTGAAATGTTTCTTGACAGATCCTTTTTTAAGTTAAAAATGTTTTTCTTTAGTTTTAATCTTTAGATACGTTTTATCACAGAAACGAAATTGAAAAAGGCTGAAATAAAATAAATATAATTTCACAAGGGGAAAAATAAAAAAAAAAAAGGAAATTAAATGATTTAAACGAAAAATCAGAAAGTTACAAAACTGAAATTACCAAAATAAGTTTAAGCGGGAGACTAAAATTACTAACATTGGAAATAAAATACAAATAAATTAAGTCCAAGCAATACTAATAAAATAATAAATATTATTTTAAAAATAATTGTAAAAAGAAAACAAACAAAAAATAACCAAAATTCAAAATTAAAACGAAACCTAAAAATATAAAAATAAAAGCACAAAATATTACTAATGTAATAGCATATAAATATACCTTGTGGGCAACCACCTAACAACATCCAAGCAATCAAGTAAACCTAAACAAATATCTTAGCAATGCTATAGCAATAACCCATAAAACCTTAGCCACCTGCTGTTGTTTGATTTAAGCCACTCAAAGCAGTGAAATATAGGGTTTGAAACAAGTCTAAAGAGATTTTAACCAAAAACAAAACAAAACACTGTAATGTCCAAGTTTGGGTGGCTTAAGGCTTTGTCTTATTTACTGAAAGTACCGATACATCTGTCTAGGCAAGTCATTGTTACAACAGTCTCAGCTGATGGCCCCAATAATGGCGATCAGTGACTGAATCAACATGCATGTTTGTCACTGTGATTAGCACGAGGTGTGAATGCAGCCTGATGATGCATGGTGAGAGGAGAGGGGAGAGGAGTGCCTCTGTGTGTGCGGCGTGGGCCGACCCCTGGGAAGCTTCCTGAGAAGATGCGGAGTGACAGTTAAGGCCCAATTAGCCCCGTGCGCTGCGGCCAGCATAGAGCAGCAGAAGGACTGATGGGCCCAGCCAAGCGTTCAGCATTCAGCCACCGGCGCTGATACTGTCAAGACTCCCTCCCTTCCCTCTCAACCGTACGCACTGCCAGAGTTCCTTTCCCACCCACAACCAGTGCTTTTAACAGTAACACATTACACTGTTGTGCTGCCCATAATAAAAGTTCTAAAAATGAAACAAAAAGTTACAATGTTACTTTTTATTTTTAAGTAACATGACAGTTACTGATGTTTCGGCTCGCTCTCTTAAAGGGGTCATATGATGTTGCTAAAAAGAACATTATTTTGTGTATTTGGTGTAATGAAATGTGTTTATGCGGTTTAAGGTTCAAAAAACACATTATTTTCCACATACTGTACATTTGATGAAGATGTCTCCTCTTTCCCCCGCCTTTCTGAAACGCGCCGATTTTAACAAAGCTCATCGGTCTGAAAAGCGAGGTGTGCTCTGATTGGCCAGCTATCCAGTGCGTTGTGATTGGCCGAATACCTCAAGCGTGTGACGGAAATGTTAAGCCACTCACCATATTGTGATGCCTTGTCCCGGCTGGAGCGACGAGACAAAAACATTTAAAACCCATTATAAAAACGAGGCATTCGTTGCATCCAGTGGGGACATCATTATGGATTATAATGACTTATACTGTCTTTTTACGCGTTGCGTTGCATCTCGCCACGTAAACATTAAACCATGTCTGTATTTGTGATCCAAGAAATGACAAACAACAAGTGCTACTTTACACTGCCCAAAAAACTCGCGTTTGATATTCAGTGGCAAATTCTTTAAATATAAAAAACGTACGTACAGTCTGTGACGTCAGAACATTGTAGTCTACTCTCCCAGGATCAGGAAACAGTCCTCCATAAAATGCACTGCACACATCTGAATATTAGGGTTGAAGTGTTCTGGAACAGTGTTGTAAATACAACTTAACCACTGATTATTAGTTGTGTACTCTTTTGGAAGGCCAAACAAAGTAGTTGTGCTTTCACAACGAAACACAGGCGTCACACACGCGGGTTGAGGGAGGAAGGCCGGGAGCTAGATGTGAGCGGAGGACGGAGGGCTTGAGAATGGCGCTGCTGGCGGATTCGACGAAGGAGCGGCTGGCTGGCTTGTGGCAACCACATGTGACGACTCCGGGCTGGACTCTGCTTCGTTCACGGTGAAAGCTGATCCGGCGATTCACAGCGCGAAGTTTGATGTATTTCCTCAGCGACCAGTATGGATCAGCTCTAGGCATGACGAAGAAGATATCGTCCTCTTTTGGAAGGCCAAACAAAGTAGTTTCGCTTTCTCAACGAAACACACAGCGCCTTCACGACATGGCAGCGGTGGCAACAACAATACTACAGCGAGAATAAATGTTTCTTTCTTTGCGTGAACATTTGGGCGGTGTTATGCAAATCTTCCCACATAGTGAGGTAGATATGTGGAGGTGTGTTAGAACGAGCCGTTTTAGGTAGGCGTGCTGACTCTTAACTTTTATAAAGGAATATCTCTTTGGATTGAGACTTTAGTCTTTGCAACTTTAAGATCTGCTTATGCACCAAGAGTGTGTTAACACTTGCAAAGAGAAAGGAAAAACTTGAAGTCGCATCATATGACCCCTTAAAGGGATAGTTCAACCAAAAGTGAAAATTCTGTCATCATTTAGTCACACGTTTTGTTCTGAACCAGTGTTATTTTAGTATTATTTACATAGTTTTATAGTTTTTATTAATATTTTAAGTTATTTTAATATTTTTGGTTAGTTTCCAAGAAAACATTTCTAATTTTCTTTTCGTTTAAGTTTTCTTAATTTTTTTTCTTTTTAAACGTTCATGTAATAGTTATATTTTTATTCTATTAAGCTTTATTTTAATAACAAATCAATTTATAACTTACTTTTTAATTTTAAATTACAATTTTTCATCTTTAGTTAACATGAGTATGTAGGCCTTTGCGCCAATGTTACAAGGAAGGAGGAAAATGCCTTTGTCTGAAAATAAATTACATAAAAGGAAAAGTAATGTAGGTATACTAGTATAAATTTTATAAAAGTAACATGTTATATTATTGCATTACTCCTAAAAAAAAGACCAGTTACATGAAATTGTTACATGACTATGCTATGGTAAAGTGAGAGGTTTGAAACTGTATCACTGTAACTGCTATCACTATGCTTGGTTAGCAGATTTTTTTTTTAGACAAGGTTGACTTACTATAGTTTGCATGTGAACATTTCTTATTATTATCAATGTTGAAAAAAATTTTGCTGCTTGATATTTTTGTTGAAACAGCAATGCATTTTTTCAGGATTCTTTGACGAATGGAAAGTTCAAAAGAACAGCATTTTTAAAAATCTCTTGTAACATAAATGTCTTTACTGCATCCTTGCTGAATAAAAAGCACTAATTTCTCTCAAAAAATAAAATCATACTGACCCCAAACTTTTGAATGGTAGTGTATATTAAAAGTAACTTTCAGTGTAAATTCAAAACTTTTAACGTGTCTGTTCTGGTTTGTCCCCATGATGGGGGGGGGGGGGGGAGGGGGGGGGGGGGGGGAGGATTTCGTGTTTCTCCCTCCTCTGCTCTGTAATCAGCAGTTCATCAGCTCTTACCTCGTCCCATTCGGAGGCAAATGAGGGCATCTGCTCCATTTCCTTCCTCTCAGCAGCACAGTTGGACAGGGATTCGCTCCGGCCACCAAGAGGCCCGTCGTCCTCACAATGAGGGGAAGCCAGCAGGTCGGAGTCTGATTTAGAGAGGCTGCGTGCCAACTTCAGATGCCCAGGTGGCTTCCTCAAAGACTGGGGTGACGGTTCAGATGACCCATCACTCTCAGTCTGGTCCGGACGGGCGTCTGGTGCGGGATTGGACATTCCTGGTTTGGCGTTGTGGGTTTTTCTGTCTGGAACAGCAAAGCAGGGGTCTGTCTGGGGGTCTGGACACGAATCCTCTTTACCTGCGATAAGCAGACTATTAGTCCTTGTCCACCTGGTATTATTCAGTGTAAGTCTGTATTATCCATGGAATTAAATTTAAAGCCGCCTCCCGGATCTACGGCAGTACTAACCACTGTAAGCATTCGTGGTACTAGTGTTTTTCAACCAGGGAGGGTTTAGGTGCCTGATCTACATTGTCACAGGGGTCCACCCACAGTTTGTGTTCCTCTGCCCTCCCCTTGCCAAGAAACTCCATGTTTTTTTTTTTTAAAAGACTCTTTCCTTCCCCTCCCTCCCTCCCTGCATGCCGTCTGTCTGTGACTCACTACCGCGCGAGGCTCACTACAGACGCCCCGGTTCTCTGCAGTGCATAAGCTTGCAGCCTAAAACAACTGATCACAAATCAATCAACAGCGTACATTAAAATGTGCATAATACAGCTCGAAATAACATCAACTGAAACAATGAGGTTAGACTCTTAAAGGAGGGTTGTTTAAATGATTAAATACAATAGTTATTCAAATAAAAATGGTAACAATAAAGTAATTATTAAGATTATTCAAGTTCATTTTAGAACAATGTTGAAATGGTTCTTTGTGCCAGGGTTTAAGGTCTTTACTCTAACAAAATAAAAATAAAACAAAGTGTCATTAAAATAATATAATAAAATTTTAATGTCAATTTCATTCAAGTATAAAGTTAATTTTGAAATAAGATTTTATAAGTTCATTAAGTTTATTATATTATTAGATTATTAAAGTTGAATTTAGAACATTATCTTGAAATAGTTCTTTGCCTTAGGGTTTATAGTCTTTACTGTATACTAAAAAATTACAAAATAAAAATATAAACTGAAATAAGAAAATAGTAATGTAATTTAAATAATAAATAATAAAACTTAAATGCTATAAAGTTCAAGTTAAATGTAGAGTATTAAAGTTTCAATTAGAACAGTATCTGAAAAAAGTCTGTGTGTTAGGGTTTAAGGTTTTTACGCTTACAAATAATTTAATTTAAATAAATTAAATGTAAAAAGTAATAATTAATTTGAATAATAAAAGAAAGCTTTAATTTAATTAAATTATGACAATTAACTTTCCACTAATATAGTTTAAGGTCTTTATTCCAGCACTAACATTTCAGTTTATGGAATCTACAAAATACAGTTGTGCAGTGAACACCAAAAAGGATTCTGAATTGGTTGTGATACAATTTGGAACCATCTTTCCTTATTTAAATTCACACCATTAAAAATATACTAACATCATATGTGTTTGTACATAAGTATATTACAATGTAAGTGCTCCAGAATAATATCTGCTCAGCCCACATCACCATATCTAAAGTGAAGCACACACATACAAGCACAACACATTTGAAACTCAAACACACACACATCTGCTTATCGTAGTTACTCACTCATTTGTCTTGTTGTGGTTCTAGTTTACCAGTCTTTCTTGTCATCTCACACTAGCTGACACAGCGATGGGTCCTAGATCCAAGACCTGGCCTTATTATTACTGACAGGCTGGCTAATCAGGTTACTGAGACTCTCACACGGGATGGTGGGCCTGGTTTCTCATTTTATGTGATGCAAGTAGTGAGGTCATCCTCTGAGAAATTTTGATCTGAAATAACAGCACTGTGTTACAATTACGCGGCTAAGAATTCCAATGCACATTATACATATTAAGAAACAATGGGGTTAGACTCTTAAAGCCGGGTCCCTTAAATAACTACATACAATAATGATTAAATAATGAAATTATTTTAATTATAAAATAATTGAAGCAATTAAGTAATTGAAAATATTTGTAGGTTAATAAACTAAAACAACAAATGTTACTATTATAAAATAATTAAAACAATTAAGAATTTAAAATAACGGTAGTTAAATAACTGAAGTATGTGCACTGGTATTACTGGAGAGACTTAGAAAACAGGGGTAAAGGGGATTCTTAAATAAAGGCAATAATTAATGAAGTAATTATTTATTTTAATAATAACAACGTAAAAAAAATTAATTTGATTTACAAACACTATTTAAAACATTTTATTTACAATAACTGAAATAAAAATCCAATTGGATTTCTTACCTGCCTAACTGGAAAACAGTGCGGTTATTTTAGTTTATACATAAATATACACTCAGTTAAAGAATTAAGGGTGCGTAAAAAAAAAAAAAACTTCCATTAACTATGATGAGAGACAGTACTTAGTAGAGTAAACTCATTAGTTATTCATTAGTTTAATTTAGCGTTTACTGAGCTCCATGGCATACACGGCTGGCTGGACATATCTTGACCTACCATGTGAATACAAAGAGTAAAATTACTATGTAAGTTAAAGGGTGTCATATGATGCGATTTCAATTTTTTCCGTTCTCTTTGGAGTGTTACAAGCTCTTGGGGCATAAAGAAGATCTGTAAAGTTGCAAAAGACTAAAGTCTCAACACCCAAGAGATATTCTTTATAAAAGTTCAGAGTCAACCACGCCCTCCTAAAACGGCTCGTTTAAACGCCCCCACATGTCTACCTCACTATGTGGGAATATTTGCATAACGCCGCCCAAGTTCACGCAAAGAAAGAAGGCGTAACTTTGATCCTCATGTTGTATTGTGGTTGCCATGTGTTTCGTTAGTGATAGAAAGCGAAACTACTGTTTGGTCTTCAAGAAGAGGGACGAATTCTGCTGTCATGTTGGAGCTGATCGTGCTGGTTCCTGAGGAAACTACATCAACTTCACGCGTGGATAGCGGACGGCGGTCACCGTGGAGCGAAGCGGAAAGTCCAGCCCGGAAGGTCATACATGTGGTGCCGCAAGCCCGACTGGCTGGCCGTTCTCAAGGGTGTGGGAAGCTTGTTTTAGGTGTTTCATTGTGAAAGACGAAACTATTTCTTTTGGTCTTCCAAAAGCGGACACGACTAGAAATCATGGTTAAGTTGTATTTACAACACTGCAGAACACTTCAATCCATATTCAGATGTGTGCAGCACATTTTAATGGAGGACTGTTTCCTGATCCTGGGAGAGTAGACTACAATGCCGGCTGTTCTGACTCACAGACTGTAAGTAGGTTTTTCATATTTAAAGAATTTGCCACTGACGATTCAAACGCGAGTTTTGAGCAGTGTAGAGTAGCGTTTGTAGTTTGTAATTTCTCCGATCACAAATGCAGACATGGTTTTATGTTTACGCGGCGCGATGCAACGCGTAAAGACAGTATAAGTCATTATAACCAGTAATTATGTCCCCACTGGTTGCAACATATGCCTCGTTTATAATGGGTTTTATTGGTTTTGTCTCGTTGCACCGGGACAGGGCATCACAGTATGGTAAGGGGCGTAACATTTCCGTCACACGCTTGAGGAATTCGGCCAATCACAACGCACTGGATAGCTGGCCAATCAGAGCACACCTCGCTTTTCAGACTGATGAGCTTTGTAAAAATCAACGCGTTTCAGAAAGGCGGGGCATAGAGGAGAAACAATAATGTACAGTATGTGGAAAATAATGTGTTTTTTGAACCTTAAACCACATAAACACATTTCATTACACCAAATAAAGTTCTTTTTAGCAACATCATATGACCCCTTTAACATCGTTGTATAGCCTATATGTCAAAGTTCCTTACATGCAACTATGGCACTACAGTATGGAAGGCCTTCCATACTACAGTAACATAGGGCCTAGGGTTTGTATGAATGCTCTGGATTACGACACGCCACAGACACAACAGTCGAATAGCAACAGCTGACGTTCCTCCGCACCATAGTTACGTAGCGCGTGATGTCACGCCCCGCCCGCAGCCATGCGTACTGAGCTTGTTATCGGGTCGCTTGTTATGACTGGAGAAGGCCTCGGACTCAATTAAAACTTATCCCCGGGACAGCCGCATGCTCATGGAGGGCATGGACATAGACCTGGATTCGGAGCTCATGCAAAAATTCAGCTGCATGGGCACCACGGATAAAGATGTCCTCATCTCGGAGTTCCAGAGGCTGCTGGGCTTTCAGCTCAACCCGGCGGGCTGCGCCTTCTTCCTGGACATGACCAACTGGTGAGTCCGGGGACTCAGCCGCGGCCTACTGCTGAACTAAACATAAAGAGTTCTCCACTACGATTTCTTGCTTTAAAATGTCTTGCATGCCAAAAATACCCTCGCTAGGACAGCTATCATGAGCCCAGTGGAGTTTAAATGGATCTCAAGCGAAAAACACAACAAGCTAATGGCTAATTGACTGTTTACAAAGACAGCAAATGTAACGTTTCGGCTCATATGAACTATAGAAGTAATATGTTAGACATTTAGCTTCTTAAAAATTCATTTTTCTTAAATAATTTGGTTTTATTTATGTCAGTTGTCAAACATGTAGCTTGTTTGTGCTAGTGACTCGCTACAGTAGTGGTTGTGTTTCAAAACCTTTTAAGTTCCCTATCTAAGCAGTATATTGGGGCTTTTCTGACCTGAAATGCTTCTGACTATGACAGTGCATTCAAAATGCTGCTCAGGTAGGGGCTCGCTATGTTTTGAGACAGACGTTGTTCAGTCACGACTCTTCTAAAAAAATTATGTTTGACGACAGTAATATATTAGTTTTTATTGGTAATAATAATCAGCATAATTTAGTGTTTAAGTTGTTTGTGTGTGTGTGAAAATTTGGTGTTTGTTGACATGGAAGGACTGTTATAAAGTTTTCTTCAGAGTTACGTAATGCTCGAGTGTACTTTCGTCTGAGGTCTTACACACAGGCCAACACAAGTGTGTCCCTCCTTTCTTTTGTTTTGAACATGACTTTACCAGTACTTTACTACTTTACTTTAACAGTCAGTTTGTTTGCTAATAGTTGTTAAAATTGTTTCTATTGTATGTGCTGGTGTTTTTTTTTTTTTTTGGTGGTTTTATTTATATTTCATCTAATAAATATCTATATATACATATGTGTGTGTGTGTATACTCTATTAGGCTGTGCTGTCAGTTAACGTTAACTTAATTAATTAGTTATGAAAAAATAATGCGATTAAAATATTCTAACGCAGTTAATGCACTGGCCCCAGACCTGTACGTCATCTTAAATTTCATACAGTGTTGACTGTTGACAAACATGATGCAGTGCAACAACTCCATAAATGCAGTTATGACCTAAAATTCAAGATATTGGTGCAAAAAAATCCCCTGTATGAGTTTTTGTCTCATATATTTACGATCAGCGAGAGCAATATCACATGAGTGATTTTTGTCCTGAATATCACGAGTTTAAATGTGATTTTATATAACAGTTCAGTAAATAAGAAGTTGATATTGTGTTATAATTCAAACACAATATGATGTGCTTTTGCTCAATTTTGCAGAGAAAATATTACGCGGGTTGGTAAGGCCCAGTCAGGAAGACTGTTGGGCGGGGTCGTGGCTGCGGGGAGCAACACAGTGGTGTTTGGTTTCTGAATGAATCGCATCACCATTGTCAGGGGTGCGGAGTGCGGGTGAGGTGCAAAATACAACCGTGTCAGGGGGGAAATAAAAAAAATACAAGAGTCCCAAGTCGAAGAGACCCTTGTCCAAAACCCACAGCTTGCGGTCTTATCCACTCGAGCGCGTGTGCGCCTGTCCAAGGTCTTAAATATACCAAAGCGCAGTGCCTTTAACGCACATTAAACCCACACTATCTCTAATACCGCTCCGGAGTGCTATTCGAGTGTTAGTGTATCCCGTCATGCATCATGTTCTGGAAATAAATCGTGAGATTTTTTGCGAGATCTCGCAAGAGGTCACGGAAAACTTTCCAATGTAAGTAAAATATTTTTAATAATAAGATATTACATATAATTTGGTAGTAAAACAAAGTGTTGCACATTTTATTGGTGCAAATATGAGTAGTGGTGATATTTGTTTTGTACAACATTTGCAACTGCTTTTTATCACTTAATTAAATTGTGTCGTCTATAGGGACTGCTGAACAGACATTTAGAAGTTTATTTTAAATGCTAAGTATTGGAAATAATAATAAAACTCTGTAAACACTTTGCTTTTTTACAACACTAACAGGTTCATCTCAATAAATTAGAATGTTGTTGAAAAGTTCATTTATTTCAGTAATTCACCTCAAATTGTGAAACTCGTGTATTAAATAAAATTAAATGCATACAGACTAAAGTAGTTTAAGTCTTTGTTTTTTTTTATTGTGATGATTTTGGCTCACATTTAAAAACCCACCAATTCACTATCTCAAATAGTCAAATTAGAATATGGTGACATGCCAAGCAGCTAATCAACTCAAAACACCTGCAAAGGTTTCCTAGCCTTCAAAATGGTCTCTCAGTTTTTGGGGTTTTCTGACTAGCACCGAACAATCATGGGGGAAGACTGCTGATCTGACAGTTGTCCAGGAGACAATCATTGACACCCTTCACAAGGAGTTTAAGCCACAAACATTCATTGCCAAAGAGGTTGGCTGTTCACAGAGTGCTGTATCCAATCATGTTAACGGAAAGTTGAGTGGAAGGAAAAAATGTGGAAGAAAAAGATGCACAACCAAACAAGAGAACCGCAGCCTTATGAGGATTAAGCAAAATCGATTCAATAATTTAAGTGAACTTCACAATGAATGGACTGAGGCTGGGGTCAAGGCATCTCTCAGACTCACGCAACATCACAACCTCTACTTGCAAGGGAATTTTTTCTACAGTGTGCGTGTATTCCCCTTGTTGACTCCCTCGGACCCAATCCTGAAACCACAGCCACACGTTCGTCAGAGGTGTCTTACCTGGGCTCAGGAGAAGAAGAACTGGACTGTTGCCCAGTGCCAAAGTCCTCTTTTCAGATGAGAGCAAGTTTTGTATTTTCATTTGGAAACCAAGGTCCTAGAGTCTGGAGGAAGGGTGGAGAAGCTCATAGCCCAAGTTGCTTGAAGTCCAGTGTTAAGGTTCCACAGTCTGTGATGATTTGGGGTAATGTCATCTGCTGGTGTTGGTCCATTGTTTTTTTTGAAAACCAACGTCACTGCACATGTTTACCAAGAAATTTTGGAGCATTTTCATTCTTCCTTCTGCTGACCAGCTTTTTGAAGATGCTGATTTCATTTTCCAGCAGGAGTTGGCACCTGCCCACACTGCCCAAAGCACCAAAAGTTGGTTAAATGACCAGCAAATAAAAACATAAACTAAAAACTTGGTGTGCTTGACTGGCCAGCAAACTCACCAGACTTGAACCCAATAGAGAATCTATGGGGTATTGTCAAAGAGGAAAATGAGAAACAAGAGACTAAAAATTCAGATGAGCTGAAGGCCACTGTCAAAAAACCTGGGCTTCCATACCACCTCAGCAGTGCCACAAAAAAATTACCTCCATGCCACGCCGAATTGATGCAATAATTCATGCAAAAGGAGCCCCTACCAAGTATTAAGTACATGTAGTAAATGAACATACTTTCCAGAAGGCCAACATTTCACTAAAAATGTTTTTTTTTTTTTTTATTGGTCTTATGAAGTATTATAATTTGTTGAGATAGTGAATGGGTGGGTTTTTGTTAAATGTGAGCCAAATCATCACAATTAAAAGAACCAAAACTTAAACTACTTCAGTCTGTGTGCATTGAATTTATTAATACACGAGTTTCACAATTTGAGTTTGAATTACTGAAATAAATGAACTTTTCATCTAATTTATTGAGATGCACCTGTATAAGTGTGTCCTATCGGGTAATGAAAAGTTGTACAACATTTGTGGTCTTCATGCTCACTTGAACACTTGGCCAAATACAGGAAATATGTCATATAAGTGGTCAAGTGCAAAGACCACAAGTGTGTGTATTTGGACAAGGCAAGAGTCGTTTACTGAATTCCTGAATGAATCAGCCGTTTGAACGAATCGAATGAAGACATTTACCGCCACCTGTTGGCAGATTAATTTTCTTATTTAGAGTATTATTATTAATAATAATAATAATAATAACATTAAAGGGATAGTTCACCAAAAAAATTTAAATTCTGTCATCATTTACTCAAACCTGAATGACTTACTTTCTTTTGTGGAACATAAAAGAAGGTATTTTGAAGGCTGTTGGTAACAAAGCTGTTTTGGTTACCAATGACTTTCATTGTATGAACAAAAATACTGAGATGTTTCTCAAATTATCTTCTTTTATGTTCCATAGTTTATGTTTGGCCGTTGTAGCCTAAATGTTTGTGTAATACATTTTATGTTGAAAAAACTCATTTTGTAATGTCTACTTGATACTTTCTCATTTAACACAAAAATTGCTTTAAATAATCTTTTGTGGGTATTTTCAGTCAAATTTATTTTGCGATTAATTAATCGCAGCACCCTGTAATTAATTAGATAAAAAATTGTAATCGACTGACAGCCCTAATATCAGCGTCAGCTTCATAATATCCATATATTGGCTGATTAATCTGCTTTTCGTACATTTTATTTGTACATGTTTTGCTCTCCGCAACTACATTGTCATTGAATCTCCAATTTTGATCTGTCTGTATTCGTGTCTTATCAGGAACCTACAAGCAGCTATTGGTGCATATTATGACTTTGAGAGTCCAAATATCAACACGCCGTCAATGTCTTTTGTGGAAGATGTGACGATTGGAGAGGGGGAGTCCGTTCCTCCAGACACACAGTTCACAAAGACATGGAGGATACAGAACACAGGTGAGTGTTTTCTTGCTCTGGTTGTAGATATGAAGAGGCTCAACACCTGTGTTTTATGCTCTAACATAGGGCTGCACGATTATGACAAAAATCATAATTGTTGATTATTCCCTTGAAATTGTAATTGCGATTATTAATTACGATTATCACAATTTACATTGAATGATGTTTAAACCATTTTTTATGCAACTGCATATTGTATTTTTATATGAAAATAAACAAGCTGAAAACACTCTTAACTGAAAAATAGGGATGCGGATACCACCATTTTCCAGTCTCCGCCGATACGATACTTTTATTTTTTTGGGACTTGGCCGACTGATTACCGATATTTTTATTGCATTTGTAAATTTTTTAAATATTGGGTACAGAAACCGAATAAGTATGTATAATGTTAGTTGGTGAACTTCATTTATCAAATAGATACAGTCAAACCAAAATGTATTCAGACACCTTCAACATTTCTCACATTATCACAGTTTATTCGCTATAGTTTAGAAAATGGTAATAAAATATAACAAGAACTCAAGAGTTAAACTGTGTGAGAACAAATTCATCTTGATAATGTTAATCATTTTGATAGAAAGGTATGTAATAATTACAATCAACCAAAAATTATTCAGACAGCTGTTAGTATGACAGTATTTAGACAACTATGAATACTTTGTCGGTCATCCCTTAGCCTTAATGACAGCCTGTAGTCTCCTGGGCATGCTGTCACCCAGCTTCATGCGAACCTGAACTTAAATTTTTTTCCCAGACTCGGTATGAATAATTTTTAGACCCAAATTTGTATCAGTTTTACTGGTAGTCCACTGTATGAAGAATTTTTGGGTATAATTTATCACAGTTTACTTTTTATTTTGCTGTCCTCACTTACATAAATGAACTATGGTTTCCTGCACCCACTAGTAAAAAAATATCAAAAAATTATATCTGGTCTCTGAATCATTTTTTGTTTGCACTGTATATCCTTCGGTTATTTTCACACTTACAGTGGGGCAAAAAAGTATTTAGTCGGCCACCAATTGGGCAAGTTCTCCCACTTAAAAAGATGAGAGAGGCCTGTAATTTTCATCATAGGTATACCTCAAATATGAGAGCCAAAATGAGGAAAAAAAATCCAGAAAAACACATTGTAGGATTTTTAAAGAATGAATTGGTAAATTCCTCGGTAAAATTTTTTGGTCACCTACAAACAAGCAAGATTCTGGCTCTCACAGACCTGTAACTTCTTCTTTAAGAGGCTCCTCTGTAATCCACTCGTTACCTGTATTAATGGCAACTGTTTGAACTCGTTATCAGTATAAAAAACACCTGTCCACAACCTCAAACAGTCACACTCAACACTCCTCCCCCATGGCCAAGACCAAAGAGCTGTCAAAGGGTACCAGAAACAAAATTGTAGACCTGCAGTAGGCTGGGAAGACTGAATCTGTAATAGGTAAGCAGCTTGGTGTGAAGATTTCAACTGTGGGAGCAATTATTAGAAATGGAAGACATACAAGACCACTGAAAATCTCCCTCGATCTGGGGCTCCACGCAAGACCTCACCCCGTGGGGTCAAAATGATCACAAGAACTGTGAGCAAAAATCCCAGTACCACACGGGGGGACCTAGTGAATGATTTGCAGAGAGCTGGGACCAAAGTAACAACGGCTACCCTGCAGTAACACACTGCTCCGCCAGGGACTCAAATCCTGCAGTGCCAGACGTGTCCCCCTGCTTAAGCCTGTACATGTCCAGGCCCGTCTGAAGTTTGCTTGAGAGCATTTGGATGATCCAGAAGAGTATTGGGAGAATGTCATATGGTCAGATGAACCAAAATACTTTTGGTAAAAACTCACTTGTCGTGTTTGGAGGAGAAAGAAGGCTGAGTTGCATCCAAAGAACACCATACCTACTGTGAAGCCTGGGGGTGGAAACATCATGCTTTGGGCTGTTTTTCTGCAAAGGGACCAGGACGACTGATCCGGGTAAACGAAAGAATGAATGGGGCCATGTATCGTGAGATTTTGGGTGAAAACCTCCTTCCATCAGCAAGGGCATTGAAGATGAAACGTGGCTGGGTCTTTCAGCATGACAATGATCCCAAACACACCGCCCGGGCAACGTAGGAGTGGCTTCGTAAGAAGCATTTCTAGGTCCTGGAGTGGCCTAGCCAGTCTTGAGATTTCAACCCCATAGAAAATCTTTGGAGGGCGTTGAAAATCCGTGTTGCCCAGCGACAGCCCCAAAACATTACTGCTCTAGAGGAGATCTGCATGGAGGAAAGGGCCAAAATACCAGCAACAGTGTGTGAAAAACCTTGTGAAGACTTACAGAAAACGTTTGACCTCTGTCATGGCCAACAAAGGGTATATAACAAAGTAAATTTTGTTATTGACCAAATACTTAAATTCCACCATAATTTGCAAATAAATTCTTTAAAATCCTACAATGTTATTTTCTGGATTTTTTCTCACAGTTGAGGTGTACCTACGATGAAAATTACAGGCCTCTCATCAGCTTTTAAGTGTGAACTTGCACAATTGGTGGCTGACTAAATACTTTTTCTCCCCACTGTAATTATGCCCATTAAAATGTATTTTACAAGTTTTTGTTACTTTCACTGTTCGTTTTTTTGCTCTATGGTACATCATCTTTAATTTAATAGCATTAGAGCTGCTCCATTGCAGCGGCTTAGTACTGTAATCACGCGCTTTGCTGTAATAATGCAGGGAACCACTCGTTATAAATCTCCTAACTGTGATATTTTCAGAAATAGAAGTGTTTTTTCATCTGAAACGTGCTGCTGCGATTTATATTCCAAAGCCACACATATAATGCAGAAACACTCAAGCAAGCAAATATAAAAAAGCACGTATTTGTACTGATGCAGAATGAGAGGGACAAGTACAGTACAGCCAAGTGCATTTCACACAGGCTGTTAGTTTCACTTTCGCCAGAAAGTCGTGTATGCCTAAGGTTGAAAATAAATGATGTTTATAGTGAATGCCCCTATGAATGGTTTTATTTTTACGATTTAGTTTTAATCCAAATGATGTGTGTGCTAAGTGCGTGAACATCAAAGATCACACAACAGAGTTGCGCGCGCTCTCTCTCTCTCTCTCTTCCTACCGTTAAGTAACTTGTGCATTGTTTTCCTTACTTATTTTTGACATATCCGACCGAACTACAAAATTTCCAGTGATGTCTGTGAGAATATTCACCCGCCGCGCGCTCAATCCACTCAACGTGCTTTGTTTATCAGCTCGCGCACATCAGCTATACAGGCGTTAATACTGAATGTTTAACATTATATTCATTGCATACATATACTTCGTAGTAGACATCCTTAACTCCTTTCTGCTGTCTGTTGTTAGTGTTTCTTTGTTTGAATATGGCGCTTAGTGGTATCGGCGTTTGGTATCGGGGCAATCGAGTACGAGTACAGGAGCTCAGTATAGGGCCCGATACCAATACCAGTATCGGTGCATCCCTAATTAAAAACTTTAGTGCTTTTCTATTGTATTAAGCCTCAAATGTCAAATATACATTGGGTTGGTTTCTTCTTTAAATTATAAAAAAATATAAAAATATGATTGGTATTATAATGTTATACTAAAACAATGAAAAAACCCTTAAGATAACATGTAGAAAGAAAAAAAACATATCTTAAGCGTGCAGAATAATATAAGTGGACTTTGAACGATTAATTGCCGCTTGGAACGATTATGTAATTGTGGCATCCATAATTGTAATTGCGATTAGAAATTCGATTAATTGTGCAGCCCTACTCAAACAGATTGTAATTCAAAACAGCACATTTTACAATAAAGACTAATTTATTATGGAATCTTTTGGGAATTACTTAAATGCCTGTCTTATTCTTTATGTATTCAGTAGTCATTTTGAACAGTAATAATTCTTGTTCATGTTTGCTAATTTAATAGTTTTTCTTCCACTTTCTGCATTATGAACTATTATTTCCTAAAATGAACTGATATCAGAATATCAATAATAGTTTTGCTTCTTTTAAGGATTGATGATCTAGCCACCTCACGTTAAATCCTGTTTTGTCAAACGTCAATGTTGTTCCTGTCTTCTCTGCAGGTACAGAGTCGTGGCCCCCAGGTGTGTGTCTGAAGTATGTTGGCGGGGATCAGTTTGGTCATGTGAACATGGTGATGGTGCGTTCTCTGGACCCGCAGGAGATCTCAGACGTGAGCGTGCAGATGCGCAGTCCGGCCGTTCCTGGCATGTACCAGGGCCAGTGGAGAATGTGCACTGCCACCGGACTCTTCTACGGAGGTGAGACGCAAACAATGGACAGTTTTCACATTTCAGGGTTTCTCGGCAGCGGAAGTCGTTAACTTGTTGGGTTATCTTGAAGAGCAGTGAATGGGAGAGGCCATCCAAGATAAAATCATTAAACCAGTGAGACAGACTAAGCTGTAGTCACATACAATTTTATGTGCAATAAGGTTATTGCTTATTTCAGTGAATATTATAAGGAATAGGTGAGTAAATATTCGGCAAATACGCTTGGGTGAACTATTCTTTCAAAAAAAGAATAATATGCAAACATTATGCAAGAACAAATGTTTTAAAGTGATAGTTTGCCCAAAAATGAGAACACTGTGGTCATTTACTTTTCTGTGGTGATATGCAGTTTAACTTAAGTTCTCCTCAAGTTGATTTAACCTCGTATAATTTTCTTTCTGCATACAGAATTTTAAAAATAGTACAGTTAGTATGATAGTATGCCATTCAGAGCATTAAAGCACAAGTTCTGAGTACTACAACCAACTTTGGTGACTTGAAGGACATGTGGCTCACCTCATTCCCCTTGTTGTGCAGATGTGATCTGGGTGATCTTGAGTGTGGAAGAAGGAGGCCTGCTGGGCGTCACACAGCAGTTATCCTCCTTCGAGACAGAGTTCAACACGCAGCCACACCGCAGTCTGGAGGGAGATTTCAACCCTTTCGCCTCACCACAGAAGAACAAGCAGGACACCAATGAGGATCATCTAAAAGACCCCGGGGGCCACTGGGAGGCCCCTCTGGACTCCATTCAGCAAGATCAAAATGGACTCAATCACAGCTCTGTAAATATTACACCAAATGGTCTCCAAAACAACTTATCAGTAGTGACTTACAGCCAGGTATGTATGCCATTTGGAGTATTTCATTGATTTGAATGAAGATTAGCATGATAATGCATTGTGAGTATGGCTGGGTGATAGAGAGTGAATAGTTTTTCAACTAATGGCATTTTTTCTACTTTTGCTTAATCAGGGGCACTATTAATAATCGCATGTTATTGTAATGTTGCAGGGCTCCAGACAAAAAAAATAGAGTAAGGAGCCATTGGCTCCTATAAGAAAAAAACTTAGGCGACAAATTATTTTTTTAGGTGCCACAAAATAAATGTTTTATTTATTTATTTATTGATTTTTTTATTTTATTTTTTACATTTTAACATTTCAATCATACTGTCATGTGTTTATGTCTCATCTTTTCTTGACTTTATCAGCATTTTAATCCATCTTGTAGATGACCTGGGAACTAAATGTCTTTTCCAACTTGAAATATACAGTCATAAAGAATTGTTCATTACACAGAATCTGTATCAATATCATGGACCATAAGCATCACTAAGTGTAGTTTGGGCTCCTCCTGAATGCATCCTGTAAATGTTGTCATACACTCTTAAATATAAAGGTGCTTCATGATGCCATAGAAGAACCTTTGTGTCTAAATGGTTCCATAAAGAACCTTTAACATCTGAAGAACCTTTCTGTTTCCCAAAAGGTTCTTTGGGGCGAAAGAAGGTTCTTCCGATTATAAAAAGCTAAGAAAGATATTGTTCTTTTAAGAACCTTTGACTGAATGGTTCTTTGTGGAACCAAAAATGGTTCTGTGAAGAACCATTTAAGCACCTTTATTTTTAAGAGTGAAGACTTTCAATTTCACAGTCTGTTTTTCTTAATTAGTAAAATGCAATTTTATAGGAGGAGTTGAGTCATGTAGACAACAGGTTAAGTAAAATATTAACATATGGCAATAGCGCATAAATATAGCAAAAATGCTCCTCTTTATAGTTATTTTACTAGCTGACTAATGAGCTTATTGATGCAGAATGGTTATTCTGAGGTAAATGTATAATTACATTGACAGTGTTTACATCTTTACCCACGTTTTTTCGCAGACTTGAACACTGAACGAGCCCCTTTTTGTTTTTTTACATGAGACGTTCATTACGTTGTACTGTAGACTCTCTTAACCGTTGATGTTATTCATTCATTATGTACTCACAGTTAAAGAGACAGATTAAATGGTTTCACTTTTCGCTTTAACTGAGTGCGCTAACACGATCGCGCCTGGCCGCATTAAAGAGTCCAAACGTTATGTATTGTTTTGATTTCGTTATGCATTTGGGAATAATTTTTAAAGCTGGCACTTTGTTTTATTAAAAAGTAGCAGAACAAAGCTTTTTGCAATTACTGGACAGCAAGTGGCCTGCAAATATATGAAGTTCACGCATTAACAAGACAACAGCATAGACTAAATATTGATAAGAAAGAGCCTTTTAGTATGATTATAACATAATCGTTAACGATATGCTGCTGTGTGGCAGAGATGAAGACTTTTTGAAACTCTTTTTTCCACTAAAACGTTGATGTAAAACGTTTTTTAGAGGTCGAGTCTGGAGCCCTTTGTTGTAAGAAGTTCAATTGTGCATATATAATTTTTTTTTAAATTTTTTTATTCTTGCCATGAATTTAACATTTGCTGATACTCCAATAAAAATAAATTGAATTAAAATCTCTCTAAATGCTCTCCTACTCGAGTCCCAAGAAGGAGAGACTTTTAAATACCATTCAGAAGTTTGGGGTCATTTTTTTTTTTTTAAGAAATTAATAATTTTATTCAACAAGGATGCATTAAATTAACCAAAACTGACAGTAAAGACGTTTCAAATGTTGGAAAAGATATCTATATCAAATAAATGCTGTTTTGAACTTTCTATTCACCAACGAATCCTGAAGAAAAAGTATCACAGTTTCCACAAAGATTTGAAGCAACACAATTGCTTTTGACATTGATAATAATAAATGTTTCTTGAGCATCAATCAGCATATTAGAATGATTTCTGAAGGATCATGTGACACTGAAGACTGGAGTAATGATGCTGAAAATTTAGCTTTGCATCACAGGAATAAATTACATTTTACAATATATTCAAATAGAAAATGCTTATTTTAAATTGTAATAATTTTTCACAAAAACACTGTTTTTACTGTATTGTTTATCAAATAATAACAGCCTTGGTTAATGGTTAGTATAAAATACTTCTTTAAAAAAATAATAAATAAATTCTTACTGACTCCTAACGTTTTAATGGCAGTATATATCTGTAACAAAATCGTCACAGATATATTTTGAATTTTCAGTATCACCCAGCTGTATAGGCGTAAGTTGTATGTTAGAATAATGAACGATTATATGAGTCCAGTTCTGTGATCCTAATACAAATGCTCATGATTGAGTGGCTTTTTCCAAAGTTAAGTGAAAAGGTCAAGCCAAGATTGGTTCAGAAAACCAAGATAAAACACTCAGCAGGTCTTTTCAACACTCTCTCAAAATCTTCCTTTCATGCCAAAAGCCTACACTGGAAACTTCTCAATGTGCTGACCGCCGTATGATCTGTTTGCACAGAAGGTCATGTAACAACAATGCGTCACCTTTTTGTTCCCTGCCCTGTTTTGTGACATCTCACCAAAGAAAAGCACATTGTGATGATTCACCGTGTTTGGTTACACCTTTCCTCATTCCGCACATGTGTGATACAACTAGGAATGGGAGATACATCTAAAACGGTTTCAGCCTTTTGATGATTCAATAAATATATTGATTCTGAACATATCTGCTCTAAAACGTCTTATGAGTGATTTTAATTTATTTGGACATTTTTGATTCAACAGCAATTCTTTAAGCATATGCTGCATGTTTAATGTAATAACTTGATTTTACTGTTTTTGTTTTCTTTTATATGCTCCAATATAACAGCACATGGTAGTAAATAGCTATATTAATTGTATTATATAGATTAAGTGGTGAATTCCACAGCATTTTTTTAATGATTATGCAAAAACAATTCTTAAGAATTGATTGATTGAAATAGTTCCCAAACCCAACCAACAGCATTTTCTCGTACGTTTTCCCTGGAATACTGGAAAAACCTGTATTGAATTTCCATACAGATACCCAAAAAGGGCTGATTGACTCTCTGCTGACATTATTGCTGACTCGTGACTTGTGTAGTTGATTTATTATGGAAGAAAAATAATGCCATATGTCTTTGAAACAAAAAAGCATGTTGAATAGCACTAACGCAAAAAATAGTGCATTGCATTAAGAGTGCTTGCATTTTATTGCCTTGTATTTCCAGGGCTTTCATTTTTAGGTCCTGAAATTTAACATAGTTGTTTATGTAAGCTGTGAATATTTCGATTCAAAATATTTCATTAATTAAAAATTCAACAATTCATATTCACCTTCCAGAATTCACGTCCAAAATATTCAATCTGTTTAAAAATGCGATGTATAATATTCGACAGGCAAATTTCTGTCCATTTTATTTCACTTTCCAAATTCGCTTCCACAAATTCAGTGGCTAAAATTCAGCAGAAAATTTGTTATTGCACATCCGGGAATAGCAGTAGTGCACAGATGCATGATCTCCAGCTGCTGTCAGTCGCTCACCAGCAGGTGGCGCAAGCGGCTATTGATGAAGACCAAAGCAACAGGTGGCTTAAGTCATTCATTCACAAAAACTGATCTGCAGAAATGGATCAAGTGCTAAGTAGTTTTGATTATCGGGGCCGGTATAAATGTGAAAATGCTGATTGTGTGTATATTCAACATCTTCGCTGTTTCCTGTAGACTACATGTAAGCAGCTTTCTCTTCCACAAAGCCGATTATAATGCTATTTTACCCAATGCTGAAGTACAGAACTAACATTACATCTGAGGAAGACATATATTGCTTTCGGTTGCTTAGTTTCTATAACTTTGTATCATTGCTTGGGTGATGCTGTGCTGTAATACTGTGGTTCCCCTCATACGTCACACTCCAGAATTCCCCAATGACACGTCGTAATTAGTGCTATGATGTGAGGAGCACCGGCAGGTGTGGGCTTTAGCCATGTCAGAGTCTTTATACCGAAGATATTGTTTTCAGACATACCTAAAGGTCTTCAAACAACAAAATGACCTTTTCAACCCATTTGTGCAGCTTACCTTGGAATAAAACCATTAAAGCAGTGAGACTAAGCAATAGACACACATAATATTTTGTGATGTTATTGCTTATTTCAATGAATATGATAACTCAGAAATGTCATTACGTATTATATTTTTCATGCATCAAAATAGTTAAAGGAATAGTTTCATCGATAGATTAAAATTTGTTGAAGATGTACTCGCCCTCAGGCCATCCAAGATGTAGATGAGTTTATTCATCAGAACAGGTTTGAAGAAATGTTGCATTACATGACTTGGTCACCAAAGGATCCTCTGCAGTGAATGGGTGCCGTCAGAATGAGAGTCCAAACAGCTGATAAAAACATCACAATAATCCACACCACTCCAGTACATCAATTAATGCTTGGGAAGCAAAAAGCTGTTTTTAAGAACCAAAACCATCATTAAGCTGTTTTAACTTTAAAACGTGGCCTCTGGCCAATCCATAACAACACTTCCTCCATTCACTGCCGAGGATCCACTGGTGAGCAAGTGAGGTAATTTTGGGCCTAAGCTTCTCTGAATCCATTCGCTAATAAATAAACAAACTAATCTGCATCTTGGCTATTTGGGTTGGTTTCTGATTTACCAAAACACCCTTTAAACTATTTCATAAATTGATATTGAGATCTATGCTGAAAAATAATGAGGCATTTTATCTCCCAGCCCCATGTAGAAATTTGTCGTTCTGAATTTGGCCTTGATGTGTACATGTTAACGTCAGGGTTTACAACTGTGAATGTCAATCTAGAGGCTGTTTAATAGGCCCTTAAGGGGCTTAAACTTTGCCTCTCGGCCACAAGATGGAGTTCCATACAAGCATGTGAGCTGATGAAGAAACATTATTAACCAGTTAAAGAAGTCACTGTTGAAATCCCAGATTACTAACAGTAAACCCGTTGTATACATGCACTATATTGCCAAAAGTATTGGGACACCCCCTTCTAATGAACAGGTTTGACTACTTTAGTAATTTCTACAGTACAAATAAGTACAAATCTTAATGTTTAAGCATATAATGATATTCTAGGGAATTGTGTGCTTCTAATTTCATAGCAACAGTTTGGACAGGACCCTTTTCTGTTCTAACATGACAATGTCTCTGTATAAGGCAAGGTTCAAAAAGAAATGATTGATTCAGTCAGTGTGGAAGTACTTGACTAGTCTGTAGAAAGCAAAGTCCTAATCCCAGCTAAACACCTCTGGTGTGACTGTGACTTTAAATGCAGACCTTAAGCCAAATCACCAAACACCAATGACTTGTACATATGGACACAGCCATTTTATAGATACCTCCAAAACTGTTGCAATAGAGATAAAAAATAAAAAATTTAAATACATGGATTGTTTCCATCTTTGTTGCCACAGTTTTGGAAGTGCCTTTTTCTGTTCAAAAGAAGGGGGTGTCCCAATATATTTGTTCATATTGTGTATGTACAAGTCATTGGTGTTTGGTGATGAGTTTTTGGCTCAAGGTCTGTATTTAAAGTCAAAGCAGAGGTGTTCAGCTGGGATTAGGTGTCAGGACTTGGCTTTCTGCAGACTAGTCAAGTTCTTCCACACTGACGGAATCAATCATTTCTTTTTGAACCTTGCCTTATACACAGAGGCATTGTCATGTTAGAGTAGAAAAGGTCTTGTCCAAAAAATTAGAAGCACACAATTCCCTAGAATATCACTATATGCTTAAATATTAAGATTTGTTCTCATGGAAATTACTAAAGTAGTCAAACCTGTTTATTAGAAGGGGGTGCCCCAATACTTTTGGCAATATAGTGTATATTCCCAGTGTAACAAAGTTAGAGACTGTTTGCTTAAACAGCCACCTGCAGGTCAAATATCCGTGTAAAATTGGGTGTTGATACTGTTGTTACTCATTCATTGCTCATCATATTTGAACTAACTCTCAGTTTTAATCTATGTGGCAATTATAATAATCACATTATATCAATCACATAGACTTTCACTGAAGGAGGGACTTAAGCCAGAGATTTGGGGCTTTTTTTTATTAAGAATGCAAGCAATCACACAAATGGTTTGAACTTTTTTTTTTTTTTTTTTTCTTTCTTTCAGAAAATGTATTTACAAATGGTCTTTAACATTAGTGTTTTATCTTATTGTTTCTGCTTCTTCCCAGGGCATTAATGGACCCTTCCCGTTCGGACAGTCTTAAGATACAGAAACCATCAGAGCTGCTGCTTTTGCCCTTTTCCAGGGTTCAGTGAGAGGAGGAAGAGATTTACTCTAAAGACTTGGTGACCCTTCCTCTCCCCCGACGCACCAGAACATCTCACAAATGTGTGGACAAATCTGTTTGGCTCCAAATCAATATTGAACCAACACCTGAGTTACGCATGTGTGAATGCTAGATTTAGATGAGTGCTAGAAATTCTAAAGAGATATAATGAAAAATACACCGTTTTTTGATCTGTCTGGTCACATTACAGCAGTAAATTCAGATGTGTGAGTGAGTGCACGAATGCACAAGAGAAAGAGAGGCAGGACGGGGTGGATGAATGAATGATGAGTGAATCTTACTAGAATGTGTCCGAGTCATGTTTCACAGTAAAATCAATAGAAAAGCATAAAAGTGTTATATTTTGCGTATAGAAAATAAAACATGTTTTTAGGACTTTTAAGATATATTTTGGCTCATGACAATTAAGTGCATTATCCCCCCAAATTTTCATTTCTCTAATAAAACATGGCATTTTATTTTTACATATTCTTTTTTTTTGTTATTCCAATTGTTCTCACATTTAATTGAAATATTTAAATTTTAAAATTGCACAAATTTTTTAAAAGCCTAATTTAAATGCAACCAATTAACATATGGCAAAAATATTTTACAATTTAAATATATATTTTTGCATTACATCAAATGATTCATTGGCATGAAAATAATGTCACAACGAAGGAAATCTTATTAGTCCTAAAAACAGGCTTAATTTTCTTTAAGCAAAGTATGATTTTTCATTTCTTTTGATTTTGCGGTGAAATATGATCAGGGTTTGTTCTTGACAAGTTTTGCGGTAGTCACCTCAATATGTGTGCAAGTGTTTCAGCCATGCACAAAAGCCATCAACAAAGAATTAATGCCTGTCAAGTAGTTTTATCATTTTTCATCAATGTTCGCTGACTTTTTCTTTACAAACTGAAGAGTTTTGAGAAAAAAGGTCAATGTGCCTACTTGGAGGTTAAATTGTGTAATTGCTTTCATATGGTCCTTTGCCAGCCTCTTGTAATTGTTTATTACAAAACTGCCCAGCAACCTGTACAGTGTACATGAGCACATTACGTCTCATTATATTGAAGTATACATCTGTACTGCCACCACAGGTCAAGTCATAGCTGTCGTCAGAGATCTTGTTGCTGTTATCATATTTGTTTACATTGATGTTGTTCTGGAGTTCCAGAGTGCTGATGTTGGTTTTCCACTTGTAATGACTTGATAGCAAGCAGATGTGGCTTTGGTTCCCTTGTTTACTGACCCAAGAGTTCACAAGCACGTCATTGATTTTCCCAGTCATACATTTCTGTCCTTCACCTAGACCTACGATGGTATTAAGCTGTTTTAAATGAGCTGAGGGTGTTTTAATGAGAGGAAAGTGTGAGAATATTTTGGGTTAAATGCAAGTGAACGTCATCTGTGACAGAAAATAATTTGAATTTGTACCTCTCTACCTGAAAATGCATCGACATGTATGTGCCTACAATTGAAGTCTGTGGCAAGTGCACTATACTTCCATTGAAAGGGCGTTTCCGTACACACTTTTTTTTATGTTTAATCTTACTAAGATACCAATTATTTTCTGTGGTAGCATTTGCGTTTATCCAAAAATATTCTTTTTAATTTGTATTCTTGAGTTGTTGCTGTATGTTGAAATGGCAGATTTGGAGCTGGAACGCTTCAAATAATATTTGAATGCATAAAGGAGTTTTGTGGAGTTAATTTGGTTTAAATCGTGCCTCTGTGTTTGGTATGATGGAAAGCTTCTTGGATGTTTATATCCTGCTAAATATATCTGAAAGGCTGTTTTACTCCCCATTTTCTGTTTTGCTGCAATGGTTAGGCAATTTCTAAGACATAAACAAAACAAAAAGTTAACAAGTCTCCTATAATGTTTTTCTCTATTGGTCTATTTACTGAGATAAACGTTAGGTCATGAAGAAGAAAGCGTTTAAACAAATTAGCTGCTATCCTCAAGCAGTATGCAAATCAATGAGCCCAAATTGACCTTTATGTCAAGGCAATAGAGATTAGTGTCAGCATGTCCTGTTAAATTTAACACATCAGGCAATTCTTGTCTGTTTCCCCCCCAGTTCTATGCACCTGGAAAATTTTGCCATTAACGATACCGACGTTGCGTCCAGGTTTTTAGAAATGCTGTGGCTTCAGTTTTACATTGCAAATGATCTATGCAGTGTTTTAAGAGACAGTCCCTTCCATATTCCAAAAAGTTGCACTCACAGTTGAAGCATAAAAGAAGTTAATGTTCTGAAACTGGTTGCCGTTTTATGTTGCCGTTAGGACAGAGGCAAACTGACGTTTCGCCTAGTGCTCGGCTCATAAACAGCTCATTGGAGGATGCCATCGCTTCATCAGTCAAGTCTTCCTTTGAGCTGTTCTTAGTGAATGTTCTCATCCCAAGCGCTGCACACTTCACAGCCTCCTTCCAATTTATAAATACACTCTGGATTTTGTGTGTGTGTGTGTGTTGCTTATGCATGTGAGAAGTGTGATTGATTCATTGCTGCATTATTGTCTTTTTTTCTGATTTCTTTCTTTTTTTTCGTTAGATCTGTTGGGTTTTCTGCACCGTGGCATGGTGTATGATTGAGCAGAGAGTTTGCATAGAGTCCTATGATAGCAGAGTGAAAAAGAGAAAATATGAAAACCCTTTTCCTGTATGTATAATTGAACATTTGTATGATTAAATTAACACTGAAACATGATTCTGTCATCTTGTGTTTTGCCTGCAGCATACGTGAGCAGTGTGATTTGTTAATTCAGTTCCCAAAAGAAATTATAAACGTCTTGCCTTTTTTTTTTTTTTTTTTTTTTTAAAACCTTCTACCTTTTACCATGATGCATGACAAACATTTTTTTGTCGAATAGTTTACCCAAAAATGTTTCTTCATCAGAACAGTTTTGGAGAAATGTAGCATTCCATCACTTGCTCACCATGGCTCCTCTGCAGTGCATGGGTGCCGTCAGAATGAGAGTCCAACAAGCTGATAAAAACAACACAATAATCCACAAATAATCCACACGACTCCAGTCCATCTTTTAATGTCTTGTGAAGTAAAGAAACTGCATGTTTGTAAGAATCAAATCCATCATTAAGGCATTTTAACTTTAAACGGTCAATTCTGGACCCAAATATACCATAATAACACTTCTTCCAGTGAGAAAATCCAAATTCTTTGTTTCGAATTGTTTTGGACTTTTGTTTAGCTTGTAAACAGTGCTTGAGCTGTGCATATTTCTTTCCTGATTCAAAGTTGACTTTTTCACTGGAGGAAGCAGTATTTTTAGCTGGAAGCAACAGTTAAAACTTTTTTTACACATCTTTTCACAAAGACATTAATTGATGGACTGGAGTCATGTGAATTACTTTTGGATCACTGTGATGTTTTTTACCAGCAGTTTAGACTCTCATTCTGACGGCACCCATTCACTACAAAGAACGTAACAAGTTCTGGCCCCAAAAGCCTGAATGTCATTACCTGAGCTCAAATGCAGGACCTTTGTCTCTTCGACTAGCTTCACTTTTCTTCGTCATGTTTGAGTCTCGATGCCTTTTAATCCACTTGAATTCTGGTGATTTTTAGTGGCTGTATGAAGTCGAGGTGTCCTAGCAGAGAAACCACAGGTGTTGTTTGTCACATTAACAATGGACATGTTCAAACTAACTTTTACAACCACAATACTGTAAAATCCATCAAGCGTATAGGTATTTTGCTTAAAATGTGCTATTTAAAATAACCACTTGGTGTGATATTTTGATATCTAATCGATGAGATTCACACATCTTTAACTGATTCTAACCCATTTAAAGAGTCCCCATATATACCAAATTAGTGCAACAGAATTTCACTAGTGAAGAATAGGCCTATATTTTTATGCCTTTTACAACCAAAACCATGTCTATTTCTCATCATAAACTGAATTCCAGTACAACCTAGATGTTCTATGGCTCTTCAGGAAGAATATAACCTTGTTTAAACTAATTACACATAGATGGGATGTGTTGATCTGTGCCGAGGAGACCATATCTAGACAAATATTTGCTCACATCTCAGGACTTGTGCAGCTTGCCACGGCACTATCATATTATTACCCACCTGACAAACATGTAAGATCATAGAAAGACCTTAAACAAATGCAAAGCATTTCCTCTTGGTTTGACAGCTGCTCTTCCCCAAGACTCACAAGCGGCAGGCAAATTCTGTGGTATTGAGCTGATGTTACTGGGGTCTTGTATAAAAACACTGATTTAAGTCAAATGAGCCTTAAGCGTTTTGTGTTTAACTATCAGCAAATGTTTCCTGGTGTGGAAAAGTTGACTCCATTTTATGCCATTTCCCTATTTGACTCCCTAAATCCATTTAATACATTTTTCCTGGTGTCACTAAAACCTCACGTACCAACGAGACAACTGCAAACAAGGAAGTTTCAGACTGCAGGCCATTCAAGAATTTGTGTATTTTACCAGAACAACTTACTTTAATACTGCAGGGTATATATCATCCAAGACTGCGTTTTCATAATGCTTCTGTAGTGTGAGGTAAACACAAATTTAGACTTGGTATTTACACAGTTGGGTGTGAATGTGATAGTTTGTTGGTATGGTAAGTAAACATGTCAGGCAGTCTCGAAGGGCAAATATCTTTTTCCTAAGAGCCGATATGCAGCACTCTTTGCTGTGTTGCGCACAGTGATGCAAAAAACACTGATAAATCATACAGGTGAGATGATACAATGTAAGCCTTGGGTTTCGTCAAGCTATTTAAAATGGTGTATGTGTGCAACAGCAGTTTGATTACACTGATATCAGCACTGGACTGTAACCATTTCTATATGTACATTTTAAGATGACTCATCTATAGTACCTATAGGTAAGATAAATAAAGGTAAATCTGGGTACTTTCTGACTGGTGTTGTTTTTTTTAAATCATTCCATATCCTACTAGTTTAGCATGAACTGCATAGCCTACTAGAAATATGAACAATAGGCCTACCCATCATAAATTAGGTAGGTGAATGCTTAAGTGTCCCACTTTACCTGTATAGACCATAGTCAAGTGATGAAATGTCAGTCAACTTGAGTCAACTCAGATTTGAAAAGTGCAAATTGTGAAAATTACGGCATTTAAGTTTTAGTTCCTCTAAATGCTATTTAAGAAAGGACTCGATTTTCCATCCTGGTGCCAAACTGTCGCGAATTATCACTTCAATAACCATAGCAACAACTTGCTGAGCCCTTAGAAGATCGACAAAACATAACGATTGACATCATTTCTCGTTTTTGTTAGATTTACATAGATACATGATGTGTTCTGATGTATGTAATCTAAGTTCATTTATTCAGTTTAAGTACTACACTCTTAAAAATAAAGGTGCTTCAAAAGGTTCTTCAAGCGATGCCATAGAAGAACCATTTTTGGTTCCAGGCAGAAGCAGGAGCCAGTGTCAGGTCAAAGGTTCTTTCAAATAACATTTCTTTCTTACCTTTTCTAATCGGAAGAACCTTCTTCGCCCAAAGAACCTTGTGGGAACGGGTGGCGAAGTTCTTCAGATGTTAAAGGTTCTTTATGGAACCATTTAGACAAAAAGGTTCTTCTGTGGCATCGTGAAGCACCTTTATTTTTAAGAGTGTACACCTTCTTAGCTGCGTTAAAACAGTGCATCCTTCTCAAGTTTCTACATTTAGGCTAGTCACTTTCAGATTGTGACGCCTCACCTTAGGTGATCCTAGTTTTGTGCATGACTCACTTAAGTATCTGTAGAAACACGTTTTAGTTTCGTTTAAACCTGTACCTAGAGGTAACAGTTTATAATTGTCTTCTATTTTAATTGGGCAGGCTAATGTGTTTGCTTTTTTAATCCATTAATATAATAATGTGCAGCTAGGCCTATATCAAACAAACACAAAAGTGACTTGTGTGCTAGTGATAACACCGCACAGTTTAATAATCAGATAAAGGTTTCTTGTCTTTCTTATCTTACTGAATCCTCTGATGAGGGTAAGGAGGATCAAGCACATTAAAAAAAAAATTTTTCATTAATGTTTTATACTGAAATCATCAATGTAGAAATCCATGAAAACCAAGGAAGAAAACTAATTAAGAGGAAACTAGCCTAGTACCTGTTCAAATTTACAGTCAAATCGTACCCTGATGTTTATCAGAATAATTTGTTTTTGGAAATCTGCCCATAAAGTGAATTCTAGTGAAATACCAAGTTTAATTTAAATGGAAAAAGCAATAGTACATAACTGTTTTCTAACGTTTTCAACATTCTTGAACATATATCCCTTACGAAAAAGAAGTTAATTCAAGTGTGCTATTAGTATACTTCTTTTAAACTAACTTCTTTTAGTCTACTTTTGATTTACTTCTCAGAAATGGGCTTTATGTACTTCTCAGAAATATACTTAAAATGACATTTAAGTATACTTTACTTAGAAAAAGTCTAAATATATTTTTAGCTATGCTTGTGCTCCTAGAATCCTTGTTTTCATTGTTATACTGTAGGGGGCGCTAGTACACATCTTCTGTACAGAATTTCCAAAAAAACACAAGTGAAGAAAAACCGAAACAACAGATGCTTCCACATGTATTCTAACACGATCATCAGACATAAAACAGTATCAAAACTGTGTAACATTATGGAATAAAATGTCGACCAATGAAGAGGTAATAATGACTGTCAAGCTTTGGGGTGTTGATCGACTTTATCTACGTTTTGATTATCATTCTGAACCCAATTCATAGTCTTTTTTCAACTTTTTGTTCAAAATGTTGTTTATTCTTATTTTTTATTTATGAACCTTTCTGACATTCAGGTGTTTATTAAAAAAAGAATGCATGAAGCTAGAATAAAATGTTTCTGTTAACAAGCAGATACCCTGTTCTTTTGATGTTTTTTATGTTCAGATATTCATGTAACAAAATATATACAAATTAATACCTAAATAGGGACATAGTAGTATACTTAAAGTATGATGTAAAGTTCACTTAAAGAAAACTTACGAGTATACTTGCAGTATAAAACTACTAAACTAGTAGTTTACTGATACTATACTTCAATGTGTACTAAAATGCTACTACAAGTATTTAATTAGTAAACTATCAGTATACCTATAAGTTCACTTTTAGTATAGTTGCAGTACAAGCTAAAAATTTTGATGTAAACTAGTTGTGTACTCAAAGTTTACTACTGTTATACTTAAAGTATACTTTTATATACTAGAAAGTGGGCCAATTTAATCCCAAGGAGTATTGAAATAGTACACTTACAAGTATACTACTAGTACACTGATATTTGTATACTTACTACATAAAGTATACTTAAAAATATACTTGAACTTTACTTAAGTATACTTACTAAAATAAACTTGAAGTATACTACTTTTTGGTAAGGGATGTCATCCTCAGATTTTGTTTGTATAGTCATTGTCACATTTTGTGTCACATTTTCACTACAAAATGTCTTACAGAATTTATTCTGGAAAGTGTTAGTGGGAAAAATCCAGAATAAAAGCCACAACAGGTATTCTTCGTTACTTGCAGCAGAGCAGACCTTTCTTAATTTTCTTTTAGCTATACTTCACTAATGCAAAATTGTGATAAATAAATGATCATCTTGCACAGTGAATGACGTCACTAGTTCTTTTCATAACATGTTTGGTTAGCTAATTTTAGGTTTCAAAGGATATTTATGCTCAACGCCACTTCCTAATTGACAGCCTTTTATGAGGGTATATCTACACATAAATAAACGTATGCCCAAAAGGCACTATTCCTAATGCTTTCAACATCCATCATGGAGAAGTCTGATGGATCATGGATTGAACCCAACTCAAACTCCGGCTTTCATGTGCACAGTCTCTTTCACAATGAGCCACTGACAGCATCAAGTGAGTTCTAGGTGTGCACGTTTTGACAAATGGCTCAACTGAACTTCATCATAAACGGACACCTCTGGCGGTGGCAGTAACCTTTCTGTCCATAAATGGTTATATAGTGCATGAGAAAGTTGTTTCAAAGTAAGACGGTGAAAAGAGCACATATACCTGCAATCTTTCTAACTGCCATGCAAATGAACCCCCTCTGGGAAATGTACTAGACAAACAAAAATACAGAGAAGGAGTGCAAAGTAAACCTTTGTTTGGAGCAAGACATTTCACAAGTTTCCCAATTCTTATCTGAGCAGTTGTCACTCTTTATAGTCTGGAAATAACATTCAAACCTGTGTTAACCTGTTATAGACATTCAGGGATGATATTATGCAGCATTTGGACTAGATCACTGCAAACATCATACTCCTAATATCTTAGTATTTCTTTTTCAAAGTAAAAGTATCTAAACATCCTTAAAACAGTATAAATTTACAGTGTAAGTTTATTTTATCTTGTTGCATTGGCAGGTTTCTTCACAGTCATATTTAGCAGTGTAAAAAGATACCAAAATTATCAGGTTTTTCTGAAGAAGTCTGTGGAATAGCATGTAAAATGATGGTCTGATATCCAGTCGTTCTCTCTCTCTCTCTCTCTCCTCTCTCTCTCGATTTCCTATTATCAATAAAGTCTGTATTAAGTGTGTGTGTGTGTGTGGGGTTTGCATTGGTGTGTCTGTTTAACTGTGCAAACATTTTGGCATGCTGCGTGCTTGCAGACGTATCATCAGCACACTGACGCACAAACTCTCACACTCAAATGAGCAGAAATATCTGGAAATGTACTCTGTGTTTTGCATCACAATTTGTTACCAAGAGAAACACCTTGAACAGTTATATATCTGTACCATAACATCTGCACATAGATAAGAAAGCAGCATATATTTCTACACATATGCATCTTTCCAACAGATTTGTTTTTTTCAGATTTTTTAATTTTTTCATGAAACATCATGGGAAATGAATTATATTTGGCATAAAGAAGAATTATTGTATAAAATTACTGATTAGATTGTTAATAATTTTATATAAATTTCTGTATGCAAAAGATTCATTTCCTATGGTGTGATTTTTGACCAATTCGTATATACTCCAAATAAAAATTATATATATTTTGCAGAAACGTATTCTATAAGACTATAATTATAATGACAATAATTAATTTCTTTCTTTTGGTTATATGATTTTGTGCACATACACCAATAAAATCAAAAATCTATGGACCGAAATGAAATAAAAATTCTTAAAACGTCTAAACCATCTTGCCATATTTACCCCCATCATATTTCTCATAACTGTTGTCATTTAAGATTAAAAACCGGATATCAGACATTTAATCAGGCAGTTCCTCTGGTAACTGTGTCTTTCCTCCTTTGAGGGTGGGGGTTAGTGGTCCACAACAACGGACTGGCATGTCAAACGCCTTCAGGCTGGGAATGGGGCTCTGAGGCAATGTTTACACAACTTAATAAGGCCTGTGTATAAAAGTGCAACGGGAGTCAATGAAGCAGGCATTCCTTCACTAACTCTTACTTGAAGTCTTGAGCACACCCACATCAGGTGCACTCACACACGCTCCTGTCACTAGCAGTATTAGTCATTGAGGTTAGTAATGTGGCACTCCACAATTCCAGCGTGTCGCGTTCCCTGTTGAGTCTGTAGGAGGCCTAGAATTAGACCCACATTTGAGAAACAAGCAGAAACCAAAGGAATCAAGCAGAGGCCTTCCTGATCGCACCTCTAACACTGTCTTCACCTGGACAGGTAAGTCTGCACAGCTACCTCCTATCAACCCACTTTCAAGGGCAACAAACCTGCTATTGGTATTTTTATCTGTATTTATAAGGAAAAGCAAATATTTTGTAGTGTACATCACCAGTCAACAGTTTCAGACACATTTGACTGAATATCTGACATTCAACTTTCTGGCAAGGTTCTCTCAACATTATGAACATATATTCATTCAGTAACGTTACTAGAACATTCATTCAAAGTTATAACGTTCTCAAACCATTAGCAAAAAAATATATATTATTTATGCATTGTTTATGGAATGTTTTTCTGAAAAATTTAGGATATTCATCTATGATGGTTTAGAGAACATTCAAAAGTAATGTTCCCCTAATGTTTGCAAAATAATAAAATAAAACGTTCCCCTTTCATTTTGTGTTTAACATTCACATAATCAAGAAAAAAAAAATTTTAACATTTTTTTAGTGTTTTAACATTTTCATAGCTTAATGGAAATGTTAGCACAACGTTCTCAGAACATATTTTTGCAAATGCTTGAGTGCTTTGAATTAGTTTTGGCTACACCTAAATTCAGGCTATAAATTAATTCAAAATTAAAATTGCCATCTTTCACTATAGTGTTTAAAAGCATGCCAGGATGAGCCTCAAGAAGTTGGGAAGAAGCTCATATTTGCAACATGTGTTTGCCACTAAATCATTCCCATACTTTAATTTTTACTACTTTATAGTTTTTATGAATTTACTATTCTTATCAAATGAAGAAATTGGTCATAATAAAGGAGGAGGCATGTCCAAACATTTGACCGGTAAGGCAGTTTTTGTGTGGCAAAACACACAAATGCATTAATAAATATATGTATTTAAGTTCTCCAGGCAACCGAGCAATCAGCCTTATCACCAGCTCATGTCATTGATAGAGGCCGATATGAACTCAGATGATTCTGAATGCACCTGTTCTCAAGCTGACACAGTTCACCTGTCGTTCACATGCGATGTGTCCTTATTTAGAAAAAAAGGGGGAACTTATCTCAAAAATGAAAAGGTGTAAAGCTCTTAGGTTTTCGAATGTCATCTGGCAGCCTCCAGAACACCACCAGCAAACCACATATGACAGTTTTTTTTCCCCTGAAGGGAAAAGTGCAAGTGACTTGTGCTCTGGCTTTCATCCAAATCCTTCAGAAGAAGAAAAGAGCTCAATTCCCAAAGGCAAATGTAAAGTTTCTATTGATTTCCACTGAGGCTAAGCACGGTATTGTGACTACACTAAAGTGTTACATTGTACTGAGTGACTTTTCCAACTTTTCCTTAAAGCAACAGATCAAAAATCTTATGTTCCAAACTTGCATGACTTCTAATTTTTCTTTTTAAATAAAATCCATGTACAGTGGGTACGGAATGTATTCAGACCCCCTTATATTTTTCACTTTTTGTTATATTGCAGCCAGTTGCTAAAATCATTTAAGTTCATTTTTTTCTCTCATTAATGTACACACAGCACCCCATATTGACAGGAAAAACACAGAATTGTTGACATTTTGGCAGATTTATTAAAAAAGAAAAACTGAATATCACATGGTCCTAAGTATTCAGGACCCTTTGCTGTGACACTCATATTTAACTCCGGTGCTGTCCATTTCTTCTGATCATCCTTGAGATGGTTCTACACCTTCATTTGCGTCCAGCTGTGTTTGATTATACTGATTTGACTTGATTAGGAAAGCCAACACACCTGTCTATATAAGACCTTACAGCTCACAATGCATGTCAGAGCAAATGAGAATCATGAGTTCAAAGGAACTGCCTGAAGAGCTCAGATACAGATTTGTGGCAAGGCACAGATCTGGCCAATGTTACAAAAAAATTTCTGCTGCACTTAAGGTTCCTAGAGCACAGTGGCCTCCATAATCCTTTAAATGGAAGATGTTTGGGATGACCATAACCCTTCCTAGAGCTGGCCGTCCGGCCAAACTGAGCTATCGGGGGGAGAAGAGCCTTGGTGAGAGAGGTAAAGAAGACCCCAAAGATCACTGTGGCTGAGCCCCAGAGATGCAGTCAGGAGATGGGAGAAATTTATAGAAAGTCAACCATCACTGCAGCCCACCACCAGTCAGGGCTTTATGGCAGAGTGGCCAGACAGAAGCCTCTCCTCAGTGCAAGACACATAAAAGTTTGCTAAAAAACACCTGAAGGACTCTAAGATGGTGAGAAATAAGTTTCTCTGGTAAGATAGAACTTTTTGGCTTTAATTCTAAGTGGTATGTGTGGAGAAACCCAGGCACTTCTCATCACCTGTCCAATACAGTCCCAACAGTGAGCATGGTGGTGGCAGCATCATGCTGTGGTTTTTTTTTTTCAGCTGCAGGGACAGGACGACTGGTTTCAATCAAGGGAAAGATGAATGCGGCCAAGTACAGGGATATCTTGGACGAAAACCTTCTCCAGAGTGCTCAGACCTCAGACTGGGCCGCAGGTTTACCTTCCAACAAGACAATGACCCTAAGCACACAGCTAAATGACATATGAAAATAACTCTGTGACTGTTCTTGAATGGCCCAGCCAGAGCCCGGACTTAAACCCAATTGAGCATCTCTGGAGAGACCTAAAAATGGCTGTCCACCCACGTTTACCATCCAACCTGACAGAACTGGAGAGGATCTGCAAGGAGGAATCGCAGAGGATCCCCAAATCCAGGTGTGAAAATCTTTTTGCATCTTTCCCAAAAAGACTCATGCTGTATTAGATCAAAAGGGTGCTTCTTCTAAATACTGAGCAAGGGGTCTGAATACTTAGGTCCATGTGATATTTCATTTTTTCTTTTTTAATATATCTGCAAAAATGTTAACAATTCTGTGGTTTTCTGTCAATATGGTGTGCTGTGTGTACATTAATGAGGCAAAAAACTTAACTTGCTGCAATTAGCAAATGGCTGCAATATAACAAAGAGTAAAAATTTAAGGGGGTCTGAATACTTTTCCGTACCCACTGTATATATATAAAATGGCATCCAATGCATAAACTTAACCTCACTGCTAAAAATGATTTTCTTACATTAGATTTTGCATTATTTTATTTATTTATTTATTGTCATTTTTTAAGCTTGACAGTAAAAATCACAATTTGCCTTTATTATATGGAAAACAGTTGCTCAAATACAAAATTAGGGTTTGGGCCGACACACACAAATGACAGAATTTTTGTTATTTTTAAGTGAGCTATTCTTTTAAAAATTAGATATTTGATTCCAGTCTTTTGGTCACAGTATCAAATGGTGTCAAGCGAGATTGTAGATAGCCTAGTTGAGACGTCTGAGAAAACCTGGCACAGGTACACCACACCTGCTCTGGAGGTCGAGGAAGTAGAACAAACACGTTAGCAGAGGAGAATAAATGTGATGTTGAGTAATGAAGAAATCCCCTGTAAGATTTCACTTGAGCTTAAAGCTCCCAGAATGAATCAGAGATACTTATCAAAGGCGGCTCTCAGCGGTTGAGTGACTTAATATGGCACTTTGCATATTACCAAGCCATGCCAGTTTTTGTTCAAACAGCAGGGTGGGTTGTGTTTGTAAAGAAATTATGGCAAAATTCAATGTTTTTACAGTCTTACAAGATAGATGATGGCCTTATAATGTCACAGAACAATGCAACAAATTTGCATTTTCATTTTAAATCAGTGAAAGATGTGCCACAGCATCTTTAATCTTTTTTTTTGTGGGCCAAAAATTCCAATCCGAGTTTGTTTATTAATGAAACAATAAAATTAATATTCATATAGCCTATAGGCTATGACATAAAATATATTATAGGAATAATATATTTTGGCTCAGAAACACTTTAGACACTTAAAACACACTTAAAATGTCAGATGTCTTGTGTGGTTTTGACATGGGTTTTTCACACTTGAAATAGGGCCTAGTTAACCCTGGGTCATTCTAATCCCAGGTAAACATAATCCTGAGTTATCTTGATTCACGTTTCACAGTGCTCATAATTTACCTGGGGTTAACAATTAATCTTGGGTATCAATAAACTTGTACACTGTGTAAGTTCCTAAACTCAGCGTTAACGTTCTTATTTGCATATTTGCGACGTCAGTGTCACTGACCAAAGCACGTAACTGACCAAAGCACGTTAATATGAGCTACGCGATTGGCTGTCGGTTGCTAAGCGTCTAGCCGTAACTTTCAACGTTGCTCAGTGCAATGCCGGGCTCACACCACAAAAGTGCTGCAAACTGTCCTAACCCCACTTCTAATAGGGCTTTTCACTCTGAACTTAACCCGGGTTTAATAATGTACAGTGTCATCTTATATACCCATTATTATTTGTTAATAAAACAAAAGAGCAGTGTGAACCGTGAATCACAACCAGGGTTTGAAATGACCCAGGGTTAACTATTTCAAATGGTTTTATTATAGTAAAACTGTAGTAGGCTAGCTATGTTTTTTTGGCAGATTGCTTACCATTTGTATAACCACAGTTTTACTACAAATACCACGGTTAAACGAGGGTTAGTATAGTAAAACCATGGTTAAATTTGGGTCAATATGGTTTAACCACTATAACAATGGTTTTTGGTTTTATTTGGAGTAAAGCTGTGGATAATTTTTGACAATAACCCAGGGTTAAGCTCAGTCTGAAAACCCATACTGATATTTAGTCAATTTTAAGTGTGCTATATAAGGCTCTAATTTTTGGGGCCACTTTACATGGATATGGCATTTTGACCTTGGATACACTCTAAAAAATGCTGGGTTGTTTCAACCCAACTTTGGGTCAAATATGGACTAACCCAACCATTGGGTTAAATTTTTGCATAAAATTTTTAACCCAAAAGTTGGGTTAATCCATATTTGACCCAGAGTTGGGTTGAAACAACCCAGCATTTTTTACAGTGTAGAGTTTTTATTGGTTCTGCTGCTGGTTTTTCAGAATCAGCCAGTCGTTGTACGACACATCACTGGAGCTCAGTCATATGGTGGGGGAGCCACTGCACTAATTGCTTGTAATGATTGCCAAATCTTTTATGTCCTTATGATGTGAACAAGCTGAGTATTGCGCAGCTGTTGTTGAAACCCTGCAGTCGACGGAGCATTTCTTCCAGTAAGAGACGTTTGCTGTGAGCACGGCGTGTCCACACTGATACACAACCTAATAGACTCATTGAGCGGTGAGACTCGTTATTAATAGGTAATGTTTTGCTATTGAACTGAGCCATGCTGGGAGAGATTCCAACACAAAAGAAAATTAGAAGAACTAAAAGAAAATGAAGCCTAATTTGGTACTGTATTTAATTAACAAGAAAATTGTCACAATCGCAAAAAAAAAAAAAATATATATATATATAGATATACTAATTTGTATTTCTTTCTGTATGCCTTTTTAAAAGAAGGTACACCATGCTAAACATTATAATAAAGCCTTTCCGGACCTTTCTTTGTTTTCTTTCTTTCTTAATTTTTTATTATTTATTTCATTACGTTTTTTTTAAATAAGTTGCAATCATGCTAATGAATCACGATAACTGAAGTCTATATTAGACAAATTTACATTTCTATGAGAATTAAAGCTTTTTTCTGGACATTGTCATTTTATTTTGCTTTAATCACTTTAATTTATTTTTTACTTTATTTTTTAATCACTGCAGTATAATGACAAAAAAAAACTTTTTTTTAACTTTTATTTTATTATTATAATTTATTTCCTTTTCTGTATGCTTTTTAGAGAAGTGCACCATGCATGAATACAGCAGGTGTATAGTGTGACTGCTGGGAAGGGCCAGTGTTGTGTCTTCTGGTGTGAGACGCTGATAAACAGTGGTTATTCAGCACTGAATGCTGCTGACCTGGCAAATGGAGCGGCTCTTAACCCTTCCAAAATGAATTTTAGAGTCTTTAACCAAACTCATTTAAGGATCAGTCACAGGCCTAATCCCGCGCCTGGGGAGCGTGTTTGCATCTCCTCACCGCTGCTTTTTCTCCGCTGGCCAGAGTCAATATGACTAAATGTGCCTGTCTAATGGGCTTATCGCAAGCTGTTGCGAGCAAGAGTGGACACTAGGTTACAGACATGAAACTAAGCTGGCCCCAAAAGCACGCTCCAGCTTTTTCCTTGGAGAGGAGAGGGAGGGGGATATGAAAGCAGCAGGCGTTTGGAGATGAGAACGGGGATTCCATGAAGGATAACTTCATTTCCTTCAGGGTTTACTCCAGGCCAGCTTCAAAGATACGGTCCGGGGCCTCCGTTTGTGTTTGCATACAGAGATATGAAAGAGCGAGAGACAAATGGTTTGACCTCTGACCCTCTGCCATTCCATCGCCGTGTCCAACGTGATGCATGCAGTAGCAGCAGTGCCATTTTGACACGTTTTACTACTTGAAGTCTTGACAAATGAAACGCCTTCAAATCATGCTTGTCGTACGTCCTGGAATAAAAAAAAATGAACTTTTCATAAAACAAAAAATAAATGAATAAATATACTTAATTTATTATGATTTTATTTAAAAAAAATTTTAAAAAAAATTTAATAGTACAAATTGTAATAACGAGAATTGTCACAACAAGGTTTCGTTACTTGAAAAATACTTATAAAGTCTTTATTATTCTTAGTTAATGTTAATTTTAATATTTACTAATACATTATTGAAATTGCATTTACTAATGCATTATTAAAAAGTTACATCTTTTAATATTATTCTGAGTGAATCTGAGCTAACACAAACTGACAATGAACAGTTGCATTTTCATTCATTTAAAAAGCTTAAAACTTATTTTATTTAAACATTATTGTTATTATTGATGTTATTTACTCCTTCTTTTTCCATTTGTGTGTGTAGTCAAACACTGTAGACAGTGTTGTTTGTTTGTTCTATGTTTAGCAAAATCCTTAAAATAAAGTTTTTGTTTTTTTAAAAAAGAAGCTTGATAAGTACTAAATGTATTGTTAGTTGTTAGTCAATGCATTAACTACTGTGAAATAATTGCAGTTTCCACAATATAAGTTAGACAAAATAGATTCACCTCTATAATAAAGTTATTATAGAGGTGAATTTAAAAGGTAATGTAACTAACCTTTGAAAGCTTTTAAAAATGAGGGAAAAGTCAACTGAGAGACACAATAAAAGGTTTAAGCCATAATAATCCATCCTTTAAAACCTGAATGATTGTTTTCTTTTTATACCTCTTTTCCTCTGCTATCGCTGGGTGTGGAGCAATCTCACCAGTTTATGAATGACGGCAGTGGTGTGTCCAAACAAACGGAGGTTGTCCGAGAACATGTGGTAGATGGGGACTGTCCTGTAGACATACACTCTAATGACAACAGATTACCGACAAGCACGTCTTACTCTCCATCTGTGCCGTGAACTTTAAATCAAACTATTACGCCCGCATATTTACTTATGAAAAGAGGAGGCTGCCCCACAAATACCCTCACAGGATCTATATATGAAATTTTATGGCTATCAATAAAACATACGAAATCCAACGCAGTGCAAAGAGGAAAATGTCTATGCAGGAAGATCCAGAAATCAGAGATGTGGTTGCTTGCATGAAACTTCTGTCATCGTTTACTCATTTACATGCTGTTCCAAACCTGTGTGGCTTATGCAAAACACAAAAGAAGAGCATTTGATTTTGAAATGATGACCGGTGTCATTTTTGGGTGAACTGTCCCTTTAAGACTGGAGACAATTTTAAAAATACTTGTGAACCATCTGTTTCTGCTTTTACATTCGAACACTGAGTGTGTCCAAATTACAGTTGTACTCGCTTGACCAAAGCAGGCTTTGTTCGTTCCGACAGCCTCTTGTTGGCTGCCTGTGATGTTCTTCATGTAATGTGGAGGCCCTGACAAGACCTTCATGATTCATGATGATCCTTGTTTCTATCACAGGGAATATGTGACAGCTTTCTTGCATTCCTCAGAGGAGTTTCTTAGATGCCCCTAAGACATATTTTAATATTGCACAGCCTTCATTCAAAGAACAGCTGATATTTTTAGGAAAGGTTCAGTGTCAGCATCCACAGTGCATTTGCATGCTTGCGGAAACCTTTGCATGGGAAAGAACCACTCAAAAACTATAGTAGTTTATTAATCATTTGATTTAGCTCGTTCATTTTCATTTTAGTTTCATTTCATTTAAGTTCAAGGTTTGCTGTGTTCATTTTATCAGATTTTTTTATATTGATTTTTAACATTTATTGATTTGTTTGTTTGTTTAGTTATTTATACATTTAGTTCAGTTAGTTGCAAAGACAGTATTTCTGATTTAAATTCGTTTTTCATTTACTATGTATATATTTTGTTTTGTTTCAGTTGTTTTTTAACAATATTATTAGATATTTGCTTTTAATATTTCTAATTAGTTAATTTCTAATTATTTTAGTTTCAGCAATTTTATATTAATAAATCAAAACATTTTATTTTAATAATAAACTAAAATTATTATTTACATAATAAAATATTAGTTTCGATGAATTATAACTACAATATATAAATTTTTGCATGTATTATTTATATTTTTACAGCTTTATTTTAATTGCTGAAAACAATTTTTTACAGCTTTAGTTTTAGTAAACAATATCGTCCCTGGTTTATATTGATGTATATCACTATTTTGACAGCCACATGTGTTGATGTGACCCTAACAGCTTGTCGTCTTTGTTCTTTTGCATGTTTCCTGCAATATCTCTTCTCATTTCACTTTAAGGTATATTTCGCTTTGGCAGATGACTGTTTCAAGACAAACTGTTTAAGGAAACTCTTGTTTTCAACCGGCAGTTTAAAAAGACGTTTCTCTAAGGCTATTAGTGCTTTGGAAGCATAATGATCTTCCAGTGAACTTGTAACCCGAGCTGCTCTTTCCTTCAAGCAGTCTTCCCACCTTTGTGTCTTTACCCTCTGGCCACTGGAGATAGATATCAGCTCCAGCTCCTACATCTGAAGCATCTTTTCCTCTTTGCGATTTGATTAAAAACTCATGCTGACAGGAGACAGGAGACCGGGGACGGCACCTTGAAAGCAGTCCTCCAAACCGCTGCTCTGCTCCGGTGTCAGTCGCCATTCTGTACAAGTGACCCATGAGTAAATGACTCAGTCAAATCCAGTTTGCTTCCCCCATGCTGCACTGACTTTCTGCGTTCATTCCCATTCATCCTGGAAGCCTTAAAAACAGAAACAGCATCACTCAGGCTCAGAGTTTTCTTTGCATAGGATGAGTTGCTTGGCTATGAAGCACCAAAACCTTCAAGAACCAGCAGTTTGCTGAACGTTCTGGTGTACGGCTGCTCTTTTACACACTACATAGTCATACAATTGTGTAATATCAAGGTGTATGGTTTAATAACAACTCTTCTCTTTAATTTCTGCAGGAGATAATGGCCAGTCCTGTCCGAATTCAGTCAGACAGCGCTGTTCTTCAGCCACCGCACTCCACAGGCTTCACCGAGAGCTCGTTGACCCTTCTTAAGCGAGAAGATGGCTTGGAGATGGTCGACCACAAACCCCGTCTTGACGGCTCGGACCGAGGACATCCGGGACTCTATCTGTCCTGCTTCGACATGTTGTTCACCGAGGATGCTGCCTGGCTGGTGAGGGTGTCGGATTCGTCCACATCCACGGACGTCGGGCCCAGACTGGAGCCGTGTCAGGAGCCGGAGCAGTGCCCTGTGATCGACAGCCCCGGGCTGGGAGCCTCCCCGCTGTCTCCTACTCTGGAGGAACAGGTGGAGGAGAGATCTTTAGAACAGGTGCAAAGCCTGGTAGTGGGAGAAGTTCTGAAGGACATTGAGACCGCTTGTAAACTTCTCAACATCACACCAGGTAATGATTCTAATCATTCCAATTAGGGTGCAAGAAATCTAAATATCACCTTTTAAGTTGTCCAAATGAAGTCCTTAGAAATGCATATTACTAATCAAATATTAAGTTTTGATATATTTACAGTAGGACATTTCCAAAATATCTTCATGGAACATGATCTTTACTTAATATCCTAATGATTTTAGGCATAAAAGAAAAAATCGATAATTTTGACCCATATTGTGACAAATAAACCCGTGCGACTTAAGACTGGTTTTGTGCTCCAAGGTCACATATATATAAATTATGACTATTATTTAAATAAATTAAATAACTATTATTTAAACTATTTTTAAAATAATAAATCGAATGTAATTTATTTTAAATATTATATATATATATATATATTTATATATATAGAATCCTCAATAAATTATTTTATTTAATTAAATTAATTACTATTAATGATTTAAAAAACTTTTGGTTATGAATAATTTTAAAATATACACATTTTAAACTTATAAATATTATCTTAATTCATAACGATAATAGATGTATGAATATTTATATATTTTAAGAATATTAATATAGTTTAAGTAATAAAATACAGTTATTGTATTTTTAAAATAAAATCTTACAATAAATGTTAATTAATTAAAAGAAAAGAAATACATCAAATATTTATATATTGGTCTTTTTGGTGCAAAATTGTACAAAATATTTGACGCTTTCATTCCATGTATTTAATGTTTAATGTTAATGTTAAATATTCCTCAACCGTAAAGATGTTTAGGCAAAAGATAAGATAAGATTGTACAATCTGAAACTGCAAAATAAGATAAGCAGCTATAGTAATATATAAAAAAGATATGATAAAAGTCATGTATTGATGCCAGATACATACAAATAATGTATTTAGACTATATTAAACTGCTATAAATTCAAATTTTGTTTACATTACATTCAGATTATAATTCTATATGCAAATATATCATGCATATTCACATATAGCAGAATGAGATCAATATATTAAGGTCAAATATTTCTGTAAAATACATTCAGAATATCTTCACAAATATATCGCCTATATAGAAAAATACTTGTGATACACTCATGGCACATCTCGTTCACAGTCTCCGCAGTAAAACACAACATGCTGATATTATCATGACACTTATTCAAATGAACAACTCACCATTCAACACTCCTGTTCAATGTGAGTGACAGACAGATCTGAGTTATGATTGAGCCGTGCAAACAGACAGAATGAAACTGTTAGAAAAGGCCTTTGACTCCAGCAGCCCTGAAGGCAGCTGAAAGCACATAGACCAGGATCTGCCTAATCCTCCGGAGTTTCACTGATGTGATGATGAGCAGGCAAACATTCAAATACATCTCGCAGATATTATTTGAAAATATCTGTGCATCTTAAAATAGCTCATAATTGTCAGCAGCATGTCATATTACAATTGATTTATTGCTTTGTCCGTATTTTACAAGCACGTTCATGCAGTTTGTGGTATCATGCTAAATTTTGCGTCTTTATACAGTCACACCACCTTATGTAAACACCCATCCCCACTGTTTGCTCTTCTGAATGGTGCTCTCCTTCACTAAGACGTTTCAAAACATTTGGAGTCTGTCCAAACAGCTCTGAATCCCAACAGTGTGTTTTGCCAGAGATGGCTGAGCGCTCCAGACTGATCGCTTATCTGATCTGATCTGATCTGATCTTTCAGACCCGATGGAATGGAATTGTGGGAACGTTCAGAAGTGGCTGTTGTGGACGGAGCATCTCTACAGGCTCCCGCAGGTGGGAAAGGCCTTCCAGGACCTGGATGGCAAAGATTTATGCTCCATGAGCGAGGAAGACTTCCGACAGCGTTCGCCTCAGTGCAGCGAAACTTTACACGCACATCTGGATATATGGAAATCAGGTGAAATACAAATAGTCTGATCAGTGTGTGCGGAGTTAGCTAAGTATTTACTACAGTACATGCAGAGGACTGTTTGAATTTAGGGCTGTGCAAGATTCAGAATATAAGAATTCACTCAACCTTTCATTTAATCAGTGTGAATTTGAATTGAATTAGCCAAACAGGAAGTTGAATCAGATTTTGAATGGCAGCAAACTCACTAAAATACAATAAAAAAAATACAGCACAGTGACAGTGTTGTTGTTGTTAACTAAAACTATTCAATATTGTTTAATGAATATTAATTGAAATAATAAAATAAAAATAAAAAATAGGTTAAAAGGTTCAACTTAAAAAGTTAAAGATTAGAAAGTTGAACTTAAACTTAAAAACATTAAATGAAAATTAGAAATGTTCTTTTGTCGACTAAATGAAATTTACTAAAACTAAAACTGAAATAAGTTCAAACTAAATTGAAATATTTAAAAAGTAATACAATTCACAACAACACATAACAAAATCACTAAAGCGTAAACTAAAAATTAAAATAACTATGAGAATGTAAAAAAAAGCAAAGTCAAAATATTAATAAATAATTTTTGCTATTTTTTTGTGATTAACTTTGACTAATAACACCTATTTATTCTCTTATACTGTATGCGCAATGCGTTTTTATCTTATTTTTTAATGTTATGATTACAGGTAATTCATAATGAAAAATATTATTTCTTAATTATTTAATTATTAAAAACAACTTTCAGCAGCTATTTTTACCTTTTATTTAATTCCATTCCATTTTTAATTCTACTTCTTTTTATTCAAATTCACATTTCAATTTTGCATCCTGTCTGAAATTCAGAGATTGTATCATATAAGGCAGCTTTAACTCAGTCCTGTAAGCTGAATGTTTGCATGCATGTGTATTCATGCTGCATTTCTCTCTTTCTTTGTGCACTCAGCTGCTTGGATGAAGGAAAGATGTTCGGGTGGAGAGACCAGGATGAGAGGTACGTCACAGAAACAGCACAGCAAACTACACTGATGATACCAATGTACAGAAAAATACCATGGCATTACCTTACAAATAGACCACAGACAGAGAATATACTAGTGAAAGCAAAGGATTGTCATTGTCATGTAATGATTAACCTGTTCAGATCAGATCGATTAATGCCAATAAACAAAAGAGGTTATCGTGAGACATTTTCCATAAAGAATTTTCATTGAAATTTATATCACACAACTTGTACAAGTATTCTGGCAATGGCATGGTACTGATGCTTACAATATTCATTTACCATTTTATTTCTATGGAAGTTTTGGTACTTATTGTACTTCAGTGTATTTCATTATATTTAAATTTTTGTGTAAGTGGAAGTATTACAATTACTAAAAAAAAACTGAAAAATAAATGAAAAATAAAGCTAAATAGAAAAAATAGAGAAAAATAGAGATGATGATGAGTTAATGTACATTACTGAAGCTTAAACTAAACATTTAAATTAAAACTGAAAATATAAAAAATAAAAACTAATTCAAAACATGAATAAAACCTATAATATTATATATAATACTAACATGGTCCATGGATAACAGTAACATGTGATGATAGTTTCTTTAAAGGAGACATATTATGCCCCTTTATACAATATGTAATATAAGTCTCTGGTGTCCCCCGAATGTGTCTGTGAAGTTTCAGCTCAAAATACTCCACAGATCATTTATTATATAATTCTGAAAATGCCTATTTTGCGTGGAAGCAGAAACACGCTGTTTTTCGGGCCTGTCTCTTTAAATGCAAATGAGCTGCTGCTCCCCGCCCCCTTTTCCAGAATAGAGCTGCTAAAAACATCTGTTTTGGTTCTGATTATCATGTTTATCACGCTGAAATCATGCGTTTTAAACCATATGAGTTTAAACTTCTGATATACGGTTTTCTGAGCGCACACATCCGAAGCACACGCACAGAAAGCGGCTGTCACTGCATGTGAGTACTAAACTAAGTTCTCATTCACACACAAGTTTATGTTAAAAACACACGAGTCGGTTATGTCTGTGAAGGTAAACAGCTGGGAAATAAATCGCTTGTTTATTTTAGATCTGTGTGGCAGCAGCAATATACAGTAAATAAATCAATAAATCCACTGCTCTCTTGTCTCCTCTGAGGCTGGGACTCTAAATAGTGTTCTGTGCTCGTCTGTGCAGCCAAAGACAGAACAGTTAGCATGTTTTGCTCAAAATTTCACCATGGCATTAGAACTGGTACACCGTTGTCGCTTGCGAAATCAAATGACGGCATCGTGGGTGGAAACTTACAGATTAAGGGGCTGTAATATTATAATGAGATGCCTTTGACACGTCACAAAGCGAGCAAAATCAGATACGCTAGTTTTCTCAGACGCTTGCAGAAAAAAGCTTCCCAAAACAAAGTTACTGGGTTAATCTTTTTCACGTGTCCTTGGTTGGTAGATGCACCGGGGACTAGATTATAACACTTAAAACCTGGAAAAGTCTGATTTTCATGATATGTCACCTTTAAATGACACTTTCACTTCTTCTGTTCTGCAAACAAGATGTGTGTCACAAAACAAAACAGAACACTCCCATTATAATCAATGAAGGGATGTGAAATGATTGACAGAACATGCTTGTGTCACGCACTTTTAGACCAGACAGTCTTATTGATTTTTGAGTTCTGTCACATGCTTGCAGTCTAGATATAAATGTATTTTTTATAAAAAGGATAGCTCTGGCTATGATCTATTCCGACTAAATAAAATTTTTTTTATTATGGCTTATTACTTGAAATGTAACTATAATGCCGTACGTGTGTGTGTGTGTGTTGTCTCACAGAAGGTGAAGAGCTGTGGTCTGAAGCGGATTCGTCTTGTTCTGGTCAGCCGATCCATCTGTGGCAGTTCCTCAGAGAACTTCTCCTCAAACCTCACAGTTACGGACGCTGCATCCGCTGGCTGAATAAAGAGAAAGGTGAGGACATGACAGCTCTCCTGCACAATAATGGCAATAATGGATGTCCATGGCCTGTTAAAATTAGGCCACACTTTCCATGATAATTTACACGATAGTTTGCTGAGCTATTTCCAGTACCATGCTGCATTCTTAAAAAGAATGGTTCTTGGTATCTGTGGTTCCATGAAAAACCTTTAACATCTATGAAACCTTTCCATTCCACAAAATGGTTCTTTATAGTGGAAAAAGGTTTGTTATTCAATCTATGACAAATGGTTCTAGTAAGAACTGTTTACGGAAAGGTTCTTTGAAGGACCAGTAATGGTTCTTCTATGGAATTGCTGCGAAAACACATTTTGGAACCTTTCTTTTTAAGAGTGACAATGGAAAAAGGTTCTTTGGATTATTCAAATGTTCTTCACACTAAGAAAAACAGGGTTCTTTTTAGAACTGTTCACTTAAATGTTCTTTGAGGAACCAGAAATTGTTCTTCAATGGCATTGCTGGGGGGAAAAACCCCTTGTACAACCTTTTTATGAGTGTACATGTCCAAAAACATGCTAGTACTACTCTGCTATTTGGTGTGTTAGTAAAGCAACTTACCTAATGCCATAACGGACGTGTTTTGGATGCGTGTCTTCACAGGGATCTTCAAAATCGAAGATTCGGCTCACGTGGCGCGTCTCTGGGGTTTGAGGAAGAACCGTCCGGCTATGAACTATGATAAACTCAGCCGCTCTATTCGGCAGTACTATAAAAAGGGCATCATCCGCAAGCCAGATGTCTCGCAAAGACTCGTCTATCAGTTCGTCCATCCGGTATAAGAGAGATTGTGAACTCAACCACTGAGAACTGACAAGGCCTCCTACACAGATTATTTCTGGGTTTTGCATGACAGTGAAACCAAGAAAGATGCAAGAAAGTTCCAAGATATAATTGTGCTTGGAAACGTCCAATATGTACTTGCACTCTTTTAAAAAGTCCTGTGTGTCTGTTAAAATGTAGTATCAGCTTTGCACTGCTACTTTCTGTTACTTTAAGAAAAGCCTGCCAAATAAATGATGATGTTGAACAGAAGCACTAAGAGAGATTTAGTAGATATTCTTTGAAGTATGTTACAGGTTACTCGCAAGGTCTGCCTGTCAGCGTGTGAATCCTGCCAGCGTGTCTCTGAGTAAACCTTGGTTTCCCTGCCCATGATTTGCAGTGGAATGACTCGAGTTTGCATTAATCTCTGGCTGCCACCCAACAAACATCCCCTTTTTTCTGGCTTGTGATTAATTACACTGCAAACCTTTCATGTCTGCCCATGTGAACTTTCTCCACGTTCTTCAGTAATCGGCCACCTTCGCACGCACCTCCCTGCTCACGTCACGTTTCACACGGATGCAAACGAGGGCTTACAGTGGCCCGTGAATTTTCATACACTGCATTTGTCACGTGTGTTGTAACGGTTAATTGACAGGTTTAAGTCAGGAAGTCCGAGTTTAGGAGAGAAAGTAATTTGGAGCCTGAGAGAGGTTTGGTTTCTATTGTGGCTCTTGTATTTTTGTAAATCTCTATTGTAAAGTCTAATCTAGAAGTCACTGGAAATGTTTCGGCATTATGAAATATTATCTGTACTTATACAGTTATATCAAAGCTGAGAGGTAATTTTTCATGTTCATTCAGTTGTTGTTCCTAATGCATTTCTTTATTAAATATTCTTTTTTTCATCCTGTTGTGTTGTGGATCATTCACTTGATATTTTACAATCATACAATCATTTTAACTCTATAGAATAACACCACCAAATTTTTTGGACATGGAACTATAGTAGAATTTCGCATGGTATTACCATATAACCTATCACTGTACCATGGTACATATGTTGTAAAAGTGTAGGGAGAATCTCACAAAAAAAAATGAGATATTTTTAAAGTGCCCCTATTATGGGTAATGAAAAGTTCATATTTTGGTTTTGGGAGTCCCCAACAAAAGGTTGACATGCATGCAAGGTCAAAAAACACTTTCATTTTCTTATAATATGCATTTATTTTTTACCTTATTTGCTCAACAACTCCCAGACTATTCGCTCAACGATTCATTTTACCAAACCCCTTCTTTGCGTGACGCTAATCTGCGGTGATTGGTCCGATTGGTCTCATTTTCATTTCATCATGCCTATAACGCCTGATAAAGCAGCCTTTGTAAGCGCAGTGCTGCTTTGTGTACAGCGTTACCGGGGAAACCGCTATTTTTAGTGGCAAAGAATGAATTTGCATTTTTATTCAGACTAAAGCTAAAAGACTAAAAAGTGGGCGGGCAATATGCTAATGTTTCATGTTGACAGCAACATGAAACGGCTTGGGATTCGTTTAAAAAACGACTCGTTTCAATGATTCAGAGTCGACTCTTTCTTGTGAGAGACAATAACTTTATACACGGTGCACTTTCAGATTTAAAATTTGCAGGATGTTTTCATTCACTTAGGCCTGTTAACATGCATGAAAGGTCATTTTCAAAAATATATAATAGGGGCACTTTAAGATATAAAAGAATGTTTATTTTGCTTTATTTTTTGACTTCCGTGACAATTAATACTCCATCCAAATTCTTAATACCATGATTTTTTTGCTTTGAGATGCAAATATAATTAAGATTTTTATTAAATATTATATAATGGATTATTATATAATATTACATATATAATTTCATTATTTCTTCTAAATTACTTATTTGAGTGTTTGTTACATTTGAGATTTTTCTGCTGAGATGTACATACAATTAAGACAATTTTCAGACTAAATATTATACATACATTTATTCAATGTATACAATTTACATACAATTTCATAGTTTCAATATTTTTATTCTAATACCTTTTTTGTATTTTTATGAATAATTCTATTTTTTATGAAAAATAGCAATTAATAAAATCTAAAAAGCTTCATTTTCTTTAAGAAATATATTACTTCTTATTTTACTAGCTATCAATTTTGAGGCGAAATATGACCGATTTCCTCTAGATTATTGGACACTATAATCAGACCAGTAAAGGACTTCTGCAATCCTGACCTCTAGTGGTGACCCAAAGCTTTGTATTTCACTCATTTGCATTGGTCTCAGATTTATGAGGTTTTTTATTGTGAACTTGAATGGAACAGTTACTACACTGACACGAAGAGTAAAACACATCAGTCCAGTCTAAACATACAGTATATATACATCACCTCCTCCATCCACAATCCATATCAGCTGAGCCTGAGCGAAGCTAAAAACATGACAAAAGAAAATCACCATAGATTATTATGAACATTGTTGTGCTACAGTAAGGAGTTTGCCCACTGAATCAGTTATGGATCGCATGTTAAAAGACATTCCCAGTCTCATAAACAAGCTCAAAAATTCTGAATTTGTATTCAATAAATCCAAAAACTTTCACCAGCAGTCCTTTAAGATAAGGATATCAAAAATAAAACAAAAAAAAAAAGTTTCTAGACACTTCTCCCAAGTTCTGCACTCTTTTAAGTGAAAGCTTACAATTTGTTCTTTGTTCACAATTTTTTAAAAATAGGTTTAAAAAAATAAGAAGAAAAGATAAAAAAACAAAACAAAGAAAAGTGAATTTAAGGTGTTTCGTGGCATTATTTACACTTGGAAAAAAATCATGACGCATTAAAGCAAAACTGACCCTATTTACACACGTTTCTGGTCTTATTGTGCACAATTCATCGAGAAAAATATGTAAAAAAAATACAAATGCTCCGCCTCTACAACAACTCTCCTTGTTGAATGATGTCATCAAGCCCCACCCCTCAACCACATGGATCCATTCTAGTATGTAACACCCTCTTTTCACATCCAATTAGCATAAAAGCAAATCCCGCTTTTCTCATTGAATATCCATAAATACCTCAAATTATGTACGCGAAATAGATTGAAAATGCCGTTTCCTGTTGATACAGGAGAAAGGGCCACTAGGTTTAACACAGAACCTCCACTTCAAAATAAAAGTCTAGTATACACATTGCATAGCTGATTCTCGCTATGCTAGGCTTCATGGACGTCATCACATTAATATTGTTACAGGAGACCATACGCGAACACATGTCAGCAGCACAATAATTCATACTGAACATGGCTACATAGACGCACAGAATCATTCCCTGCTCTCTCTGGGGTACGATATGTGTTTTGGATACTGTAGGTTTTATTCGTTATGGTATTACGGAAATGCTGCGTGAAGCTTCTCAGCAAGTCAATCAGGCAAAGAAATTGTCATTTCTCTGAAATCTCGCATTCGAGCAGTGCGGGGTAAAGTCTTTAAGGCCTTCTTCACTGCACAAGGCAACTAAACGGGCTCGACGTAGTTAGCTGGGTACAAGCCTAGCTGACCGCTGTCCAACCGGCCTCTGCACCAACCCTGGTCGTCCTCATCCTCCAGTTTGGTCAGCTCTTCTCCTGAGAAAACATATGGACCTATGGTTAATATGAGCAGATAAAATGCAAAGATGGGCATTTTTAAGAATAAAACACTGATCTTGTAGTAACTGTGCTAGTTTCATGCCTCTTGTCTTTTGATCCATTTTTTTCAGGGTTCTTTGATGAATAAAAAGCATTCATGTGATTAAAATGCAGTAAAAACCAGTAAAATTGTGAAATATTATTACAATTTAAAAATGCATAATTATAATTTTTTTTAAATAGAGTCTATTTAAACATTATAAATGTCCTTACTGTCACTTTCAATCAATTGAATGCATGCCTGCTGATTAAAAGTATAGTTATTTTAAAAAATCAGCTAAAATTGAGTTCATCAGCAGTTCACTGGCATATAGAACATATAAACAGAAACTATGTTTATGAATGCTTTATATTCATAAAAAAGACTAGACTTAGATCTAGATTTTAAGGATCAAACACTGATTTTCTAGTAGCTGTGGTAGTTTCATGTCTCTTGAATTTTCTTTTCACACAATAAAATATAATATAAAATTATATTAATGTCATTTATTTTATTCTGGCAAGTATAACATATAATATACATCTGACTGTACTTTAGCCCGTACGTACATTCATAACACGCTCACTATTCGAATATAAAAAATGTTTTGCGATATTAGATAACATTTTACTCACAGTAACGAAAACAGGTACAGTTAAACATTCCAACAACAAACAGAATTTTTTTTGAACATTTATAGAACAAAATGAGCTAGAACAGTTCAATAAAATAGAATATATAAAAAATAAAAAAAATTTCTATTTCAAATAAATGCTGTTCTTTTGAACTTCTATCATCGAGAAGGTTTTCACAAAAATATGAAGCAACCCAACTATTTTCAACACTGATGATGATAATACATTTTTCTTGAGCAGCAATTCAGCATATTAGAGTGATTTCTGAAGAAACATGTGACACTGAAGACTGGAGTAATGAGCTGAAATTCAGCTTTGATCACAGGAATAAATTAATTTTTTTAAATATATAACAATAGAAAAGCCTTATTTTAAATTGTAATAATATTTCACAATTTTACCGTTTTTTTACTGCATTTTAATCACATAAATGCAGCCTTGGTGAGACTTCTTTCAAAAACATTTAAAAACCTTACCAGTCCCAAACTTCTGAAGGGCAGTATGGTTCCCCTAGGTTTTGATTTGTGATTCTCACCTGCTTTAAATGTGAGCTCATCTTGTTCTTGGCCCTCGTAGTCATACAGCGCTCTCACTCGCACTCCTTTACTCTCCTCTTGGAACTGATTTCCACCGCCATTTGTTTCGCTGGCTGGTTGAGCCGCAGGCGGCTGCTCGTCATCGGACCATTCGGCAGAACACTGCTGGTTCTTCTCAGAACTGCTCACGCTGAGGAGCACAACCAGATGAGAGAAGCTCAAGTTAGTTTCTTCGTAGATGAAAACATTAACAAAGAGCTTCAATAGCACAAAAGCATCAGTACCTGCCCCGGTTTGCAGTCTGCGGTGTGCCCTGATCTACACCATGTGTGACTTGAGTCAGTGTGACTCCATCATGGTTCCTCTTCACCTTCTCTTTCTTATTAATGGAGTGGCTCAGCTCTGGGTTGAACTCCTGATCCAGAGACAGGATGGATTATGAGTGATATTCAGTAACTAGCACCAGATATGTGGCGCTGCACATCCTCACAGATCCCACATACAGACTTTACCTCAAACTGTGGCCAGTTCATGTGCATGCCTGGCCCGTGGACGTTGCTGAACAACTTGAGGTCTTCTTGAGCACTGGCTGAGGCGATGGTTCGCTCTAGTTCCCTGTAGACTGCAGCATAGCTGTAGAGATTGAATTAACGAGATTATTAAGAGACTGATGACTGGTTTAGTAAATGCAATTTTCTTATATATTCACGTATTTCCTATTTCAATAGGAAGTTGGGGCAGGGCATTGAAAGGCTATTAAAATTATAATTTGTGAATTTTGTATATGGGCCAGCATAAATATTTAGAGGAAGACTGCAACTTATAAATTATATAGTTTGGGGTCGGTATGATTTTTTATGAAAAAAGTCTATATAATATGTAATATGTGTGTGTGTGTGTGTGTGTGTGTGTGTGTGTGCATATACTGTATATACATATAGGTTTGGGGTTGGGAAGTTTTTTGTTGTGTCTTTGAAAGTATGTTCTGCTCACCAAGGCTGCATTTATTTGATCAAAAATTACAGTACAAACTGTAATATTGTTAAGTATTATTAAAATGAAATAGGACTGTTTTCTATTTAAATATATTGTAAAATTTATTCCTGTGATGCAAAGCTGAATTTTCAGCATCATTACTCCAGTGTTCAGTGTCACATGATCCTTCAGAAATCATTTCAATATGTTGATTTGTAGCTCAAGTAATATTTATTATTTCAGAATACATTTCATAACCGAAATCTTTTGTATTATTATGAATAATACCTTTACTGTTACTTATTAATTGAATGCATCATTGCTGACTAAAAATATTAATGTCTTAAAAAAAAAAAATCATATATAATATATATATCTACTGACCCAATTTGAATCTGTCAAAGTTTCATTCCTCAACAGGACACTAGCATATAGATGACCTCAAAAACCAGAAATCAAGTATGTTTATGAATATATTATGTTCATAAAAAGACAAAGACTTCAGACCACCAGGTTCAGGTGATTTGAAGCTTACCTTTGGCTCTCGGTGAGGTTAAGATGGCGTTTGATATCCAGAAGCACTTCCCGGAGGAAGTTCAGCCTCTTCTCCTCAAACTGCTGGCACTGCTCAAACACCACCTCCATGTTCTCCATGTACTGCGGCGTGCACTTGCTGAGCTCATCAAGGCTCTTCTCGTATTTCTCTTTGGCCTGAAACACAAAACAAACAGCATCTTAAATCCTCTGACTTGCTGCATATGAGATGCCTCATTTATGCAAATGTGAAGAGGTGAGCCAATCATAACAGAGTATTTGCATAAAGTTCTAAAAGTTCAATTCTGACCCAGTTCATGGGCCAGAGAGGACAAAAAATTGTCATGTTTGGTACACAAAACTGCAATATTATAAGTGGACTGCAAAGAAAAAAAAATGAAATAGTAAATTTAGGTGTATATATATATATAAAATAAGAAATAAGGCAATTTTTAGACACATTGAAATAATGAATATTTGTCAGGGAAATGTGATTAAGTGTCATGAAAATAATGACAAAATGCAAAACCCATTTTAGGCAAATATATTTCATAAGAAATAAAACTATTTTAGGACAATTACGATTTTTCATATATATTGTGTGCTATTTTAATGGACGATTTGCACAAATCCATTGTTGTAAAAAAGAAACAACAACAACAATAATAATAATAAAAAGAAAGGTAAGGTAATTATCTTAAATATTTTGTTTTGAAAGACAGCTTTTGATTTTGGGGTGAAACATGAGTAAACCTGCATTTACTTGCAACAGCATGCATACATTATCATAATTGACTCATATCATTATATGGGCTGGTTTTATAAATGCACATGGGATGGTTTCATAGATAACTACAGCCGTCACTCAACTGTCCAACTTGTCTATTGTTGTACTGTGGCTCAGCTGATTCCTCTGGGACTCTGGGTTAAGTGCTTGTAATGGATGCTGGGTTAGGTTAAAGGTTAATGAATTGGCTGCACAGTGCGTTAGAGAACGGCCCTGTGTTGTTTCCCATTAAGTTTTCCAAAGGCAGAGTAGTAATATGAAAGGAAGCTCTGGGGAGTCGGACCTGCTGGTGTAATGAATAGCGGATGAAATTGCTTGAGGACATTTCCATTCGCTGCCGTCTGTTGCTTCTATTGTGTTGAACTTTAAAAGCTGATTTTTTTGTTAACAGACGGGTGAAAGAAATGTCACATAAAGTGCAACAGGAATTTTACATAAAATACATATCGAAAGAAACCAGGCCGGCAGGCCAACATTTTATGGATACTGCTAAAATACAAAACCAAATATTTACAATAATTTAAGCCATTCACACAATTTAAAGGAATGTCCCAGTTGTTCCGTAGACTTTCAATGTAAGTGCATGAGCGGTAAACATAACTTTTGGTTTGCTTATTCTATGAAATTTTTATTAAAAATGCATGTTGTGCATAATATGCATTATTTCCTTGCCTGACCTTTTGAACGTCGTTTTTGCACTTGTCCAGCTTCTCCTGGAGTTTCTTTTGCTGATCTGATGTGACTGATGCCTCTCCTTTGCTATTGGCCTCCCTTGTGGATGCAATTTTTTCTTCTTTGCAGGCCATGTGGTATGCTTTCTTTGCTGTTTCCAACTGCAGATTGAAGAAAGATGAACTTGATAAGCATAAGCAGTTTAAGGCAATTGTTTGTAGATTTGAGCAAAGATATGTCCAAAATGTCTTGTAGTTCCAAGTCAGGACATAACAATAAAGGTGCATTAAGTCAGTCTTTGTCTATGGCTATATTTGCAGTAGACTAGTGCTAGTCTAGTGCGCTGCTTGCTGCGTATGTGAAACAGAACACATTACTTAACGACAAACATTTCAAACAGTAGTATGCCGCCGTGCATTACGTGTTTAATTCATGTTTTATTTTGCATGTTTAAATCTAATATTTTGTTGATATTGATTCCGTTTCCATTGTCACTCGAAAAATGCAATGTAAAGTTGCGCACATTGCATTCTGGGATATAGCTGTCCCACACATTGCTCTGTTGTACACTACACATTTAGGCAAATATACTCTAGTATTCCATGCATACAGAAAATATGCACACTGTGCACAGTATGAACACTATTTACATTCCAAATTGCCTCTAATTCATCAGCATTTATGGGATTTCACTTCAGGTCACAAAAATAAGAAGCTGATTTTTTTTTTTCACAAGACATTTTTTGAAAGTAATATTTATGTTTTTGATTGGAAATATTACTTGGTGTGCCTTTAAAAACTGTACATTTTAAATGTGCACACTAATGTTCAAAATTGGGGGTTTGGGTTTTGAAAGATGTCTCTTTTTTTCTCACCAATGTTGCATTTATAAAAATGGATAACAACAGTAATATTGTGAAATATTATTACAATTTAACAGACTGTTTTCTATTTTAATATATTTTAAAATGTAATTTATTCCTGTGATGCAAAGTTGAATTTTCAGCATCATTACTCCAGTCTTCAGTGTTACATGATCCTTCAGAAATCATTCTAAAATGCCATTTGCTGCTCAAGGAACATTTCTGATTATCATCAATGTTGAAACAGTTGTGCTGCTTCATATTTTTGTGGAAACCATGATGCATTTTATTTACCAGGATTCTTTGAAAAATACAAAGTTCAAAAGAACATCATTGCACATTGCATATTTAAAAGAGAAAGTGCCACAAAGCTCTGTCTCCTCACCTCTTTGAGTTTTTTGGCCCAAGGTTTCTGGGCTTTCCGGAAACCCTCTTCTGCCTCTTTGGTTTCTTTGAAGCCGCCCATCATTTGTTTGTGGTAGGCCTCTTTCTGCCAGTTCTTCACCTTCTCTAAGTCCTCATTCAGCAGGTTATTTTTCACCTCCTGGTGCAAGTCGCTCACCTTTTCTGCTTCTGTCATCAGAGCGACCCAGGCTCTCTCCAAAGTCCCGTACTGCGGCCCTGCGAGAGGCAATAAACAACGAATTCAAATTGATTGAGTGAGAAAGCTAGGGCGAAAGAGAAGTTTATTTAGCTTAAGAATCAACAAAACATTTGCTTTTAAGATTGTCGCTTTAAATCTATTCAAGGATTTCTGCACAAACACGGTTCTCCATGGCCACATCATCAATCATTCAGCACCTCTCTCCACCAGCTGCCTCCACCTCTTGGACCAGTCGGTGAGCTGCTGCGCATAGGCCTTCTCGATCTTGGCACGCTCCTGGATGCAACTCATCATATCATTGCAGAGTCGATGGCCATCCTCGATTCGCTTTACTGTACGCTTGTAGTTCCCAACCTGAGAAACATGGATGCATTCTGAAATAGGTCAAGTCACGGACAGGGCAGCAGTAAAGCATTAGAGCTAAATGATCTGTAATTCAATAGAAAACCGTGACTGTCCACTTCTTCAGTGTCCTTGGTTCCATATGGATAAAAAAAAAACATACAACAAACAAATGTAATCTACAGAAATGTAATCTAATCTAAAATAATAATACAAATAAATCTAATTAATTTAACCAACCAATAAAATTTGGTTTTGAAATGAAAAAAGTATATTAAAATCATCAAAAAAATTGTTCTCTCAATAGTTTTATCTTGTTATATATATACTGTATATGTATAATATACTTGTAGTATATATATTTATTACTTTACTCTACAGAAGATCATGAAAAACTTATAAACTAATATAAAAAAATACATACAAATTATAAAATATGAAATTGCATGTTGTGTGCCGTATGCATTACTTATATATACAGCGATAGTAAGAGTAGTTATAACAGTTATAGACATAGCCCTTCTTAACCAAACAATATAAAAAAATCTTAAATTAGATAAAAAATAAAACATAAAATTCATTATTAATATATCTAAATATAATATAAGACATTTTAGTGTATGGTCTATTTATTGATCCTTTTAATTAAAATAATATATTTATAATTACATAGTGTAAAGCATCGGAGATGAATTACGTAATTTGGAAGATCTCTCTTAGGATTATGCCAGAAATTGTATTCTATCAAACACATTTTTATATGGTGTCAAAATGATATTTACTTGCTTGTAACAAACTCAAACCTCACGCTAGGTCTGGCTTGAAAGCTTTATATTATCTGTTCAAAATAGATTTCTCTGTGGAGAAAGTGAATGGGATCTTACTAGAGTCTGCTCTATAATTTATGGCAGATAAATCAACAACAATGACACAGTTTTACTATGTTAATACCATGCTGATCAATATAATGTTTGGTTCCCTTTGGCTGAATGACACACTTCCACATCACTGAAAGTCGATTAGTCAATATGATAAAACATCACGTGACAATCGCTAAAAGCATGTTCGGCATCTAATCAACCACCAGCGCTTCACAGCCGTAGTTGCCTGTTCATGCCTGGACAAATGAGATATGTGTGATTAATAATATTCAAAAACAACATGTAGTAAGATTTTGAGCCTGACCTCCCAGAAACTGTCCGTGGTCTCGTCGGACATGGCGGACTCATCGTAGGCACCCGACATGCTGTGAGATTTGGCAGAGCAGGACTGAAGCTAACAAATGAAATTCACCATGTACTGCAGAAAAGAGAAAATTACAAAAGTGATGAGAACATAAGCACTATTGTGCAAAAACTTACCAAGAATAATAATAATAATTCATTACATTTATATAGCGCTTTTCTAGGCACTCAAAGCGCTTTACATTGTCAGGGGGTATCTCCTCATCCACCACCAGTGTGCAGCATCCACCTGGATGATGCGACGGCAGCCATAGTGCGCCAGAACGCCCTCCACACACCAGCTTATTGGTGGAGAGGAGACAGAGTGATGAAGCCAATCAGTAGATTGGGGATTGTTAGGAGGCCATGAGGATCAGAGGCCAATGGGCAAATTTGGCCAGGATTTTTAATGACCACAGAGAGTCAGGACCTCGGTTTAACGTCTCATCCGAAGGACGGTGCTTGTTGACAGTATAGTGTCCCCGTCACTACACTGGGGCGTTAGGACCCACACAGACCACAGGGTGAGCACCCCCTGCTGGCCTCACTAACACCTCTTCCAGCAGCAACCTATAGTTTTCCCAGGAGGTCTCCCATCCAGGTACTGACCAGGCTCAGCCCTGCTTAGCTTCAGTGGGCAACCAGTCTTGGGCTACAGGGTGATATGGCTGCCGGAGAAGTGAAGTATTTTACCCTCTATACCAACCTAACAGGACCTCCTACACGAAAATGATGCTTTGTTAAATACATTTAAAACATCAATATGTCAAGTTGGACCATGCATTTAGTAATTTAAAAGAATAGGTCACCATAAAATGCATTGGATGCTCTGCAGTGAATGGGTGTATTCATATAAAGGCACAATCAGTGGGGAAAATGGGATAACGTTAAGTCAGAATCCTAAAAAAAACAAAAAAACATTTAGTGCCCAGTACTAACCAGGAGCAATAAAGTTGAAGTTAAAAACGTCTTGGAAATGTCTGGATTTGTTTCTTACAAACACGCAGCTTTTCGATGTACTGGAGTGGTGTGGATTACTTGTGGATTATTGTGATGCTTTTATCAGCTGTTTGGACTCTCATTCTGATGGCACCCATTCACTGCAGAGGATCCACTGGTGAACAAGTGATGGAATGCTACATTTCTCCAAATCTGTTCTTATGAACAAATAAACTCATCTACATCTTGAATGGCCTGAGGGTGAGTACATTTTCAGCAAATGTTCATTTTTAGGTGAACTATTCCTTTAAATAGTCCAAAAAGCATGAAAAGTGAAGTCTTTTGTTTTGTGTTAGGCATGAATTTAGTTTTCTGTGCATTTAAGACTAATTTAAAAACTTGCACAGATATCCATAATGGGTTCCCTGTCGCTGACTACCAACCCAAGTAGCCTCTTCAATATTAAAAATGTAATTTGGTTACTTTGCCATTGCTAAATCACTGACAAAAAGAAAACAATGTGGAGCCTAAAACAGCCCTGGAGGAATCTTTTAGCAATCAAGTGGAAACTAGATCTGTTGTTCTGGACATGCACGCTCTCATGGATCGGCAAGGTTATTTTAAACCAATATAGTTCATCCACTAACCAAATATTTCTGGGAGTGGCGATTCATGATAAAGACCATCATTTCAACTGATTTAAAACAGAGACGTTGTCTGACAAAGCATGTCGCTGCGGGTTCATATACAACACAGGGAATATTTGCAATAGTAATGGCTTGTAAGTTATATTGTTTTCTGTTTATCTAAACCCAGACAATACCTAATTGAATCTGTCGAAGGAAACTTAATTAAAATGTCATTTTTGCCTGTACAAAACATTCAATAACATGCTAATGTGACTAAATAGTAATGTAGAGATCTATGTGATTTTGTATATTCTTCTGTATGTATATATGTCTATATTCTGATATTCTGTTTATTATATTCTCACTTAAAGAATAGCCACCAAAAGTCCAGACTTTCAACACAAAGGTGTCATCTGATCATACACAATGATTCAGTATGATTAAATCCCACGGCCACTTTATATCTGGCCACATTATGCCTGGAAACAAACACAGCATACTAGCAAAACGAACAAAAACGACATTGACAAATGACTCAAGTGACTTCTGAGTGTTTGCAATGATAATAAAATTATAGGCGAGCCATGATGATGTCATGCCATTATTCAGACCTGACAAGAAGAGACGTTCTGATTTAAGGGCCTCCAGTTATTTATTAAGACACTGGAAGGGGGGCTGAATAATGATTGTGTCAACTGAAACCAATAAATGTGAACACAGTTCAGAGAGACAAAAACAATGACGTACGGCATAAATGCACCAAAATGAACAACAAAGACATCTTAATCTATACACAAATAAGGCCTTTAAGTGATGTACATGTTGCACACAATCCTTTCTGTCATCTGATTGATAGTATCACAAAGCCTTTTTATCACTGTTCAAACGTCCACCTTCAGATTGTGGTTCACGTGTCTTTTTGCTGTGAAATTTTACTGATTTTTTATAAAGTAAATGCAAGAATAACTTACGAATATTGTTAGTAATGATGGTAACACTTTACAGTAATGTTCCATTTGTTAACTATATTTAATGCATTAACTAACAATGAGCAATATATTTGTTACAGTGTTTATTAATCTTTCTTAATGTTAGTTAATAAAATACAACTGTTCATTGTAAGTTCATGTTAGCTCAGGTCCATTAAAAAATATTACCGTTAAAAACTAACGTTAACAAATGGAACCTTATGTAAAGTGTTAACGTAATGCTTCAAGATTAACACTGTAATGGACTGAAGCTCTTGTTTATTTAACTATCCATAATCCTTTTTTATCTTAAAGTGGTCATATGATGTGATTTCAATTTTTCTTTTCTCTTTGGTGTGTTACAAGCTCTTGGTGCTTAAAGAAGATATGTAAAGTTGCAAGACTAAAGTCTCAAATCCAAAGAGATATTCTTTATAAAATTTAAGACTCTGCCACGCCTACCTAAAACGGCTTGTTTTAACACGCCCCCACATATCTACGTCATGATGTGGGAAGATTTGCATAACGCTGCCTAAATGTTCATGCAAAGAAAGAAGGCTAACTTTTATTCTCGCTGTAGTATTGTTTGCCATGTCGTGAAGGCACTGTGTGACTCGTTGGGAAAGCGAAACTACTTTGTATGGCCTTCCAAAAGAGATGATATCCGCTCGTCATTTCCTAGAGCTGATCCGTTGCTGTCGTGCGTAGAAAAAAGCCCGCTGCGTGTGATGCTGTGTGTTTCGTTGTGAAATCGAAACTACTTTGTTTGGCCTTCAAATGAGGACACGACTAGAAATCAGTGGTTTTTAAGTTGTATTTACAACACTGTTCAGAACAGTTCAACCCAAATATTCCGATGGGTGCCAGCGCATTTTATGAGGACTGTTTCCTGATCCTGGAGAGTAGACTACTGCCGGCTGTTCTTACTCACAGACTGTAAGTAAGTTTTCATATTTAAAGGATTTGTCACTGATGATTTAAACGCGAGTTTTGGTCAGTGTAGAGCAGCATTTGTTGTTTCTCATTTCTCCGATCACAAATTCAGTCAGGGTTTTATGTTTACGCGGCGCGATCCACGTGAAAAGACAGTATAAGTCGTTATAATCTGTAATTATGTCCCCACTTGATGCAACGAATGCCTTGTTTATAATGGGTGTTAATGTTTTTGTCTCGTCGCTCCGCCAGAACAGGCATCACATATGGTAGGGGCGTAACATGCCTCGCACGCGTTGAGTGTCGCCAATCACATGCTCTGGATGCTGGCAATCACAGCACACCCTGTGCTTTTCAGACGCTTAGGCTTGGTAAATCATGCTGTCAGCAGCGGGCATAGAGGAAAACAATAATGTACAGTATGTGGAAAATGTGTTTTTTTACTTTAAACCGCATTAATACATTTCATTACACCAAATACACCAATAATGTTCTTTTTCCAAATCATATGACCCCTTTTAAATAAAAAATCATGGCGTCTATGTTTTGTTCATCTCTCATCTCGTGATTGTATTGCATTGCACTGCATGCAATATTATATGCATGTATATGCATGTATTGCATTGCATTATATGTTTTAAAACTACAAAGCTTTGATCATAAAGGATTTTATGTAAGTATCTGCTAACTGTTATAATGATCTCATTGATTATAATTAGAAAGAATTTGAATTTTTGGCCATATAAATATCAGCATCTGCACAAAATTACATACTTTTGCTCAGTTTGAGCCTCTTAATAAACCTGAGGTCTTTTTTCTTGAGTTTGAGCTCCATATTCTCTTCTGCAACATATATGAGACATAAAAGCCTGATGTATCAAGTACAAATGAAAAAAATATATATGCAGCTTTTTAAAAATATTTTGTCTAAAGCCATTTTGTCTAAAAACTTTACAGGGTTAAAGAAATGATTGTGCAAGTTGCTCAAAAACAGTTTGGCAAAATGGCCTCAATTTGGGCAGCATGTCCAGTTAATCCATTCAAACTGACGTGGCGGCAGTGGGCGGTGTTTTAATCATTGCACATGACTCTATTTGGCACATCAGACAAAAGAACTGTAAAAGTGGTTGGGCATCCTAAACTGTTGACTTAGATCATAGCAACACTCAAAACATTGCATCACAAATGCATAAAACATGCCACATTATTTAAGATCATAAACTTTAATCACTTTCTATATTTAGATCACATTAAAATGTCTTCAAATAAGTAAGGCAACTTTATCTTGCCATTAAATACTATCTTTATCTCATTTCAAATTATATGAGACAGTATTAAATAATACAAGCACATTCAAATACAATCTACACGCCAACGGTTGGTCACTGCATGTATTAATGCCCTAAAATACACACAAAAACAGAGACTCCAGCCATTGCATGTGTTAAAGTAACTCTGATAAGCTCAACTAATCATAATTAAATGTATACCTTGAATGCAATGCAGCAGCATGAAAGCATCCTGCCAATGCCTGAATGCAAATACGAGTCGAACAGTCAAAAACCAACCCCACGCTTCCCCCAAACAAAGCTCTCCTCCAGCACATGCATCATCTCCTCCATACTGATGACGAACGCTCCAACCACGACAAAAGAGGAAAAGCAACAAAAGGCTCACCGATCCCCCACGTTCAGCCAGGGCACAGGCTGCCTTCAGATCCCAGGCACGTGGGACCCTCCACCACCAAAAAACAACCCCAACTGCCGCTCCGCTCCACACTTTTGTTCAGTTTCGCCTCTTTATTCCTGGGTTAAGCGTTTCGTTAGGCTTTAGAGTAGCTGAAGACCCAGTCAAACTCACTGTATCTCTAATGCTGGGTAGTTAAAACGCTTCTTGGTGAACAAAGTGGGTGTTCACAAGTGCAGCAGTGGGTGTTGTGTGTGGGTTGTGTGTGTGTGTGTGTGTGGTGTGTGAGAGAGAGAGAGAGGAGAGAGAGCGAGAGAGAGAGAGAAAAAGAGAGCGATGAGACAAACCACATGCTTGATTATTCGACAGAGTGAGGTGTGGGGGACATTTGGGGTGAGGGGGTGAATTTAGCTTTAATGGCTTCTATTTTATGTTCGACAAAAACACCACTGAAGACAATATTTGGTGCTATTTTCAACAGATTTCTTTTACAATTTTTATAGCATTTTTATTTGATAATATTGTATTATTTAGTACATATAATCGCATATCTATAATATATATATTTTATATAAAAATTATATAAAATTCTTGGTTCCTCACTTTTTTTCAGTACATAGTGTTTAAGGCCCCTAATATCAGTGTGACCAAATTATTTTAATTCATATGACATTACATTAGGTACACAAGTCATTTTTTAAAGATCAAGATCAACTAAAGTCAACTTACTAAGAAAGTCCCCAAATTCACAGAATTATATACATTCTAACTGTACGATATTTTATATGATTAAATTCAGCTTTAGGCTTATATCTATCGATCTTTTTTTTTTTTTTTTTACAAAAAAACGCTGAAGACATTGGTGCTTTGTTTACAATGGTTTCCTGAAAGGAACACTCACTATTTGAAATCAGGCTCTTTTCCGACTCTCCTAGAGTTAAACTGTTGAGTTTTACTGTTTTCTAATCCATTCAGGCGATCTCCGGGTCTGGCGGTAGCACTTTAGCTGTAGCTTAGCATAGATCATTTAATCTGATTAGACCGTTAGCATCTCGCTCGAAAATGACCAAAGATTTTCTATATTTTTCCTATTTAAAACTTGACTCTTCTGTAGTTACATCGTGTACTAAGACCGACAGAAAATGAAAAGTTGCGATTTTCTAGGCCGATATGGCTAGGAACTATACTCTCATTCCGGCATAATAATCAAGGAAATTTGCTGTCGTACCATGGGTGCAGCAGGCCTAATGATATTACACAGCGCCTGAAAATAGGCTAACTTCCGTCAACATAACCAACGTGTCCACCTGCTTGCACAGGGAGCGTGCTATTTTCAGGCGCTGCGTAATATCATTGCGCCTGCTGCACCCATAATCGCCCTAGAAAATCGCAACTTTTCATTTTCCCTCGGTCTTAGTACACGATGTAACTACAAAAGTCAAGTTTTAAATAGGAAAATATATACTCTTTGGTCATTTTTGAGTGAGATGCTAACGGTCTAATCCGATTCAAAGATCTATGTTAAACTACAGCTAAAAGTGCTACCGCCAGACCCGGAGATCGGCTGAATGGATTTGAAAACGGTAAAACTCAACTGTTTAACTCTAGGGGAGTTGGAAAATAAGCCTGTTTTCAAAAATAGTGGAGTGATCCTTTAAGAATTATAATGTATAGCAATTTATTCCAGTTATACAGCAATATTATGATAAAACAATGTCATGAAATGATGGAAATTATGCTTTACAGTTATGTAATACTTATATATGTGAAATGTCATATATATATGAAAATGATAAAGAAAGACCGGGAATGACAGAACCGCTGGAACATTTCTTGACATTTTTCCATGACAGTATTAAATACAGTGATGTTAATGATTGATGAATGAGTTTCTGTGTTATAAAAAGACATGGACATAATAATGTCTAGTGGCATGTTAACGACTGTTTACCAACCAAAGCTTAGAATACATTTCTCATTTTTCATCAGGTCAGTAATGCAGTTATAGTTAAAAATGGTCTAACCAGTTTGTTTGCTTTTGGAAATACCGAAAATATATATTCTAAATATATACTACCTTTCAAAAGCTGGGGGTCTGTAAGATGTTTTAATGCTTTTGAAAGAATCCTCTTTTTGCTCACCACGGCTGCATTTATTTGATAAAAATACCGTAAACCAGTAATATTCAGAAATATTATTACTATTTAAAACAATTGCTTTCTGTTTGAATATGTTTTAAAATGTAATTTATTCCTGTGAAGCAAAGCTGATTTTTCAGCATCATTCCTCCAGTCCTCAGTGTCACATGATCCTCAGAAATCAATATAAATATGCTGATTTGCTGCTCAAGAAAAATTTCATATTATTAGCTGCTTCATATTCCTTGTGGAAACCATGATAACGTTTTTCAGGATTCCTTACTGACCAGAAAGTTCGGAAATCACCAGCATTCTTTAATGAACAGAAATCTTTTGTAACATTATAAATGTCTTTACTGTCACTTTTTTGATCAATTTAATGCATCCTTGTGCCATGGCACAGAGCAAATTCAAGGGGCAGTTCACCCAAAAACGACAATTCTCATATCATTTACTCTCCCTCGTGTCATTCAAATAGTTTCAGATGAACTATTCCTGTAACTCTTTTGACAAATCAGTAATCAGTTATCATTTATGTAAACCGTTCAGCATTACAGAATGTCCTGAATAAAAGCCTCATCATCAGGTCTAAACAGTGATGAATGGAGTCTGACATCATCACAGATGCTCAAAGGAACGCTGCTACGGCTATGTTCAGATAACTTATCTGAAGCTGATCGACTGCTGTTCAAAGTCTGAATGTGTAGCACAGTTAACTTGTGTGTGCATGTCGACAGCCCTCAAACACGATACATCACGGCTAAAGAGAGAATGGAAATGATATCAAAAGAGATATGTGTTTCTACCGGGGGCATTTTTGCTACATATACTGTAAGTCAAATCTGCAATACATTTCTCTGGTATGCCTCACGCCACCAACCTCACATGAGGTAGAAGCAAAAAGGCTGGCGTGAAGAAAGACGTAATGAGAGACGGATGAGGAGCAGAACTGACTCTTATTGATCAGTCAGCAGGAGGAACAGCATGAGCAGCAGAAGAAGTCAAGCCTACACATGCACACACTCAAACCAATTTAGCAGTTTTTATGGCAATGGTGTGGCTATATGGGTGGTAAATAGCCTCTTAAAATGTACAAATATACACCATTTTTATTTTCAGTGCACGTTTGCCATTTCTGAAAATGCAAGAGTGGCAGGATTATGATCAGCTGTTCTTCTGAGCCCAGGACTGATGAATAATTCATTGCCTTCCGTTAACGGATCACAGCGACACAGTTGAATAGTTATCACGCATTGTTTGACATCACATCAATTGAGAAAATATCTGCAAAAAACTGCAGAACTGCAAAAAAGTTAGTTTTTTTTTATTACCAGGGTCCAAAATATGAGACCCCCAGTGAAAATTCCTCTATTTTGCATTTTACTGTCCTAATACTACATTTTAATATAAATGTATAGACACTGTAAAAATGCTAACCATTTCTTTGGAATTTTTTGTAAATAAGAAATTATATTCTTAATGAAATGTCTGAGTGAAAAAATTTTTTTATAGCAATTTTAATTTGCTTTATATTTTGTGCCATTTTTATAAATTACATTTTTAGAATTTCATTATTTTTTATAAATACTTTTTATAAATGTGCAGATGTAACCTTAAAGAACAAACCTGTAACCTAATGCAGTCCAGTTGATTCAGTAATAATAAATAATAAAACAGAAGTTATAGAAAATGTAAAACCTACAACGTTTAAAGAAATGTTTATAAAAATTATACTAATTTTGTTAATATATTTTATACTTTTTATAATGTTACTTTTATAAATACTTCTATATTATACATTTTATTTGGTTTTATATCCATTTCTGGATTTCTGTTAAAAATGAAAATGTGCAGATGTAAGAATGTGCAGAAGCTGTTTCTCTCTGATCAGCATAAGCCAATGTAGTTTAAAAAAAATGTATAAAAATCTTTCAAAGTAAACCCTACACCAATTTTCTTTCTGCATATAAATGAGTGATTTTCTATCCCTTACTCTCCTCAGCAATGACCAGCTTCTCTTCGCTGTCTGCAGCTATAAATAAAGTATAATCAAGCGGCACCCTGCACCGAAACTAAACACCTCTCTCCCAAAAGCTCTCCGCACGGCCAACAAAAACAGGCCGGATGTCCAAACACACCGAGGCCGTCGCTGACACGCTGCCCTGCACAAGTCAACACAATTTCAGCCTATCGGCTCTACATCGAGTTGATTAGAGCAGTCCTGAAAGGTGACGGTACTGAAATAAGAGAAGAGCTGAGAGGGAAACTTCAGCACATCCTCAAGCACGTCTGTGATACTTACGAAACAGCTCCACATTACAGCAACAGGCTGTAAAAGCCTGTAGATGACACACTCAATCATATGCAATGATGCACTTTATTAGGTGAACTACAGCATATTTGCATAACTGACGTCTGATGTCACTGGAATTTCATTCATTCATCATTCATTATAACTCACTATTTTTCAGCTTTTGTCATCTTGACTAACATTCCAATAAATTACATTTCAACGCAAAATAAAATTAAAGAAATTATATTCTGAAAACAAATAAGTTATTTTTAATGACATTATTTTTGTGATGATTAAGTACATTTTGTTCTCAAATTAAAATTTTTATAATGCATCTAGATGTTTTTTGTAAATAATATTATCATCAATATTGATTCTCAGTAGATTCTATTCTATTAATTAAGTTGCTCTATTACATAAAAAAATTATTGGAATGCAATTTTTTATTATTAAAATGTAGCAAAAATCAAAGCCAATACAACAAATATCATGATAAATAAATTATTAAAACAAATAATTAAATAAATGATTGTCAATAAATAAATTACAATATATCCTCATTTTTCACATATTGATAATTACATAAAAATTGTATACACTGAAAAAAGTGTTGAATTTACTTTGAAACCATTACTAGTAAATGTAATAAATAATTACAAATAAATAGCAAGTAACACATTGAATTAAACATTAAATTTTGAAATCTAATCTAAGTCTTATTACTCCAATAATCTTCTTTTTATTTACAACCTTGAAAAAAATACTGTTTTACAGTGTACAACATAATATAATATATAATATTTCTTTTGATTTTGGTGTGAAATCTAACCTGGACATATTCTTGACATTCACCCTTACACATGCTATAATTTACTCAAGACAGACGTTCAGTATTTGATTTAGACTTAAAATATTTGTTCAGTATAACACAATGCCTCACCTGGTAAATCCAGCCTAAAAGAGAAAGATGTCCCAAGACCTGCGAGTGACACTGGATACTCCTGACATCAGACCAGTGTTGGACTAATGGGTGTGTCTAAAGCTGCCAAACGTAACTTTACCCACTCTCTATTACAGATACACACACACAGTACATATTCATTTACAAACATTTGCTCTGACACACACTCATGCATTAAAGTGAACTTTGACAACCCCACCCAGCAAGATGGCAGACGATCAATGATTAGCCAGAGGTCAACATTACCACACACTGACTCTTAAAAAGACAGACACAATCTCAAATAAAACTGCAAAAATAGTTTTTTTATTTTTTATTAAACTCATATTTCAGGTCAAGTGTTCATTGAAGGGATGCTATTTGTTACATGTTACACACTCCTTTTTAGTGCATACAGTTTAGTGCATACTAGTAAGTAAATTGGGAAGCAGGGTATTAATGCCCCAAAAAGTAGATGAGAGAAACATTTCTAAATGAGAGAATAAATATTTTTTTAAAGTATCGGGACTAATACTGATGGATACGCTGTTATTCAATACTGTGGTCAAAAAAAGGAAGCAAAATGGTGCTAATTAGCAACTAAAAGCTGTTCAGCACACAGTGGACTGGATCTCGCCCACCACAGGAACCAGTCAATAGCATTGATCAGGCCAGACTGAGGCCAGCAGATATCAATAGCTGAGATGCTCAGTCCTAAGACTATAACTAAAGGCCCATGTTAGTAGAGTTTGCTATAATCCAGGCTATTGCTCATACTGAGGGTTAATGATTCAAACAAACCAATAACTTTAAGTACTTTTGTCCTGTGCTGTTTGTGCTGCAGACATAAATGATGCTTCTAACCCTGTGGCTCATGTGGCACAAGCACAAGAAATGTTTTTTTTTAAGTGAGTGACGTGACGTGTGGTGTCCCATACTTGGAATTTGTGCTCTGTATTTAATCCATCCAAGTGCACACACAGCAGTGAACACACCCACACACACACCACCGTGAACCCACACCCGGAGCATGGGCAGCCAGTTTTGCTGCGGCGCCCGGGGAGCATTTGGGGGTTCAGTGCCTTGCTCAAGGTCACCTCAGTCGTGGTATTGAAGGTGGGATAGAGCGCTGTACATTCACTCCCCCCCACCTACAATCCCTGCCGGTACGAGACTCGAACCCACACCCTTTGGGTTTCGAGTCTGACTCTCTAACCATTAGGCCATAACTTCCCCCCCCCCCAAATCATACTTCCCTCCAACACCAAAAAATTTTCAGTTACTCAAACCTGAATGACAATGCCCGTTAGACTACACGATTATTAGGCCCTATTTTGCCACGATTTTGCTGTGACGTAGTTTCGGTGGTTCTACACGACAATGAGCGTCGGGACGCAAGATTCCATCGTTTCAGCTTGTGTAGTGTGTCATAGTGGACGACAACTGATTCCGCGTCTGCGATACTTCACGATAGAAAGACTAGCATGTTTAATTTTTTTTTCCATCGTCCACTACGAGTTCTGTCACATTGGTGACGTTGACCGATAGCAGCACAGAAGCTCTTTCATACACAGTTTTCAAACATGGCAAAACGAAAGAGAGATAGATGATGGTGCTGCTAGGTGGAATTGTGAGATGGAGGAAAGGTTCGTGGAGCTGTTGCAACAGTATTCCTGCATGTATGATGTGTCATCGAGGGACTACACGATAGAACAAAGAAAGAAAAATGCTGGTGAACTGTAGCGGAAGCGCTTCAGCAATGTTTATACTCTTGTTTTCAGAAGTCAGTCGCTGGTTCCGCCTTCTCGATGACATCACGCGCATCGTTAAAGACGGCACACGATGAATGAAAGCAACGTGTAGTCTGACATGTTTCATGTCCACGACACGACAAGATTTTAGTAGTCAAAATCGTGTAATCTGACACAGTGACTATCGTGACCGACAAAAATATCACGTGTGAGTCTGAAACCCGGCATTAGTTTCTTTTTGTATTTTGAAGACTGTTGGTAAAGTTGTTTTGGTTACCAATGACTTCCATTGCATGAACAAAAATTTTTTTTCTTAAATTATCTTCTTTTATGTTCCAAAGTTTATGTTAGGCCATTGTAGCCTAAACATTCTATATGTAATAAATTTTATGTTGAATCAAATAAAATATTTCTTTCTAAAGCTTCTATTTGTAATGCCTACTTAATACTTTCTCATTTAACACAAAAAATAGCTTTAAATAATCTTTTTCCATTTATTTCGTTTTTATTGTATTTGCGATTAATTCGTGTAATTAATCGACTCATCATGTAATTCATTAGATTACAAATTTCATCGACTGACAGCCCCTATATATATATAGATATATATATAGAGAGAGGAGAGAGATAGATAGATAGATATATCGATAGATAGATAGATAGATAGATAGGTGTCAGCAATGCTATTATGTTTTATTCTATTCTGCAGTGACTGTACTGATCCTCACAGTGCATATAATGACACAGATGATGCAGGGTTTGCGTAGGAATCAAGAGTTATCTCGCTCGTCTTTTCGTCTTTAGCCAGCTCAGCGCTTCGAGTCAGGTTAATTGCACTGGCTAATTTCCAAAAGATGAGCCTCGCAGATTCACTCTGCTAATGTCTTGCCAATTTCACATGAGTTCAAACCCAGTTCATGCTGACAATAGCCTTTTCTTCACCTTCAGAAGTCCAATTTTCTCCATGACCCAAAGGGAAATTCAAAGGGTGCTCTTCTATTCTGTGCCTAAATAACCATATTAATGTTCAGGCTGTGTATTTTCTCTCTCGGTTCGTTCCTCAGCATGAAATCCAATCTAAGAGCAGCTCGCTGCAAACCGGATACTAATGAAAGCCACATAAATGAAGCATAACAACTAAAATGAGCAGTC
>JADLZN010009662.1:196237-219679 GCA_018155175.1 Sinocyclocheilus anophthalmus | reverse complement strand
TGGGTTCGTAAGAAGCATTTCAAGGTCCTGGATTGGCCTAGCCAGTCTCCAGATCTCAAACCCATAGAAAATGTTTGGAGGGAGTTGAAAATCTGTGTTGCTTAGCGACAGCCCCAAAACATTACTGCTTCTAGAGGAGATCTGCATGGAGGAATGGGCCAAAATACCATCAACAGTGTGTGAAAACCTTGTGAAGGCTTACAGAAAATGTTTGACCTCTGTCATTTCCAACAAAGGGTATATAAAGTATTGAGATGGAATTTTGTTATTGACCAAATACTTATACACCATACACCATAATTTGCAAATAAATTCTTAAAATCCTACAATGTGATTTTCTAGATTTTTTTTTCTCATTTATACTGTGCTCTCATAGTTGAGGTATAGCCTATGCTGAAAATTACAGGCCTCTGCTCAACTTATTTAAGTTGGAGAACTTGCCCACAATTGTGGCTGACTAAATACTTATTTTTCCACACACGGTATTAAATCACAGATAAATATTCGGATACATCCAGTCATACACGCTCAGGAACCAAGTGCACCCCCAATGAAAATGAACCCAAAGACGCACCGCCACAGAAACAAGGATGAGATGCGTTCTAACATAACTGTGGCATTAAACTCAGTTAGTGAGGGCTCGGTTAAAATATTGCACATGCATCAGGGCTCTAGTCTCATTCTTCCCACTGGTCGCTTTTTTGCAACTAATTTTCTCAGTTGGTCGCACCAGCACATCATTTGGTCGCAATTTTTTTTTTTTTGCTACAACATTTGATTAATCAATGCACGCTGATGAACTTTCATCGTAGTTTATAGTTATATGGAAACTAAAGTGGTTCACATTCCACCCGTTCTTTTTATGCGTTGCTTCTTTGGTGATTGAAATTTTGTTAACCGATATTCCCTCTTTTCCTGCTCTTTCACGTGGTTCACTTTCGAATTTGCGATATTGGTGTCACGTTTTACAAGAAAAGAGAATTGTCTGTTGTGCTTATATCTACACACCTTTCACTTTTTAAGACAAACAAAAGATGGATTTATTGCTATTCCAAATTAAAAAGCACAACAACAATAAAACAGTAGGCTAAAATGACAAACTAGCTTCCATGACCTTTATTAACAAAACCGAATAAGACGAGGCATGGCATAGGATACATCACATGCTGTATATACCGAATAATAAATTATAGAATGTTTAACAGCTTTTTCAAAACAAAAACAAAAGAAAAGTAACAGACTAAACTGACTGTGGCTACAGGACTTGCATGTTTTTTGATGAAAGCGAATATAACGACAGGAAACCGTGCAGCAAGAGAGTGAGCAGAATATCTGAATGAGCCAACAAAGAGGGAGAATAGGAAAAAGAGGATGACATAAAAAGAGAGTTAGGGAGGGCCGGTAATTGAGGAGGATGTGTTTACTCAGTAATTCAAGTGAGAGACAGTGAGAGAGCGAGTGTGAGAGAAAGAGAGGGGGAGACAGAAATTGCTTGTTACTCTCCTGACTGGATGTGCCCACGGTTGTGAAGTCATGGAAATGTAATGCTGCCACAAAGGATAAATCCTCATCAGCGGGCTAAACTCAACAAGCAAACTTTCTCCACACAAAAGGCTCCTTCTCTCTCACTTTTCCTCCATCCTCTTACAAGCATGCTATCATTCCTTTCCCTTCTTCCTTACAAGGCTTTGCACTTTAGCCAAATATGGCCAAAAGGAATATCCCGGGTTCAATAAAAGTTAAGCTCTGTTGAAAAGTTTTGTGTTATGCTGCCAATTACCTCAGGAAATATTTCTGACTTGTCCCTCAGTTTGTCACAATGACAGTTATGCACTTATTTATTTCTTAATTTTTTTCCAGTTAACGTTTATTGTATTTCATATTTTTCTTAACTAAGTATAACCACTCTGAGTCATATTGGTTTGCAATGACATGTGAGTCAGTGAATGATTACAGATTTTTAATTTTATTATATATATAATCATATATTTTTTTTTTTGCATGAACTGCCCCTTGAATGTCACTGGTAAACAGTCAACCTTTAAAACAGCGTAAGTCTGCGCTGAGTCACATACATCATGGACGGGAAAACATGTTGCCAATGAAGAGCTGAGTAAATCACATTCAAGCTCTGACCTGAATCGTGCTAGGCATCCGCAGCATACACGAGAGACCATTAATTCTCAGAGAACGGGGTTGGATTTTTGAGACATCCTACCGAATCGCTGGTCCTAATCTCATTTAAACTACGCAGGCATCCTCGTACAACAACAAATATTTTCTCTTCACTGATAGATAATCGGAATGACATGAGCACATCAAACGGACCATGCGTGAAGCTCATTGCAGAACACGATAAAACACTGTGACTTTGTCGTATTTTTTTCTTAAGCTGATATGGCATGATGATGTGACCAAGACCAGACCAATTGTATAATATTTTCCATAGCCGTGAGCTGTACTGTTTTGTGCCTCGTGCAAACACGCGTCTCAGCTGTTGTCAGAAGCAGCCTAGAATGTCAGGAGAGAGAGTAGTAGGGAAGCACGATTATATAAGGAAAAAGACAGTAACTCGAGCATCTAATTAACTTGTGCATATATTAAGGGACATATAGACTAATGCCTCAAATCGACCATAAAGTGTTAACTGAACCACACGGCATATGGCATAGCAAGATGGTGTTGCGTGCATACCCCGATTAATGCTCACTTTTAAAATGTCAGATTTTGGTGTCACCATTCAAGTAACCATTAATATCATACTTTCTCTAAACCTTTGAATTACACGTATTAATCTATTATTGTATCTGTATTCAACATTGTTATTTTGGTGGAGAGTCGCACCAACCCCCCCCCACCACATGACTAACCTTTGCTTGTCATAAAGTCAAATTATCTGAAATTTTAAGGATTAATTGGCCCTGGCATGATTAACCATAATATTAACTATAACTATTATATAATTTCTTGTTTTGTTGGTCGCACCACATGACTGCTTCATTTTGCCTGGAAAATGTTTTTTTAAATATTAATAAACAGTGAGGATTTTGTGCTAACCTACTCAATAAGGTTTGTTTGTTTTCATTATTTTAAAGGTCCTAAAGAACCTAAAAAGTGGACTTTTAATGCTATTATTAAATAAAATAGTATTTATAATATGTTATATTATAATAATACATACATAATAATCACCATATTATAATAACAATACGTATGTATTTTGTATTTATTTATTTTTTAAGATGCTTATCACAGAAATGTATTCAAATCATTGTATTTATGAATTGTATTTTTATGTATTTTTTTAATAAATTAAAAGACAGGTCATATCATTATCATCCTTATGCAAATGAGTCAATGTTTGGTTAACACAACCTCCTTGGTTACTACCAATAGACCTTAATCATGCTAGATGCTATATTGAATTTTACACGATGAAAACAATGCTGAGAGTGATAAACTTTCAGTCTTTACAATGACAAACACTGTATAAAGGCTCTAGATAACGCGTAATTTTCAAAACTCTCTCAAAACTTTCCAAAACTGATTTATGGAGTTGTCTATAGTGAAAGTTTTTTCTACAATTGGAAAAGACACTTCATCAGCTGAACATGTGCAATAATACCGTTAAGGCAAGAGTTCAACGCTTGGTCTGACAACACTTCTCTCCCCTTTCATTTTCTGCAGCGTGTGATCAAATTGCTTTTGATGTGACATCATTCTTCCCCAGTGTTATTTACCGGAGTGTCAGTCGGGGTCTCGGCAGACATCCTCACAATGCTCTTAGTGCAGAGACTCCAAGAAAATGTTTCCCCGATGTTGTGCTTCTCTTTCTGTGGTCACACACGGGAGAGACTCTCATTCAGAAATACCCCCATGATGGATTGCTCTCAGACTAGAGTCTTTGCTTTTGATGCTACAGTCGTTTGCTGATCAGAAGGGAATGATGGAACCATTGCAAAGAGAATCTACTCTCTTTATTTATCGCTACACAAGCATGTGGCACGTTGCTTACTTTGCCAAAGACACATACTCATCATAGCATACATGCATTCTGCTGTAACTAAGCAAATGAGATCACTAAGGAATTTTCATCAATTCTACTTCCGGGGGGGATTGGGGGGCTGATTCCTTGTGAATCAGAAATGAAATGAAATGCATTTCCTTTGCCAACTGATGAGATACCTTCGGAAGTAAATAGAGCTGAAAGAATGCTTGTAAAAATGTTTACATAGGCTTTCAATGATTTCTAGCTCTTTTAGAGGTGGCATAAATGCATTTCAAACAATGACCTTAAAGGGATAGTTCATGCAAAAGCAACATTCTGGGAATTTAATTATTTATTTATTTTTCGTCTTCTTTTTTCAAATAATGGAAGTCAACGTATTTCAATCATCTTGTGTTCCAAGTCATGACATATGGGTGAGTATATGATTACAGAATTTTCATTTTTGAGAAACTTTAACTACATGCATTTAACTACGCTACATAAACAACAATACTAAACCAACAAAATATTCTAACGCTCCATTCATTCATTTATATTTATAACAATTGTACTATATAAAATGTATGTTTAAAAAGGATAATTCACCCAAAAATGAAAATTCTGTCATCAATCACCCTCAAGTTGTTCCAAATGTGTATGCATTTCTTTCTTCTGCTGAACATACAAGAAGATATTCTGAAGAATGTTGGTAACCAAACAGTTGATGGCCCCCATTGGCTTCAATGGTATTTTTTTTCATACTATGGAAGTCAATGGGGGGCCATATCTGTTTTAGTTACACATAGTATTGATATGATCTGCCAAGTAAGGGCAAGAAACCATGACATAATTTACATTTTGGTGACGCATCCGCTTTAAGAACACATTTTCATATGATCAAACTGACAGAACTACATTCTGATAAACGTAGGTCTTCACAAAATTATAAGCAGAAGATTCTTGTTGACTGCAATGGTTGGCACGCATTGTGCAAAATACTGCGTCTAAGGGTCTGTTTACACCTGGTCATTTCATGGGTTTTCGCTGATCGGATATCTATCTGATTTGTTCAAATGTTTCCATTTACACTTGGCCACATAAATGTGTCGTCACAAAACAGATATAAATCCGATCTTCAATTCCCGCACTATATTTACGAAATCAAAAAAGCGCTGCATTTTTATTAATTATCAGTTCATTTCAAGATCAAAGACCGCAATAGGAGAGCGTGTGGCATCAGCACTGGAAAGATAAGTTTGTCTTACTACTTTTAATGAAGATGATTGTGTGTTGACCGTCTGCGTATTACTTTGTTTCATTCGCGGCAGTTAGCACGTCGGCTTGCTGAAGAGATACTCAGCTACTCGTCCGCAGCGAAGCGTGTTGCATTAGCGCAGTCTGACTAATGTCATATAGCCTATAACACACTCTTACACGTTTATTATTTAAAAATTTTGGGAGGAGTAAAATGTACATATGTGGTTTCAACAACCAGATGCATTTACACTGGTCCAGTTTCGTCTGGAATGCGGCCCAGACCACATCCTGAAGTGGCTTGAGCGATCGGAATTATATCCTTCTCGAATGCGGAGGGCATTTACACCTGGCCTTTTCACGATCGGATAGCTATCCGATCAGACAAAACGCATGAAGTGACCAGGTGTAAACAGCCCCTAAGAACCAAGTAATTGGCTCTGGAATCAGTTGACCTTCAGCGATGGTGCTATGCTTTTGATTCACAAAAAAGAATCAACTCATTAGTCTTTTTTTTTTTCACTTGTTGAGCTGTTTGGTGTGATTCACTTAAAAGAACCAGTTAAATAAAAGGGATTATTTCGGGAACTGGACTTCACCGGTTGTTCTATATCAGTGGTGCCCAACCCTGTTCATGGAGATCTACCTTCCTGCAAAGTTCAGCTCCAACCCTAGTCAAACACGCTTAACCCACAATTGATCTTCAGGAGCACTTGATAATTACAGGCAGGTGTGCTGAAGCAGGGTTAGATCTGAACTCTGCAGGTAGGCAGATCTCCAGGAACAGGGTTGGGCACCACTGTTCTATATAGTTTTGATTCATGAAAGAAAAAAAAAAAAACTGAGTCATTTGTTGGGAAATAAGATTACACTGTAAGGTTTGATTCACAAAGAATAACCTAAAGTCATTTGTTCAGGAATCGTGCTACAGTGGTCGTGCTGTACAGTTTTGATTCACAATAAAAGAAACCAACTCATAAGAGTAATTTGTTCAGAATTAGACCATGCTACAGTAGTTACGCTGTATGACTTTGTATCGTATTACACTGGTGGTGCTATATGGTTTGATTCACCTGTAAGAGCTTACAAGAGTCATTCGTTCAAGAATCGGGCTACACTCTTAAAAATAAAGGTGCCTCAAAAGGCTCTTCAAGCGATGCCATAGAAGAACCATTTTTGGTTCCACAAAGAACCATTCGGTCAAAGTTTTTTTAAAGAACCATCTCTTTCTTACTTTTTTATAATCTGAAGAACCTTCTTTCGCCACAAAGAACCTTTTGGGAAACAGAAAGGTTCTTCAGATGTTAAGGTCCTTCATGGAACTATTTAGACAAAAAGGTTCTTCTATGGCATCGTGAAGCACCTTTATTTTTAAGAGTGTACTCTGTAAAATTAGATTTTTCAAAGTAGAACTCATAATAGTCGTTCACTCAGGAATTGGACTACACAAGTCAAACAGCATGATTCGTGCTGTGGATTATGCAGCAGTTCCATAGTTTATAGCCCCGTGTTTATCAGAAGAATTTGAGAGACCATAAACAGAACCGAACATAATTTAATGTTCAGCTCTGAATCCTACCATACACTACTTGACTCTAAATATTGCGTTAATGTAAAGTTGTATTTCTATCATTTATCTCAAATATCTCGTCTTGCATATTTTGAAGAATGATTTTGTAAAGCACCATGTCAGCACTGATAACAATTCCAAGCCGCAATACGCTCTTAAAAAGTTATTCCATAGAAGAACCATTTTAGATTACCCAAAGAACCTTTCCTTAAACAGTTCTTTAATAACCATTTTTTCTTAGCGTAAAGACCATTTTAATAATCTAAATAGCCATTTTTCACCATAAAGAACCTTTTATGCAATGGAAAGTGAATACGAGGATGTTGAGTTTACTCTACAGAAAAATGACCCGCATTCATGCAAACTACAGCAGAACAGCTAACAGAAGAAACGACAACATATTACAGACATTTGCAGTCTCTTCACAGCCTGGCCGACTCACTTTGAGGTCACCCAGAGGAATAGACCCCACATCAGGGTGAGAATGAAGGGAAGCATCTGTGGATTTCACAGTAAGCTTCCCCTTGCCTTAACCTCGCTCCCAGCATCAGGGTCCAGTATGCGGTGAATCAATAGCTTTCTGGCCTGCCTATGGGCTTCCACACATCTCGCTCTAAGCTCAGGGTTAATGACTTGTGACACGTTTAATTCCCAGAATGCCCTGCGTGTCACGCTTTGACTCTGCTGATGGCTCTCCCACACGAGGACGGGACCACCATTGGTGATGTGTGCTTTCTGCCTGCAGCTTTGGCTGACTGTTCAGACATTAGAAACGGGTCGAGCTCGCTCTTTGTCTAGCCCTCGCATTCGTTCCGGCGCTTTGGGATTTCAAAGCGTACAGTAATTCAATTCCATCGTAGAGAGCTGCTGTCACACATTGCTTAATGCGTGGGCGTCCGGGTCTACCATATGGATTTGTTTGCTTTAAATGTCAAAGCGCAAGTTTCCTCTGAGGGTATATTCTAAACACAGGGACATTTGTACAGTTTTCTGTTTCGTATTGTTTCCTCGTTCTCATTAAGCGCCTTTGCATCGCTGCAATTAGTGACAGGATTCTCCCTCCACATGCAAAGGCCTTCGTTTAAATCTGAACCCAGACGAACGGAGGGGAATGTGCTGATTGAGTTAATTACTGAAGGGGAAAAGGCTTACAGCATGTCAAACTCCATTACACAAGGTTAAAGAGCAGGTTATGAGCATACAACAACAATTATATAGGTTAATTGATGTTATTGTAAATCTGGTAATAAGGCTATCCCGATAATGTGACATGTTTATAAATACATAATTGCTTAAGTTCTAATTTGTCTGATTTACTATCACTTACTTTATTGCTATTTATTTGAAACTATGCACTATTTTTAACGCATAGAAAAAAATCACAAATGTGATCTTTATTTTTATTTTTCACAGAAATGAAATGAACATGAATTGGAAAGTCCGCCTAGAGTTTCAGAAACAATCGTAACAATGCATCAACTGTGCCTAGATGTGCCAAGATACCCAAGTTCTTGCTATCAAATGAGGTATGTATTCCATAGTCCTTTATACTCCTCTATACACCCCTACCAATATATATTTAAACATGATTAGTTTAAGATTTGGTCTGGTACATTTTGGTAAGCATTTCCCATATTACTGTCATTGTGTACTTGATTCTTAAATTTGTTATTATTGTTTTAAGTTTAATTCATGGGTTTCAGGAGAAAAAAACATCTGAGACAGAGTTGATGAATGAGACAATTAAATGAAACAACTGAGGGCTCCATAGAATCTCATGAGCTGTGAAAGAAGCAACCTCTGATTAACATTTTGTGTTTTCTCTCGAGAACTCAAATCAAATTTCACATTTGACGTACGTGCTATGAATTACATCTCTGCCAACCGTTTTTGTGAGGAATGCACCGTGATGGAAAGTTGGGTGATATGTTGACTCCAGCACAATGACATTTGAAGGAAATGGCCTGGGCTTTGGGCAGAAAATAAACATGAGGTGAAAAAGCATGCTTGACAGATTTCTTGTGAGAATAGCAACTTGATCTGACAGTTCAATCAAAATGCTCAGCAATAGTTCATGAGAATAAGCATTATCTCTCACTGTATCCCACGCCTGTATCATGGCCAGACACCTGCAGTGCGGATGAAAATGAGTCTACCACCACTAAAGGAAATAAGACGAGCGGGATTTCACTGTCTGAATATTTGAAGATACGCTTCTGCTACGGCAGATACAGCGTGGCTACTTATCAGTATCTTGCATGGACCGTTTAGTTTAGAGACGTTTGCAAGTCTGTACAAAAAAATAAAAATACTGTGGTTAAATGCATACAGAAGTTAGCAAACCAATGATAAAGCAGATTTCTGGAAATTAATGTTTAAAGTCATTTTGCATTCTTTGATAGGTGGTGAGTGTGTTTGTGTTTTTAAGTCTGTGTTTGTGTTTTGCCTTCAGGCATTGTATTCATGGCTCTCAAATGCACGCAGAGTTCAGTGGCAGCCAGTTCTACCAGCCAAATGCCCACTAGAATATAAAAAATAAAGCCGCCAAAAAAAAAAAAAAAAAAACACAAGCTTGCTGATGGTTTTGGCATTGTGAACACAATAGCGCCTGTAAACCACAGCCCACCTTCACTGCAGCATAAACGCTCGTGTAATAGCAAGCACACCTTCAGATGACTTGACCACCTTCTGTTCATTCACTGATATACACTGCCTGTAGAAATAACAAAGAATTCAATGATCAAAACAGATTGTCTGGCTTTACATTATATTTATGAGGGAAACTACATCTGTGGACTTATTGACTGCTCACCATTTCTTTTATCCTTTTACAATTTTTCTTTATATATATACAGTGGTGTGAAAAAGAGTTGGCCCCCTTCCTGATTTCTTATTATTTTTTTGCATACCGTTGTCACACTTAAAAGATTCAGATCATCAAACAATAATATTATTATTTTAATATTACACAAAGATAATGCCAGTAAATACAAAATGCAGTTTTTAAATGATGATTTCTTTTATTAAGGGAAAAAAGCTGTCCAAACCTGCCTGGCCCTACGTGAAAAAGTAATTGCCCCCTAAATCTAATAACTGGTTGTGCCACGCTTTGCAGCAACAACTGCAAACAATTGTTTGCGATAACTGGCAATGAGTCTATCACATCGCTGTGGAGGAATTTTGGCACACCCTTCTTTGCAGAATTGTTTTAAATCAGCCACATTGGAGGGTTTTCAAGCATGAATGGACTGTTTAAGCATCTCAATCGGATTTAAGTCCGGACATTGACTTGGCCACTCCAAAACCTTAAATTTGTTTTTCTTGAGCCATTCAGAGGTGAACTTGCTGGTGTGTTTGGGATCATTGTCCTGCTACATAACCCAAGTGCGCTTGAGCTTGAGGTCACAAACTGATGGCTGGACATTCTCCTTCAGGATTTTCTGATAGATTGCAGAATTCATGTTTCCATCAATTATGGCAAGTCGTCCAGTTTCTGAAGCTGCAAAGCAGCCCCAGATCTTCACACTACCACCAGCATGTTTGACTGTTGCTATGATGCTCTTTTATGAAATGCTGTGTTGGTTTTAAACCTGATGTAACGGGACACACACCTTCCAAAAAGTATAACTTTTGTCTCATCAGTCCACAGAATATTTGCCCAAAGTCTTGGGGATAATCAAGATATTATTTGGCAAATGAGAGACAAGCCTTTGTATTCTTTTTGGTCAGCATGGCTTTTGCCTTGAAGCTCTCCCATGGATGCCGTTTTTGCCCAGTCTCTTTCTTATTGTTGAATCACGAACACTGACATAATTGAGGCAAGTGAGGCCTGCAGTTCTTTAGATGTTGTTCTGGGTTCTTTTATGACCTCCTGGATGAGTCGTAGTTTGCGCTCTTGGAGTGAATTTTGGTTGGCCGGCAACTCCTGGAAAGGTTCACCACTGTTCCAAGCTTTCTCAATTTGTGGATAATGGCTCTCTGACCATGGTTCGCTGGAGTCCCAAAGCCTTAGAAATGGCTTTATAACCCTTTCCAGACTGATAGATGTCAACTGTTTTGATTCTCATCTGCTCTTGAATTTCTTTACATCGCGGCATGATGTGTTGCTCTTTAAGCATGCTTCACTTTGTCAGACAGCTTCTATTAAAGTGATTTCTTGATTCAAAAGGTCTGGCAATAATCAGGCCTGGGTGTGGCTAGAGAAATTTAACTCAGCTTTCTAAAATAAGGTGGTTAATCACAGTTCTTTCATGATTAAACCGGAGGAGGCAATTAATTTTTCACGTAGGGCCAAGTGGGTTTGGACAGCTTTTTTCCCTTAATGAATGAAATCGTCATTTAAAAACTGCATTTTGTGTTTACTTGCATTATCTTTGTGTAATATTTAAATTTGTTTGATGATCTGAAACATTAAAGTGTGACAAACATGCAAAAAAATAAGAAATCAGGAAGGGGGCCAACACTTTTTCACACCACTGTATATACTATATAATCCCATATTGCCCGTATCCTACAGTGTAGTTAAGTCTTGTTCGGTTTGTCTATTATCTATTCGCGTTTCATATCGACGATCGGTCTATTGCTATTCTATCGACTCTATCGCTGTAACGGGGGTGACGAGACGTGAGACGTGCGGATCCAAATGCAAAACTTTATTCAGAGACATGATATGAAACAGGCAGGGTCAAACAATGGCAAAAAGGTATATGGCGGGAAAAAACACAAGAATAGTCCTAGGGCTAGCGTAGGTCACCGATCAGCAGACAGAATCAAAAGGGGCGAGGCTAGAGGGAGAAATCCAAGGAAACAGGCAAAAAACAGGCAAGGCAAAACAAGGAAAAAACAGAGACTCGGAATGGGGTACGGGCTAAACAATACACAGCAGAGAATGGCAGTTTGAGTGGGTGTTATATAGCGAGTGAGGTGATAAAAAACAGCTGTGTGCAATGAGTGCAATCAGGGGCAGTGTGCAAATTGTGCAAAGAATTATGGGATATGTAGTCCGGGGTGCTATTCAACAGTTTGTGTTGTGCGAGAGTCAATTGTAATGGAAAGGGTGACCTCTGGTGGGGAATAAACAGAAGTCCATGGACCGAATTCATGACAGATATGGCCCCCCTCCCTCAAGGTGCGGTTCCAGACGCTCCATAACACCAGACCGAGTAAGAGAGGGCGGTGGACGCGGACGCGCCGGAAAGCGCGGAGGCGACGAGAGGGACCAGGTCAAAAGGACGAAGGAGAGTAACCAGGATGAGGCAGAGACGGCTCGCGGAGCTGATGTGGACCATAACATTCATACAGCAGAGCAGACGGTGATTTCTTTGCGAATGATTCACCACTGGCGGCAACAAAAGAAAGAAATGAACCAATCGTGAGGCTAAGACTAGTTATGGTAACACCACTTGGTTTGGTTTAGCTTGATGTTGAATTGAGGTACCACATTCCTAGTGGACGTGTTAGTCTTTTTTTTTTTTTGTTTTAGTTAGGTACCGATACTTTGATTGAAATTCTAGACACATGTAGATCCATACTTATAGTTGCTGTGTGTTCTTGGTTAGTCAAGAGGACCACCTCGGCGGAACAGCAGGACCAACCAGACCGCTGTACAGTGTAAGGAACCACACACCAAAGGCGATGGATCGGCTAAGGCGCCGACAGAGGGTATCCACAACCACTGGCGCGCATTAGAGTTTAAAAGGAACCAGTAGCACCGGCGAGAAAAGGGGTTGCGAGGCAGATGGGAACAGCGAAACCCCCACTGGTGAACAACCACCGATCAGAGAGGATTACACCGGTGTGAGTGAGACTGTAAAAACGAAGAGAGCCAGAGACGACAACAACAGACAACATTGGGGTTGATTTGGACACAAGATGAGCGTTCAGGGGACCAGAGACACACGTGTATATAGCATGGGCTGGGTGCGGGACAAAGCTCACAAAATTAAAGCTTCACAAAACGGCCATCAATAACCGTGACAGGTAACAGGATGAGGGATTCCCAGCAGGTCTCTCCATAGCCGTGGACCAGAGACAGGGAAAAAAGATGTTCCCAAAACGATGAAAACTCCTTGGCCGGAATTCCCAGAACCAGCGCCCAGAGTTCATGGACGGGCCTCGCTTCAGGCCCGGAACAAGAAAGAAGAGAGTGCTATCGGTCTGGCCGCTTTTGGACGGTTGGGAGACAGGCCCTGAGCATGGTGTGACAGTTCATAGGCGGCCTTCTTGGCCGGAACAGGACAGACAGAGATAGGTCTGATTGACGTGCCCTCCCTTGGCGGAACAGAGTTACGAGCAAGAGAGTTCATAGACGGCATCACTGGCCGTGTAAAAGCGCGAGTCCGAGGAGTCTATAGCGGCTCTCTTTTTGGTTACTTCGTACATCAGGAACAGAACAGGCAGAGATTTCACTGACGGCCTCCTTGGCCGGAAACAGGACGAGCAGAGAGTTCATAGAAGGCCTCCTTGGCCGGAACAGGATTTCGAGCAAGGAAGCTCCAGTTGTTGTGTGTACTAACTGCACACATTGTCTGGAAGGTTCTGAGCTGTTGGGTTTTGCCTTTTGCCATGTGATGATTGGTTCAACGAAACGCACGAGTGCCCTAAGGCAAGGAAGAAGTCTGAGCAAAGGCTTCCTATTCGGACCCATGACATGAAACCCGGGCCTTCTCGCACACTGGTGCGTTTCTAAGGGCCGCAAATACAGCGATGGAGCTGATAGAGAGCATAAGCCGTCTTCCGGACACGGGTGCCGCAAACCACCATCCAACTCAGGCACAGAAAGAATACATTGCGTTAGCGTTGTTGCTGAACAGCGCTTCGGGGAACACCGCAGCGAGCACCACCACCTCAGGAGAGGCTGTAGCTTCAGCCACCGACTCTGCAGACCTGATAGGGGGTGCTGCTGCCTCTGGGAGTTCTGTGGAGGTGTATGCAACCCAAACGCAACAAAAGGCGATCCCCATCAGGGGAAACCCTTCAGACAGGGGAATTAGTTCATGAACAGAAGGGTTCGTGGAGTGGGTTTGAGGGGTCTTTGATTACCAGCGTTTGCTTTTTTTTTTTTTTTTTTTTGTGTGTGTTGAATGACTTTACATCTTTTGTCGTTGTGTTCTATTTTGCCTTCATCACTGGTATATCCTGGAAGTGGTTTGATTATCGTAAGGAATGACCTTGAGAATCTGGGGGGGGAAGCCAGGATTGATGTTGACCATGACTCTGGAGGATAAGCTGGTGATATTTTGGGGCAACGTGATTCTGGATGAATAACTGAGGAGTGACGTGACTCTGGACGAACAGCTGAGAAGTGACGTGACTCTGGACGAACAGCTGACACGTGACGTGACTCAAACTTCGGTTTATGATCAGCTGTGACGTGACGGGACTTTGGATGATCAGCTGTGACGTGACGGGTCTCCGGATGATCAGCTGTGACCTGACCAGACTCAGGATAATAAACTGTGACGCGACTTGACTCAGGACGATTAGCTGCGACTTGACTCAGGACGATTAGCTGCGACTTGACTCAGGACGATTAGCTGCGACTTGACTTGGAGCTCAGGAAGATTAGGCTGCCGATATTGGGCTTGAAGACTCAGGACAGATTTACCAGTTCACAACTCGCGATCTTGACGCACAGAAAGATAACAACTGTGATAGACTTGACTTGGGAAGATTAGCTGAGGATAGACTTGATCCATGATAATTTGAACCAGCTGTAACTTGACCACATTGGACCGCGTGACGTCAACTGTGTGATTCTAGACAAGACTTCCTGTATGATCAACCCGTGCACAGGTGACCTGAATGATCTATGTAGGTCCATCAGCTGTGGAATCTTTGGGATACGAACTCCGGTGATAGAAACAACTGTAATCTGTTACGGTACCTGACTCATGACGAATCACGTGTGACTGAGAACTAGACTCATGACATTCAGCCGGAACTAAACTGGACTAAGGAATAAGGAACTGAGAACCTGCCGGACTCAGACATCAGCTGTGACTTGACAGGCTCAAGATGGGAGCTGTTGACAGGACGGCGGGTGGTGCCCGTGCTTGTCCGACATTTTGCGGTCAGGCTCCGCTGTAGCCGTCATCTTGTGAGCGTGCTCTGGTAGAGGTGCCATTTCAGTCACAGACACGGTGTCACGTTCCTCACAGTAAACAAAGTAAACACCCACAGTAAACAAAGAGCCAACGGACAACAAAGCATAATCCATCAGGTCCCCTAAACTACCGTTAAATTCCTCTCCAGGTAACCAAGATTTCGTGGGTTCATTGAGTCCAAAACGGAACAAGTCTTTAAACAAAATCTCATCATACAGTGGAACCAGATAAGATAGTACACAGAACCGGTGAACATAATCCTCAATAGAAAGGCCTCCTTGCCGAAGATGTAGTAGCTGGGTGACTGGGTCCATACCTGGCCAGAGTCCACTGGAAAAGCCGCTGGATCCCTGTTTGGCTGAGTATTCTGTAACGGGCTGACGAGACGTGAGACGTGTGGATCCATCTGCAGGCTTTATTAAAGAGACGTAGTAAACAGGCAGGGTCAAAACAATGGCAAACAGGTATATGGCGGGCAAAACACAAGAATAGTCCTAGGGCTAGCGTAGGTCACCGATCAGCAGACAGAATCAAAAGGGGCGAGACGAGAGGGAGAAATCCAAGGAAACAGGCAAAGATCAGAAACCGCAAAACAAGGAAAACATGGAGACTCGCAAAGGGGTACAGGCTAAACAATACTTAGCAGAGAAATGTGGTTAGAGTTGGTGTTATATAGTGAATGAGGTAATTGAAACAGCTGTGTGCAATGAGTGCAATCAGGGCAGTGTGCAAATTGTGAAAAGAATGATGGGAAATGTAGTCCGGGGGCAGAGCAAACCAGTTTTTTTTGGTTGTTTTTGTGTAGTGCGAGAGTCAATGAAATGGAAAGGGTGACCTCTGGTGGTGAATAAACAGAAGTCCATGGACTGAATTCGTGACAAACGCGTTCTTATTGTATCTATCGTTCTATCGATCTATCTATCGCGTTCTATCGATCTATCTATCACGTTCTATCGTACTATCGTTCTATTGCATTCTATCCGTTATATGTGTCTCTATGGACTATATTCGCGACGCTCTATCGACTATCGTTCTACACGAGTTATCTATGGCAGTTCTATTTTTCTATCGCTGTCTATCTAAGCACCATCATTACGGTTCTCTGTTGTATCTCATCGTCGTTTCTCCTATTTAGTCTATATTTCAAATCTGTGCGGTGTTCTAGAGTATGTAGTCTTATCTTACGCATTAGATTGTTCTATCTATCGCGTTCTATCGTACTATCGTTCTATTGTGTTCTATCGTTCTATTGTGTTCTATCGTTCTATTGTGTTCTATCGTTCTATTGTGTTCTATCGTTCTATTGTGTTCTATCGTTCTATTGTGTTCTATCGTTCTATTGTGTTCTATCGTTCTATTGTGTTCTATCATTCTATTGCGTTCTATCGTTATATCGTGTTCTATCGTACTATCATTCTATCGATCAGAGATACCGCCCGATTATACTCCTGTACTAGTTTATCTTTCCACATGGTACTCATGCATGTCATTCTGATAGTTTATCTATCATATCGCGTTCTATCGTTGATCATATATCAGCATCGACAGCGTATTATCTAACTGTCGTTCTATTGTTCTTTCTATCGTTCTATTGTTCTATCTATCGTGTTCTATCGTACTATTGTTCTATCACGTTCTATCATACTATCGTTATATCGCGTTCTATCGTACTATCGTTCTATTATTCTATCTGTCCAGAAAGCCTATAAACCTTCAAGTTTCAAGACTTTTTAATTTTCAACATTTAAACTTTAATAAAAATCTTCATAAACTTTGCTTTTCTAATTAAAAACCAGTTACATAAATGTATTTTTTTCTCAAAATCAGATTGCAATTATGCATTGCTTTTGCTGCCTCAGTTCAAATTCAATTCATATATAGTAATTCAATAAAAAAAAAAAAGAACATTACAAATTCAGTTTCGAATGGCACACAATGCTGTTCATCTGGTCATAAAACTGAAAAAAATGCAAAATGCTCTTTAAAATAGTTCAAGGTGAAATATAACATGATGTCAACATGCAGGACTGGACTAACTTAGCAAAGTATTATGTTAATTACTACTTTTTGACACAAAGAAAGTCTGATCAAAAAATCAACACACATTTGTACTTTGTTTTTGGCAACCCAGGCTCTTTGGAAATGCGTGCTTGTGGCAACCTTTCTGCAACACTGATATTACGTACCTTACTGCATGTTTCATTTCTGTTTCAAAATGAAATGTCCAATAAGTGGCGCTAAAATGCAGGCTCAATTCGTGACCATGGTACGTTTTTATTACGTTCCTCCAGGTACGTATTGCACTGGTTCAGAATTCAAATGTTCAAAATGCGCCAAAATGTGTGACAGGCACGTATTGCTGTTTTTTAAAATAAGTTCTTTAATAAGTTTCCTTTCAGGTAGGCCTATGTACTGTAGCAGTTCAGAATCGAAATGTCTGGGGAGTGTCGCTAAAAGGTTTATGATATTGTGTTGGGAAATAACATGCTCAAACCTACTATGTGTTAATGAATAGAAAATGAAAATCACATTCACTGGAGCAACCTTGCTATTTTTATTTACTTGCATGCAGATTTTTCGAACTGTAGTTTCCCGGGATTCATACCGGTGTGCTTCACCTTTCACGTAGGCTACAGTACAACACCGTATCGCCTGAGCTACTGAGCAAATCTACCAAGGGAAAAAAGAAATCATATGTAGCCTATGAAGCTGTATATGTAACGATAAAATTTAAAAGTGTCAGTTTTCAAATCTCGCAGCATGTTGAAATTAGTTTTTTAGTCATAACATTATATTGTTCAAGGAATTGTCCAAAAATTAGGCTTTCTTAATCGAAACTCTGCCCTGCAAATCATATTTTGTGTGAAAAGGAAAACAAAAGTTGTTTTACTGCCTCTAGTGTTCATTTCAACTGGAGACTGCAGTGAATTGTATGTAAATGTTTTTTTTAGTTTTACAGACAGTATAGAGGCACGTATTTCCAGTACGCCTGGGTACATTTGTGTTGTTTTCTGTGCAGTCTGTCAGTAATTATTAACATTATTCTTCAGTTTTTGCTTATTCTTTTGCAGTGTCTTTTTCATATCAACCTAACCCTAAACGACATGTGCAAGAACAAAACAAACTGTTGTTGATGTAGCCTGATGTCGTAGTCTGATGGTCTGCTGCTGTAAAAGTGGGTTGATCTTGTCATGCTGCAAAGTGAACCAGATTTGCCAATAGTAAAAAATCTGTGACCATCTGAGAGCTGACTGTCCTGGAAGGGAAAGGGGAAGGTTAGTGGGATATTCTGCTGGAGGCATCAGCAATTATCACATGATAAAAGGAGCAGGTGATGTCTACTTCAACAGTATTGATCTTTAGGGAGAAAGAGGCATGTTACTCTTAAGTGCCTCTAATGCACAACCGTGTTCTCAAATAGTCCTGAGAGACGAGTTAGCTGAAAATGCCTGTCATGCTTGTCAACGGAAACTGCTGACCACTGTCATATTTCTGCTCTGCACCAGTGTCATTTTGCAGCGCTGACATAAGCTCTGTTTTAAAACCAAGTGCTGTTTGCTGTCTAAACAAGCAGCTACCCTTTACGGGAGCAATGAATTTAAAGGGGTCATATGATGTTGCATCATAGTGCATGGTGCCAATGAATGGTATGGGTTTACGCGTTAAAAAAAACCACATTGTTTCCACCTATGACATTAGTGTGTCTCCTCTCGTGCCCGCACTTTCTTGAAACACGCGATTTTACAAAAGTCAATCGTTCTGAAACGCGAGGTTTGTTATTGATGGCACAGGCTATTTTTTCCAGTGCTGTTTGTGATTGGATTCGGGGGAAGTACCTCAAGCGTGTGACACGGAAATGTTACGACCCTCACCATAAGGTGATGCCTGATGTTTCGCCGGCTGGGTGAAAGCGCACACGAGACCAAAAAAACATTAAAACGCATTATAAACGAGGCATTTTGTTGCATCCAGTGGGGACATATTTACATATTATAATGACTTATACTGTTTTTTTACGCTTTGCGTTGCATCGCGCCGCGTAAAAAACATAAAACCATGTCTGCATTTCTGACCGGAGAAATGACAAACAACAAGCACTACACTACACTGCTCAAAACTCGTGTTTGTAATAATCAGTGGCAAATCTTTTAAATATAAAAAACTTACTTAAAGTCTGTGAGTCAGAACAGCCGGCTTTGTTGTCTACTCTACCAGGATCAGGAAATAGTACTCCATAAAATGCACTGGACACATCGAATATTTGGGTTGAACTGTTCTGCAAAAGTGTTGTAAATACAACTTAACCATGATTTAGTCGTGTCCTCTTTTGGAAGACCAAAAAAAAGTAGTTTCGCTTTCACAACAAAACACAGCGCACACCGGGGGCCTAGAGTGAGCGGAGGCACGGAGGCCTAGAGGTTAGCAGCTGAGCTAGAGTGATGCGGAGGGGGGCCGGCTGGAGTGAGCGGAGGCCGGTGGGCTTGAGAACGGCGCGGCGGGAGGGCTTGCGGCAACCACATATGACGAACCCGGGCTAGACTCCGCTTCACGAATCCGCAGGGAAGAGATTACAAGCCAATCCAAACAACCGCCAAGATAGTTGATTGAGTTATGTTGCCCCCAGGACTCCCCACTCTGGAGCAATTCCAAAATTCGGGCCGCGCTTTCAGAGGGTGTTCGACATCTCTCAGCGGCTGTGATTTATTTAACACAAAGCGACCAAAACTTAAAGAACAACAGATTGCAACAGTCATTGACATAGGACACGCAAATAGACCAGAGCAGGATCGGCCACACTCTAGCCGCAGTAGCGCAAAGCACAAGAAATAAAGACACGCTCACCCCAGCAACACTTGACAAAGAAACCCGCCTGAGGCCCAAAGACTGAAGGTTTGCTAGAAGTTTTGGGGTTTGCCCTTTTTTTCTTCCCATGCTTCCTCATGACTATGTCGTTCTTTATTGAACGAATCATTATGAAAGACATTGTTTGTTCATAGTGTTTTCTTCATAACCAGCATTCTCCAATCAGCGGCTCACGGAAGTGCTGAGAAACAGTGTCTCTTCCGGAGCTCGGTACGGTTCAACTTGTTTTTTTATTCTCGAGCTAGACTGTTCGACATTCACATTACATGATTTGACTTATTTTTATGTAGAAAGGGCGACAGCACACCGCATTAAAATAAATGATCATTCATGTTTTCATAACGGCTGGCCAAATTCAAAAAAAGGAAAACAAAAATAAAATCATCTTTGAGAGCAAGGGAGCCCCCTGGTGTTTCGGCAGCTGAGTATTTTTGCATATAGGGAGGATTCAGTCTGGTCAGGCGCAAAAACAAATAACGTGTCCACGCTTTTTCAGCGATATTCTTCACGGCGCATCTTAGTAAAACATGACAGTACTAATTTAAGCGTCAAACGAGGTTTGCGTGGTTGCAGTCAGCATTGTTGAGTATTAAAATGGCCACATAATCTAATGTTAAAAACTACAGTGTGTATATTATAAACATATATAATAGCATATAAAATTACGATATTAACTGAACCAATCTCTTGCTGTTCTAGTTTACCTCTTGACATCTTGAGTCATAATTGCAACAATTACGCGTGTTATGTGGCATCGCATTTGTGTCTCATTGAATAGAAACTTTCAAACAAACTGACCTTTTTGCTCCGTCTTTCAATTACTTTGGTAGAAGTTTGCAATGTTGTCATAGATTAGCTCAGGCATGTGAAGAAAACGTCTGAATCTGCGCGACGATTTGGCATCGCACACAATCTAGTATAATGTGGTCACTTTAAACACAAGGCATTACTTATAACTTTATAGCCCTATTGTAGACTTAGTGTCATTATTCTGATCCATTTGACTGAATTTAAGAACTGCGAAATACTAAACTGATTTTTTCCAGGTTTAAATAATGAAGTATCTTTTTTAATCTACAATTGTGTCTGAGTTTTTTTTTAGAATGTGAGAAAACGTCTGAAATTTTGAATAAAAAGTTGCAATTCTCACTCGCTTTTTATCTTAAAACTTTACTGCGAGCATTATTATTAATTGCTTACTGTTGTTTTTATCCTGTAGGCAGAACAAGCTTCACTAGATAAATTCGGTGAGTTTTTGTTAACTATTTTTATCTGGAGTAATCAAGATTTAATCTACGTAAAATATAATCTGGAGGGTACTTGGCTTCTTTCTTCATTTACCTTTTCTTTCTTTCCTTTCTTTCTTTGGTGCAATGCTATCAGTCTGGAAAGGACACAGGACAATACCATGTCGGCTAAGAAGAATTGTGTTAAAATGGGGTGTATGTTATCACAGAAGACCGGTAGCTTATGTTGCTGCTTGCTGTCTGGAGCAGGCTTTGCTGTGTCAGGTGTTGTGACACTTTAACAATGTGCTGTGCTCCAGATCAGAAGGTTTTTGACCTAGTCGTTTAGGCGGTCTTTAACCACATATGATTAATATTAACACCAGCAACACATCAACCAATCGCTTTAGGACATTATCAGGCACATCCTCTGATAACACACCTTGAACTCTGTTCTTGAACAGGAGCAGTGGATGTCCGGAAGCGATAAGTGTGTTTTCATGGGTCTGATAACCTTTCAGCCAACTGGAATCATAATGCAGCTGCAAAAGTGACTGTTTAAATCACAATTAGTGCCTGATCGATCCTATTAAGTAACTGAGTTTTCCCATGATACATATTTTAAAGAAACAATTCACACTCATTTACTTGCCCTCATGTCATTCCCATAACCTGAAAAACAAAAGACCACCCAAACAAAGTAATGTTCGAATATCAAGTTGTTGTTTTCATATATTGTAATCTTTATTTTTATGCACTCATGTTATACCACCACACACAATTTGTACTAGTATTTGAAAAATTAATTATTTTAAAAGGAACTTATGCCAAACATAAAACTAAAAAAGCATACAGCTCATTAAAAGAAACAGCATTGATTAATTTATTAATGTTAACTTTTTTTGCTGCTCGGATTCCAATCAAAAATATTAATTCTTGAGTTTTTATTTTATTATTACTTTTTTTTTGACTCCAGACTTTTGCGTGGCTGTTTACAGGTATATTTATATATACCTGCTTGGATTTTCACGTCACGTTATATTTGAAGTGAAAGTGAGCGTGAATGATGAATAAAGTCTTCAGCAGATTTTTCAATGGTTATTTCTACTTTTATGTCTGACATAATATGTCCAGACATTAATATTTCATCTTTTTTCTACAGAATAAAGCCCCGAGTTCAGAGATGCGATAGTTTTCGGACCTCCCCGTAACGTGAGTGGCATGCCACTCCCATGTACGCCTGAGAGCCCACACACTGTTTCTGGGATATGCCCACATTAGTCAATTGAATCGTTTTCGTGGTTTTTTTTCAAACATGTGTTCAATTGAACCGGGGTACTAAGCGTAGGACCTCCACAAAGAAACTAAATTGCTTACCGAATTACGCACAGAATGTTTACCCTTAAGCTGACGACACTTGCACTTTATTTCTAAAGTGAAATAGTCGGAATCAGCTCTTCTCATAGCAGTGTACTGAAGTGATCGAAGGAAGTTAAAAATAAAATAAATCGCCAAGAGGTTACCAAGGAGTGATGACATGTCTCAGGACCAGAGTCCAAAAACATCCTGCCTCTAGCTATTTACCACTGCAGCCAGCTGACCAGGCCTGCGGAACGCCGAATTACTTGGCCCAGCAGGCGCAAATCGGGCATTTGGCTGAGCTGGACGAATTTAAGCGGTGTGTGGGACAGATATACGGGCATGGCCAATAACGAAGGACTTTATCCATGTTGAGATTCAAGTCAGACTTTAAGTCTGCAGCATGAAATGGTTTTGTGGAATTGCAGCCTGCCTTAACTTGTTTGCATGGCTCCTGGTCCTACTATCGTATGAGACATTCCCTTTTGCAGTCCTATGGATAGGCTAGACCGACGAGGAAAACATGCAAACCTACTCCAGTGGATACATTTCTCGCACGGAGGATATAATTTTGGGCCAACTTAGTGAAAACTGATCTTTGTGCCTTCCCTGACAGGGTGTGCTCACGCGGCCGTGCGCGTATGAGGGATGTGCACATCCTGACTCCGTGTGGTTGGGATTTTGTTATTGACGCCGGTGTGGACCGCTCCCCCCCCTATTGGGTTCTCCGCTGGTTAGTGTATTACAGTGACTTTTATGGGACCCTAGTTTAGCGCCGAGGGACGTTTGCTGGCGAGATTCCGTCTCAATGCTTGATGTAATGGCTCACCGTGTTTAGCCGCTTTGTAAAAGATCACTCATTGTCCGCGAGCCTTCAGCGGTTGAGAGGACAAACTTCTTGGAAGAGGCCATTTTGTGCCAATGCACTGGGAACTGGAAAACTTCAATCACATCTGCTCTAGTCAGGAGGCATAAACTGGTTGTCGGATTTCGCGCTATTGATGAATAATACTTTCTCATTATTCCACACGTTTTTGTAGAGCGTGTAAGTGATTAACTGGTAAGCTCTTCTCTATT